>JAKGUB010000337.1:3000000-3352500 GCA_026261675.1 Hippocampus mohnikei
CACGTATGTGTCACATTTCTTGTTTGAGAGCACTTCTCGCTCCCTAACATGAATATTGTGAATTGAAATGAGTCCGTGAACAATTTTGGGGTGGAGCAGGTGCAATAAAAATCAAATAAAAGACGAAAGCTGACTTTGTCGCTGTTATTGAAAATGGGCCATTATTATTATTTTCCACAGCTTTCAAATTTACACGGCCGTGAGCTCTGTGCAATATCAATCTCTGGTCGATAGAGGGGGCCCTCGCTTCGTACTTCAGTCCAAACTGTGACCTGTCCCACTCCAGCCGTTTCGTGCTCTTCATCACGGTGCAAGGGCTGCGTCAAAACTGGCCATGCAGGGGTGAAAGTTCACAGCTGTGGCTGGATTCTGAAACTCAAAGGTAGTCCTTCAAAATGCCGTGAAATCATGATCATGTCACTAAAGTATAAATCGGGTGACGGCTGTGTGCCCTTTTTTAAAAATGTTTTGTACAGTCAAATGCAGCTATCAACATTTCAAATCGGAGGATGCAAACGGGTTGCGGTGATGTGCGTCGAATGTGATCAGGCCCACAGCGTTCTGTCCTTTGGCGTGACATTGGAAAGACGTTGGCAGCCAGCACTCGCAGTCCCTGCTGTTGTAATTAGTGAAAAGAGATGGAAGGGACAGAAAGGGCGTGCGCCACGTGGTTCACCTGTCAAACAGGACATCTGGTTGGCACGGGCGAGCCAAAATGGCATCTTGCTCCAATAGGGGCTTCCACCTGCCGCTGAACCGTCTTTCGGCGGCAGAGGGATGAAAGATGAGCTTCAGCTGTTGTGATTCATCTGCGAGACCATCTCTGGTGACGCCCTCCGTGAGTTCAGCCGTTCCCCGCTGAATGACGGCAGGTAAAGAAGAGCTGCAGGCGTTAAGAGTTCCGTCGAATACGGCCGCTGCGAAATCGCACTCGGGCTCTGGCTGCGTGGGAGGAAAAAGTAGAAACGACGCGAGAGCGAGCACACAGTCAAAACCACAAACCAAATCCAAACCCAAAACGTTGAAGGACCATTTGTCCTGATTGCAAATGATGAAATTTAGTGTCTGACACTGTGCAAAATGTTAAAGTGGCGTCAATTAATACGAAATCGACTTCTTCGACTAAAACTTTTTGTTTTGTTTTATGAACACTTAGGCCTACTATGCTACTTTTTTTGAGGTGGTCCTTTGTCTTAAATGCGTGTTAGAAGGTGTGGGGCATTAAAACGCTCACCGATGAAACCTTCTCTCCATCGCCTCGTCAGGATCTCATTTCACGCCGCTTTTCCTGCTTGCACAGTAAAAGCAGGAGCCACCCAATTCATTCCGGAGCATCAGCTGCACTGCAATCGAGCCTCATTACGTCGCACTGCACCTGATCGTATCTGACGGGCGCCATTTAGCACCATGCCACAGAAGCTCCTCCATCTTTGCGTGAACTTTTTTTTTTTTAATGTATAATTTCTTGCCGCGTGATCTGCCGCAGTGTCACCGTTCACACATACATTGCTGGCTCTGTGAAAACAATGGCAGATGTGGTTGGAGATTTGAGAGGAGTCCTAAAAATTGTTCAATCAGCGCCAGCCTGTTAGAAAACAACCAACCCATGCATGACTTTGTGAGATGATGCGATAACAACAACAACGTCACAAACATGACTCTCCTCTATTCCGCTCACACATCCGCACGCGGCGCGAGTGCGGATGTGTGTCCTCTACTCGTGGCGAGGACGCACGCTCCAAGTGATGCCAACACTTTGGAACCACTTAGGGGGAAATATGCCCTTTGCCACCTTCTCACTTGCTTTTTGCCGTCCCGTAATGCAACAGTGCAGCTTTCGGAGAATGGATGGCGAGCTTCATCAATCAAGAATCGAGTCGTCAATCGATCAGGGTTCATCGAGAAACACTTTTTGGGTGCAGCATATTAACGGTTTGAATGCTTGGTGTGAATTCATCTTATTGCGCTCGAGTTTCGGATGTTCATAAAATGGCTTCAAGATATGTTCGACTGTGTCTTTAAATGATGCCCCCACCCTCACCCCTTGCAAGACCGTTTAGTCATATTCGGGTTGTTTTGGTTCATTGTCACTGCCCCAAGGAATCGGCTTTCAACTCTCTCTTGATGCGATTTCTTGATTTAGTCCTGCAGGGGATGATTATTTCCAAATAGAAAATATGTCGGTCAACTCACATTTGTAAACATCCGCCATTATCACAGCTAATGAGTCGAATCATCAAAGTCGTATTTGCACGCTGGCTGGGCTCTAAGTGGGGGTGGAGGTGGGGTGTCGTCGGCGGTGGTCATCGGGGAAGGTTTTACACGTTAGAGTTCAAACGGGACTCGTCAAGATGTCTGCGGAAAAGTGAAGACGTATAGCGGCGCTCGTCTGGAATCGCTCTTCCAACCTTGAGGCCAGAGAGGAGGTGGGAAAGGGAGGTTCTGTTTCCTTTCCTCTCCTTGAGGCCATCGAAGAGACTTTCAGAAGCCTCTGTTAGGAATTTTAATCAGATATCGATCGGCGGAAATGGTTTCCCTGGATCGCTACGTGTGAGCAACGACGGTCATTCGTTCACATGACAGCAGGACGCTGTACCCTCCTTTTGAATCCCAGGTCCTTTTAAAGTCCTAACCCACTGGGCATATCATATTGAAGTTTCAGCGACCAGAATGAGGGAGCGTCAAATTCAACACACTTGCTGCTTTTTCTCATTGAGACCTCGTAACACTAACATGTCACACGGAACAGGGAGGTAAAATGGCTAAGTTGGACATTCTCACCAATGGGTGGGCTCTCTTTTGTTGCCCAGGCTTTAGCCATTCATGCTGTGTTGAATTCTTTTAAAAAGTAAAAGAACCCGAGCCCCTCTGTCATGACACAGAAGATAAATCCAGAAATACATCAAATCTAACCTATTTTTTTATGATCTCCAAATGAAAGAGGAGTTTGTTGACTTCTACCGATGAGACTCAAATATTCCACATTTAATTCATGCTCACCAGTTCCCAGATCACTTTGGAGGTCCTAAGCATGAATAAAAACCTACCCCAGTTTGACCTAGGGCTACGAAAATTGGAAGGCAAGTGTAGGACCCCCCACAAAATACATCTTTGAGGTAGCCATATGCCATAAATGAGCTAGGAGTATTTGGATGTACATTTTTGGCTCGTTTTGCCAAAGTTACGGGGTCAAACCTTGTACGAGAGATTTCATCTGATGGACTTCAAACCTGCGACCTGGGACATTAAATCTTGTTTGGAAAAGCGCCTTGGCCAAACAGATGGACACCATCTATGAGAGAGCGAGAGAGAGAGTGAGAGAGAGCGCAAGAGAGAGAGAGAGAATGCACCACGTACATTCCAACAGCTGGACACTCCTCTTCCTCATGATCAACCTCATCATCCTCAGCCTCCTCCTGCTGCGGCGAGCCTCGGTCGACGTCGCCGCCGCAAACGCAAGGAGCTTCGGGATTATGCGTGCGTCCCTCGGGGGATGCTCTAAATGGGCCACGCCGTGCGGAAAGACACGTTAGAAGAGGAGGAAGACCGAGCCGGGAGGCAGGAGGGATGTTTGGGTCTTTGTGGCGGTCTGTGATCCTTCTCGGCTTCCTGTGCACGTCCCCCGTTCGAGCCGGTGAGTAAAAAGAAGCTCCTTACCTGCAGACGGTCGTGCATGACTCCAACACGTGTTGCTCGAGAGAACACATGCCCACGGCTGGAAACGTGTGTGTGTGTGTGTGTGTGTGTGTGTGTGTGTGTGTCTCTACAGTGCATGTTTGCTTGCGAAGCCAAAGTGACTGATGATGTGGGTGTATTTAAGTGATCGTTTTCAAATGTCTCATTCAACATCACCTTGTTTTTTTTTGGGGGGGGGGCGTAGTGCAATTCTCCTTTCAGCTAAACTGAGTGTGTAAAGGACAAAGAAAAAGTCGATTCATAGCAGCATATTACGGCAATCTCCAGATATCGTGCAAATATGCCCCCTATGGGTTGTAAACAGAGCAGGTGTCATAAAACTCCCATGAGTGGCGTGTGCCTCGATGGGATGCGTAGGTGGTCCACGCTGGGGAGGAAAACCCATAAAAGTATTGAAGAATGTCAGAGAAAAAAAAATCATATTTCGAATAGTCATACTGGTATCGGAAAAATGTAATTTTTAGTGAAATAAAAATTTTAAAAATCAAATATTAGCCAAACAAGCCATTAGAAAGTCTGAATATGAGCGCTACACTTTTACCTGTGAAGCTGTTGGCATCCGCCACTTCTGTTACAGTCTAGTTGCAATTCACATACTAGATTTCCTTTCACTTTTCACTAGGGCACGAACACTCCTTCATTTTTCTGGGCTCCGTACGTCACAACCGAAGCTACAAAGGTGTAAGATATAAAACTGGTGACTCATCCAGAATGCGCTGCACATTTTGTTCTGTTGCTCCGAATGCAATTTTTCATGCACATTAGCAATTAGGAATTGTTCACTCTCAGCTTTCACTCCTGAAAGCGGACAGTTTCCCCAGTTCCTAAAATGGTGATTTCAAAAAAAAATGTCATCCTATTGGTGATGATTATCAGTTGATGTGTGAGGAAATCCGTTGCTTCGAATTGTGTGCTGAAGTCGGCACTGCCAGCGTTTCGCATGCATGCTTGAACACTCCATCCGCACACTGGAAGGCTTCTGGGGGCCACGCGGCGTTTTGTCACCCCCGGGGAAAAAAAAAAATGATCCTCGTGTGTTATGTAATCGAGTTTTCCTCTTGCGCTGGGTTGATGGCGTTAGTATTGAACGGAGAAGAGAAAGTGGGAGACAGTACATTTGTCTTTGGAGAACAGCATGATTGGACCGCCTATCGTTGGGTGTGCGGCGTCCCGAGGTGATGCGGTCGCCATGGCGACCCCATGTGAGAAAGACAGGTGGCAGATGCGCTTTGGGCAGGAAAAGTCATCACAGCGGAAGCGAAATAAAACAATGTATTCAAACTTTGAATGAATATTTGTCAAACACAAGTGATCCCCCCCCTTTTTTGGGGGGGGGTGATTCCGAATGACCTCTCGAGCAAGGTCCCATGATCGTGTTGGTTTGTTCTAGTCATCCTTCCACTGACATCAAGGACAACATGCACGACACGCCTAGCCTCTAAAGTGACTATTCGTCCCTCTTTTGAGGACTTGAAAGGTGACAAAACAGCAGCGGGAGTAATTATTTGATTTGATTGGGTTGGTGCGAACAAAGAGAGTGTCAAGTCAAAATTGCATCGAAAAAAATTGATCAAGGTCATGAAATGATGTGCACTTTCATTCATTCATTCATTTTCCGATCCGCTTCTATCCTCAGCCTATCCCAGCAGTAGGCGGGGGACACCTGAACCAGCTGCCAGCCAATCGCAGGGCAGATGTGCACTTTATGGTCGACAAATTCACAATTTGTCATTTGTTTGCGTCGTTTTTTTTTTGTTTTTGTTTTTTACGACGCTCTCATATATGCTCTCAAAAGATTTCTCCTTCATGCATCGCCAACGTATCAGAACGGCACTGACTATAAAGAGTTCTCATCAGCCTGCCCGAGGACTTCAGGCTATTATTGTTGACAATATGGTTGCATATTATTATCGCTTTTAGGGAACCGCGCTGGCTGTAAAGCACAGCATTTAACAGCCGTACGGAAATGTGCGTGCGGAAGCAGGAAGATGAGAAGACTAATGAGCAAGCCGGCAATCGCCAAAAGGTCTCGGTGTGCTTCATTACCCTCAGTATTAACGGAAATGAAAGATCGCCCGGTGGGCAGGGGGGGAGATGATCTGACACAGTGAGTGACCGTGTGGTCATATCGGGCATGAATATTACATGTCGTCTGATTAAATCTTCTTTATTTTATTTTTTATTTTTTGCCGTCTCAGACAGCCCGCTGTCTGCTCCGCTCAATGTGACCATCAAGGAGATCGAGGTCAACTCGGCCGTGGTCACATGGGAGACTCCGGACGGAGACCCCGTCATCGGATTTGCCGTCACACAACAGGTGCGTGCCCGGCCACGGTTTTCTAAGCATCGCAACGTTTTTAGCCGAGGGACCGCAGATGAGTTTTGTCCAGATATGTTACTCTTGTAGCTTATTTTGTCGTCAAGTTGAGTAGCCTGTCGCTTTCCGTGACAGCGTTTCGTAAACCTCGCTCATGTCTTTGCCGCCGCTCCGCAGAAAAAGGACGTGCGCATGCTGCGCTTCATCCAGGAGGTGAACACCACCACGCGCTCGTGTGCCTTGTGGGGACTGGACGAGGACACCGAGTACATCGTTCACGTGCAGAGCATAAGCATGGGAGGAAGCAGTCCCCCCAGTGAGCCCGTTTTATTCCGAACCCCCAAAGAATCCGAGAAGCTGGCGTCCATGAGTCCAGGTGAGGGCCGGAAAATAGCATGATAAAAGGAACATTAAAAACGACCTCAATTCATTTCAAAAGGAGGCCTATTTGACATTTGACCCCCCAAAAAAGCACCGCAATTGCCGTCCGTAAGCCCCACCCTCACGTACGGGCTACAGTCCTCCCTCGCAAATGCGGAGGAAAGAAACGGTTTATCTGCAGCCGCCGCATGCACTGCTTCCAATTTTATCAGGGCCGACCCAGTTGGAACGTCAAGAGCGGCCGCTTCAGAGGGGACCTTGCAAATATTAAATGCTCATCAGCGGCGGGGGCGATAAGAGAGGCAAGTGGGGGGTAGCAGCGTATCTCAAAGAAACATCCCAGAGAGAGGAGAACGGTTTCAAATATACTTTAAAAGCTTTGCATAAGTACAGGAAGAGCAAGACAGCAAGCCCATTTTTTTCCACTTGCGGTGCTGATCCATTGTGCCAATATTTTTGTCCATTGTGAGAGTCGTTAGGAAGGGCAGCAAGTAGGACTTTGGAGTCATTTCCTTCTGTTCTCTTCCCAGATGAGCTCACACTGGAAGAAATGGGCCAGGCCGCTCAGCTCCGAGCGGGCGAGGTCATCATCATCGCAGTGGTTCTTGTCATGTGGGCAGGTAATCAACCGATCCGCGCACGGACACAGACGATCTGTCGCCGGGCGACTTTCGCTTGACTTGCCAACAGACACTCGTTCCGATGATCCGAACGCTTTTATGGAAGCGGTGAACTCAACTTAGGTCACAACAAGCGGCAGTTTGTTTGAGAGTGAACAATTCTTCAGAAAAAAAAATGCCTCAAGCTGTTTATTGCCACTCCCTGTTTACCGTCCAACCAAATGTGAAGCAGAGACAATTCAACAACCTCACAGCTTTGCCTTAGTAAAGTCTGATTAGCTTAATGCTAACAAATAATGCATCTCCCCATAAACGGGCTAATAAATAGCAACAGACACAGTGGCGCAACACGTGTCGACAAACACTATGTTGACATTCATAGGCATGTGTTCTTTAACGATGCGAAATGACTCATATTACTGCGACTTATTGAGCAAGTGCGACCGTCTTCTGCCAAAACTCCAGAAGGAGCCGCACGATGTCCATTGAAACGAAGCCAACAAAATGTGGCTTCATTCTTTACTTGCCATTTGTCAACACAGATTTTTGTATTATTATGATTATTATAAAGCAACACGATTATGGAATGAGATATATTTTTTGGGGGGGGTGGGAAGACTGGCAAAGGATGATATTCGTACGTCAAGGCTGACAGGGCAGATTGTCTTTTCCCACGTTTAATTGGACCTTAAGGTATGGCAGAGGTGGACGGATGCGTCAGGCAAAACTTGGCCTCCTGCCTCCACCGCCCACGTAACTCCCCCATCATGAATTATTCCTCTTCCGCGCCGCCTGTGTCAATCTCCCCACACACACACACACACACACACCTTCTGTCTTCCCTCCGCTGCTGCGTTTTTAATCTCGCCCGTCTGTCTGCACGGGTGGCTTCCGACACGTTCAACCCCGCCTTTGTGTCGCAGGCGTGATTGCCCTGTTCTGCCGTCAGTATGACATCATCAAAGACAACGAGCCCAATAACAACAAAGACAAGGCCAAGAACTCGTCGGAGTGCAGCACTCCCGAGCATCCGCAGGGAGGGCTCCTACGCAGCAACGTTTAACAGCCGCTCGCCGTCTGCCCCACCCTGCAATAACTTCAAACCCTCAAACCTCAGGACAGGTGACGACTACTGCCCTTACCGCATTTAATGTTTTGTTTTTTTAAATCTGAATCTAAATGTGGCGACGCGGTAGTCGACGGGTTAGCATGTCGGCCTCACAGTGCAGAGGTGCAGGGTTCAATTCCGGCTCCGGCACGATTGCACGTTTTCCCTGTGCCTGTGTGGGTTTTCTCCGGGTACTCCAGATTCTTCCCACATTCCGTGGCACATGCATGGCAGGCTAATGGAACACTTTGAATTGTCCTTAGGTGTTATTGTGAGCATGAATGCTTGTTGGTCTATGGGTGCCCTGCGATTATCTGGCAACCGGTTCAGGGTGTAGTCCTGCCCGACGACAGTTGGGATCGGCTCCAGCACGACCTCCATCCTCGTGAAAATAAGCGAATCAGGAAATGGATAGTACGTGTAAAAAAAATACGTCTATACCGTGCACACAGATGAAAGCACAATACAGCAAAATACAAACGGAATCCTGCTGATGTATTCAGAACACTTTATAACCGTTCAGATGCATTCATCTATGAGAAAATATGCAAAATCATTGCATGAACATCATTGGATTAAAAAAAAAAAAAACACCTGCACCTTTGTTTGAATCTGCAGCGTAATGTGCTGAATTTTATCCTCCCGTTTTGCGTAAATCCATTTTGAGTCGTAATTCTGCTAACAAGCAAATGGGGAGGAAAACAATCTCCTGGGCTGCGGTAATCAAATCTTTCACTGTTGACTTCATAAGCATTCCAGAGTTATCTTCGCAAGCAGGATTAATGGTGAACTATTGAATAGGTTTAAAGGGCGGAGGGGAGGGGGAGGGGGACGATAAGCCATCAAAACAATGATTATAGAATTGCTTCCAGTGCATTTTCTTCCCCTTTAGAGCCTGAGAGGCGTTCTGCAGCCAAAAGACGCTGGACTACAGATTCAACGTTCAACTGCTCTTGGCACAGTGAAGAACTGTTGGAAAAACATCTGATCAAGTGCAATCAAAACGCTTCCAGCAAGGGAACAATGGAGGATAAAGGGCGTTTGGTTGTGATCAAAAGCACCCTTTGCTGTGCTTACACTTCCTGATTATCTCATCTGTTTTGTTTTTTGTTTTTTTCTGCGGCTGCTGCCCTCAGTTGATCTTTTTGTCACCACTTACCTCCATCCTACTGACTTGACATTTGGGGGAATACAATATGACAAGGTTTTTGTTTTTTTTAACAGTACACCATCTTTCCCTTTCACGAGCCAACAGCGGCCGCGACACAGGCGGATTGCGATGATCGGCTAAGGAACTCCGTCATCAGAAATTTTATAATTGACGCCTCACTACTTTTTCGACGAGCTTCCATGCATTTGGATGTCCGGAAGTTACTTGTAAACTTTTAAATGGCTGGAATGCAGAATGGCGACGGGTTGAGTGGACTGTCAGGACATCCTTGAGAATAATACATGCATAGGCATAAGACTGACCTTGAGTTGTTTTTGTTTTGCACAGCGGCATTGATGTGATCGAATACGATGCTATCTACAGTATATTTGTGTATGACTTCTCGGTCTTCAGTGAAACCAAATGTATTTACAAAAGCCGGTGGAGAATCGTGCTGTAACAATTCCACTATATACCAAATGATATGCACATATTCTGTAAGAGGAAAAAAAAAAAAGAACAACATTCAGTTATGTTGAAATGTCATTTACAAAGCAATTACAACATGAAAAATGTTCACATTTCTATTGGTGCACCCTTTTCAGGATTCGTGGGCACCGCAGTGGTGCACCAGTAAGATTGTCGTTCTACTAGTGCAGCTTCGTCGTTCCATCGGCGCGCACAATTGTTAGAAAGATCCGGAAAACTGGCAGAGAAAGACATCGTTGCTCTACTAGTGCGCTCTTGTCAACCGACAGCACTCATCATTCTACTGGCGGGCTCAACAGTCTGAGCTAGTTAAGACAAAGAACACACACTCGTACATGGACCATTGAGCACACTAGGGCATGGCAGCCATTCTACTAGTGCGCCGGAGTCATTCTATTAGCGTGCATAGTTGTCATACAGAAGTGGGAAAATAGCGCAAGTAAGATAATAGTTCTACTAAGGATGACTTGCCGTGATACTACTGTACATCATGCGTCAATGGGGCGAAAAAAAGTCACTCATGAGACATTTGTGCTACTAGCGCGCCCGAGTCGTTCATCTTGGCCACCTCGGTCATACCGGCATGCATAACTGTCATACAGTAATGGACAAAAGAGTCACTAGTATGACATAGTCATTCACTAGTGTGCATAATTTTGTCATAGAGTTCTGGAAAAAGTCTCCAGTGCGCCCTAGTCACTTTACTAGTGCAGCCTTGGCATTCCACTTGTCCTCCATATTTGTTCGACTCGTGAGCATACTTATTCAACTCGTGGTTCCTAGAGTGATCCTACTACTATGCCCCAATTATTCAACTAGTTCCAGCAGATTGACTTGTACTAGTGCGCCCCAGTTATTATACTAACTGCCAGATGGTAGTATGAAAAGGACATTCTACGAGTGCGTATACATTGTCAGACAGTAATAAGAACACAGGCGTTCCCCTTGTGTGTTGAATTGTCTTACCAGTGAGGACAAAGAGCATGCTAGTACCTGGACAAGCACTAGTAGGATATCCCCGATGCCGAAATGGCTTGCCATCACCTCCCGCTGGACTTTTTCTCGCGTCTCTGTGAAGTGAGGCAAAATGGACGGCACTACTGTGGTTGTGTAAACAACACTTTTTTTTTTTAAGCACATAATGTTCAATTGTTGACACAATTGCAAAACACGCTGGTGAAATAAACATATCGACATCAACTTCAATCATTTTTTTTTAGTTAATTTTCTCCATGGTCAGGCGAGGAAATTAAGTAAAACGCCCATCCTATTTTCCAAGAAAATGTGAATGTCCAAGTATGTACTGTACGACATGATCAAGAAATAAATATTTTCGATGTACCATTTTTGGATATTTGTAAGACTTTTTGGGTGCGTGAGTTCCTCGCGTGTGCAGTTGTTTTTTGTCCTATACAGCAGGGGTCCCCAACCACGCCTTGTTATACTATCCTTTTGCTAATTATTTTTATTGCTAATGACTAGCCAGCAACCACCAGATGAAAATGAATTGTGTCATCTTTTGATCAGCCACGTTTGCAAGTAGCAATGAGGCTTACGGCATATGTGGGATCATCACTTAAAAACGATGACGTTTACACGATAAGGCGTATTCATGATTCCTGATTGGTCCATTTCTTACTGGCTGACGATGTTATTTTATAATATTCGTTTTACTGTCGGAAAACTTGTTTGATAGAATGAAGAAAATGAGTTTTTAAAATGTTGAATTATCTTTATTGTCAAAACCAGTGCTTCAAAAGCGATTTTTAAAAATGGTTGCCGGTCCGCAAACAGCGTGTACTTGTCTCAACTAGTCCGTGACACGAAAAAGGTTGGGGACCCCTGCTATACAGCGTCCCTCTGGCAAAAAATAATAAAGACAAACCAAAACAAACAAAACCACCGAGAGACACAAAACTGCCTTGGGGCCATTTTGGAAACCCGTTTCTCACTTGACCTTTGAGTCCTCGGAACCTTATTGACATATAAATGCACCACACAGTTCCAGCTCAAAGCATTTTTCCGTACACGTGAGAGTAAAAGTGCTCTTTCGGTCTTCCTAGTCCCTCTCTGGTCTTCTCCGCACGCTTCCATGAAACCAAGCGTAAGGGAGGCCTGTTTAATAATGCAGGTGGTTAAGTAAGCAGAGTGGGACGCAATGTCCCTGACACACCGATTCACCGAGCGAGCAAGTGTGAGGCCGATCACGTGACTTTCGGCCTCCCACAATGGAGTACATAACGTGCCAAGACGCCGTGTGTGTGTACGGATAAGTGTATTAGTATGCTCTTTGTTCTTACGGTCGTTCAGCACGCTGGCGCGACGACTCGAGTGCAACAGTAAAAGGACGCTCTTCCAAGGGATGTTTTTCAACTGACTGCTCATCGTGCCATTTTTGGACTTCGAGTAAGCGAGTAAACTACAGCGCTGCATCACAACACTGTTATTTGACACTATTGCCGACGAGTTCATGTGACATACAATTCCAACAGCGATTCACGAGTCATACGAGTGATAAGAGCAATAACAGAAAAAGTCATAACAATAGTCAAACGTAACAACAGTGGACATTTGAAGACAAAAGACAACATCTCCAGAACGTGAAAGCAAGGTCCTGTCAATGAAAGATTAAAAAAAAAAAATACATTACTTCACACTTGGATCCCCTTGCCTGTGGTACAACATCGCCACCTGCATGTTAGCAAGAGAACTGTTCTTTGCTTTTTATTTGTTTTTTTATTTATTTCAAATTTTTTTGTAGAGCCTAAAGCACGTCACAAAATGTATCAAATAAAAACAACTAGTTGTAGATAGAAGACCGAGGGGGAAAAAATAGACACCCATCCGATTGCAGTTCAGAATAAAAAAAAAAACATGTAATGCACTGCTACAGGGTCAGATTATTGACAGAATTGCTCAAATGACACTTTTTTTTCAGAACTACTTTTATTATTTCAAATCAGTGGGTATAATTTAGTCATAATCACATTGAAAAAATAGGCAACCTTGTATATTTGCAGCCCGGCATTTGGGAACCTGTCCAAAAACTCACCTAGCTGCTGCTTTTCTGCTTCAGCCCAAATCCGTCTCTAACATAAACTGTTGTTTCTTTTGACATCTCCAGTCCAAGGAACTATCGTGAAGTGTGTGTGTGTGTGTGTGTGTGGGTGTGGGGGGCAATTCAGTTAGTTAGTTCTTGTGATTTTTGGTGATTGATAGATTGATTTTTTTTGTCATCATCCCATTTTGCAGACGTAAATACAGCAACATTTTCATTCGCTCGTGAAGTCACTGTGCATCCATGTGAACCGGCACCTTGTGTAAATGCTGAGGAAGTCATTCCCAAAAAGGGCGTTTTGGGGATTTGGGGAAGGGGGGGGGGGGGGTTGCCATTTGGCACCATCCCAGGCGGGTTCGAACAGTCAGCGTTGGGGCATCAGCCCAACGTCCAAGATCTGGGAGTGAGTACGTGACTCGGCCAGTCTAGGGGGACAATTCAAAAGTCACATGTAAAGATAACATCGATGGCAACAGGTTCAGTTCCCTTGAAAAGGAACTCAAATCAGATTAGTTATCATTGCCCGACGTAAGAATGAATCAGGATTTTTTTGGTTCTCATTTTGGAGGAATTTAAAGCAAAATGAATCGAGTCACAGCATGAAAGCGAGCAAAGAGCACATGCGACGGTCTTTCGGAGGTGCAAAGTGATTTGCGTTGATTATCGAAATTGGGATACAAAACTGTTGACAGCAATACTCAACGTCACCTGGAAGTGAACCCGAGCTGTCCGCAGCACAGCTGGAGACACAAACATACCAAAGTTGAGCTTGTTATAATAGTTAAACTAACAAGACAAAAACAAAAAATGATATACTTTGTGTGGTGGTTTTGTACATTGCTGTATATGAAGTATTTAAGAAAACTTATCATCTCTTGGTTTGTATTGTGCGTCCTATGGTGTGTTTTAAAGTGCTCAATGAAGTTGAGTTTTGCAAACCAGGAAAGATAATTTTTTGGGGGGACATGTCACCAAAACGTTGACATTCGAACAGGGCTGTGTACACATTTTATATCCAGAACAGCTACGGAATCCTGTCTTTATTTGTTCTATTCCAGCCGTTATTTGTAGTTGATTCAACTACTGCCTTGGTGTCGTATACACGGGAAAATCAGCAGCAAGGGGCCAAGCAAAATAAGTGTCAACTATAATATGAGAATATTTTGAAGCAGGTTTTATTATTTGGGTGCGGGGATTACCAAAGATTAGTTTCACTAAATACTGACAACACTTAACACACCAAACTCACCTAGAGAAGGCTTCATCCAAGTCATCTTCTAGTGCCTGCATTTGAAAAATATTTATTTTATTTTTTTTATTAAAAAAAGTTTTATCTTCGTAGACATCACAAAGTGTATAAGTCTGTGTCACTATATTTTACCCAGGCTGGATTATCGTTCCTCTCAGATGTCCCGTGGTTGTCCATTTGATCGACGTTCTCATTGGTCTCAGCGTCCAACAGGTCGACCGGGGCAACGTCTTGCAGGTCAGACAACAATTCTCCATTTTAATGGACGTAATGTATTTTTTCATTGACGGCACGTGCAGAATTGCAAGGGTATGGAATGACAGTTTGGGGGCAGAAAGTCGGACTGAAGATATACGGGCGCAGGTTTTGGAGGAATTTGATGGGGCGACGGGCAGACGGAGTCTGAGCTCTGCTGACATGTGACGTGAATGTCAGATGTATCTCACTCATAAATATGACAACGGCGGGCATCAAACCCTTTGAATCATGGTCGAAATCAAATCATTCAGGAGCAGTGAGTGACTTGGACCGGTCACGAAAATAGAGCCCAATACGTCTTTATGGTTTGGTTCTTGGTGGCAGCAGTTTTACCTTTGGGGCCGGGGGATCTCTCCGAACTGGAGCCGCTGCTGAGCCCGTCGCTTGAACCAGACTGGACTCGCCCTCCTTTCTCTAAAACACAGACAAGAAAGGATATTCGAGGTCTTTTATGAGCAGAATTGTCATGCTCCTGTTCTTGTCTTTCCCCAGCAGGTGGCACAGGAGGGCCGTCCCTCCAGCTCGCACACCTGCTACCAATGTAATCAGCCGACTATTGAAGGACTCTCATGTTGTCAAGCCGCTGTTGGACGGGTCTACCGCAAGGAGTCGAAGGCTTACCTTCTCGGGTGACTTGCCACAGTTCAAAAGCTACTCCAAAGGCCTGCGCTACTGTCAGGGCGACAGCCTGTGCCTACGGAGGAGAACATCCAAACATTTGAATAACAACCCATTCATGTCAAGCAATTGGAACGACTGAGTGAGCGCATAAGGAGAGCACCGTTCGCACCTCTTTCCTCTTGGAGCACAGGTAGGCGTGGCACTCCAATGTCCCATTGAGGGTGTTTTGGGCGATAAATGCAAAGACTCTGTCGTGCACTTTGTCCACCGCACAGTAGGATATTCTGCAGTGCGGTGGTGAGAAGTTAGGACATACGTAGCGCGGGGTGACAAAAGCTGGCAGCTCTGCACACGCACCTGTATATGGAGATGTTTTCCATGAAGTTATTGGTGCAACTGTCATAGAGGGTGATGCCTTGAGGAGTCACTTTGAGGTAGACTTTCTGCGCTTTCTTCCCACAGATTTTTCCCTGCCACGCACAAAAAAAAAAAAAAAAATACTAAATGAACAAAAATTAAATCAGGATGAAGACACGCTTACCGTCCTTCTGGGTGGTAACGGGCAGAACTTTCTCCGAATGAACAAACCCTGACGTATCATTTGAGCAAGGCAAAGCAATGGAGCAAATGTTTCGCTCTTACTGTGGCAACGATCCTCTTCACCGCAGCGGCTGCCAGTTCCTCGCCTTTGGGCTGGTCCACTAAGGTCATTCCGAGGTGACGGAGGCTAAAGGTCATCCCCTCCAAGATGGTCTCTCTTGTGTCCGTCCAGTTCTCTGGAAGCTCTTCCCAATGTCAAATGAAATGTAACCAAATCAACGAATGATTCTGTTTTCCAATAACCGTTACAAGTGGGACTAAGTCTCATTTTGGTTTTAACATTATTTATGACTTTGTCAAAGGAACACATAACTGATGCGAAGCTTTGTTTTTTGTGGCGGTAGATTAGGTCAGAGGTCATCGTTGTTATGCCTCATCAATGAGGTGGCGGCCTCTGCACTTCTCATCATCAGGTAAAAAATAAAATCAAATGCCGATTTTCAACTCAAAGTCAACATTAAGTCAAGTAATACCCCGGTCGGAGGTACTGCCTGTGTTCTGTCAATCTATCTTCTCGAATGTCATGAGCCTGTTCTTGTGTGTCTCCAGCAGGTGGCAGAGGAGGGCCTTCCATCCAGCATGCACACTTGCTGCCAATTTCGTCACAAGGTTAGCCAAGTTTTTCAAGACTGCCAAGAGCCCGTGTCTCTGTCGGATGATTGACCTTGTTGCTGCTCTTGCGCAAGTCTTGTTTTCTAGATCTCTCGGCCTCATCGTTGTCATTTTTGCTCTCCAGTATCTCGCTTTGTATTTATGTTATTTTCTCTTTGTTCTTGTCATGTTTTCTTTTTGCGAAATTGGACCAGAGTCATTTAGTCTATAATCTCGGATTCACTATTTCCTTGCCTTTCTTTGCAAGCTCTCTTTCTTCATGTATTCTTTTTCCTGGTTCTTCTTGACCAGCAATGTCTGTTTATGCTTTGTCGCTGCACTTTTGTTATTCAATATTTTTTGTCCGGATTTGTGTCTACGTTTGTGGGATCCGGTTGCCATTCAATCAATTCCTGTGTCATCGAAAAAAAACAACAACATATAGTCCCCGGCAGTTAACGTCAAAGAGTCGGGAGCATGGAGGGCGTCTGTGTCATTACTTTGAAGAAAGTAACACAACAGCCACAATTTGAGAAAAATGAGGAGCATCGAGTCACTGCTGAAGGAGCAGCTGTGCGCTTTCTTATCAGTTCTGGTACCACCCGGCCCTGACCCTGAAACTGTGTTTATATACTTCAGAGCAAGAAAAAAGGGAGTAAAGGGTGTTCTGGGGGAGTGTGTGTGTGTGGGGGGGGGCAACTATTTGGATTGGATTGGATTGGATAAACTTTATTATCAAATGTACTGTATGTGTAACATACAGCACAGATGAAATTTCTACAAACTAAGGAAGAAACTGTAATGGACAGAATACAAAAACCATCGTGCATTTTCGACCGGTCCACGGTGTACTATCGCCCAAGCGCTCTAGAACACGGATGTGGCTGGAGGTTGTGCTGCTTTTTCTCTTAACAAGAGTGGCACGAGTACTTCAGTAACATCATCATACAGGAAAGTCAGCAACAGCACCACATGGACTGAGACCCAAACAAAGCGTCCATGTGCTAGCAACTAAAATAAATTCACACATGTAGTAGAGAAAAACAAAACGAAACAAACAGTACAAAGAGTGGCATAGAAGCAAGCCAATATTATTTTTCCATCAATTTAGACTGTGGTCCATCTATTTCCATGCCGCTCCAAAATGGTAGGCAGTTGGCTAAACACGCAATCTCCATGGAAACCGTCAACAGTGTCCATACACCCCTGGCGCCAAATGTTTCCTTCTTTTGTTTGTTTGTTTGTTTGTTGCCCGACAAAGTGTCCCCCTCCTGCCTGAAAGTCTGCGCTGACCAGCTGGCTCCGGTCTTCACACAAATCTTCAACAGATCCCTGGAGCTGTGTGAGGTCCCATCCTGCTTCAAACAGTCTACCATCATCCCAGTTCCCAAGAAATCGGCAACATCGGAACTGAACGACTACAGGCCTGTCGCTCTGACGTCTGTGGTCATGAAGTCCTTTGAACGCCTTGTGCTGAACCACCTAAAGAACGTCACCGACCCCTGCTGGACCCTCTTCAGTTTGCCTACCGGGCAAACAGGTCTGTGGAGGACGCAGTCAACATAGGTCTGCACTACATCCTCGAGCACCTCGACAGCACAGGGACCTACGCAAGGATCCTGTTTGTGGATTTCAGCTCTGCGTTCAACACCATCATACCGAACTCCTCACCCCAAACTCCTCCACCTCGGTGTGTCCCCTACGATCTGCCAGTGGATCCTCAGCTTCCTGACGGACGGACACAACAGGTGAGACTGGGAGCGACAACATCATCAACACGCACCACTAGCACTGGAGCCCCACAGGGATGTGTCCTCTCTCCACTGCTCTTCTCCCTCTACACAAACGACTGCACCTCAACAAGTCCAGCTGTCAAACTCATAAAGTTCGCAGACGACACCACGGTCATCGGTCTCATCAAAGACGGCGACGAGTCTGCGCATCGACAACAAGTGGAGCAGCTGGAGCTTTGGTGCAGCCGACACAACCTCGGGCTGAACACGCTCAAGACGGTAGAGATGATCGTGGACTTCAGGAAACATCCTTCTCCAGAGTTGCCCTCACACTATCCAACTGCCCTGTGTCAACCGTCGAGACCTTCAAGTTCCTGGGAATCACAGTCTCCCAGGACATGAAGTGGGAAGTCAACACCATCTCCATCCTGAAAAGGGCCCAGCAGAGGATGTACTTCCTGAGGCTGCTGAGGAAGCATGGCCTGCCACAGGAGGTGCTACGTCAGTTCTACACGGCAGTCATCGAATCAATCCTGTGTTCTTCCATCACGGTTTGGTTTGGGGCCGCCACAAAGAAGGACAAAATCCGACTTCAACGGACAATTAGGACGGCGGAAAAATCATTGGCACCGCCCTACCCACTCTTGAGGACTTGCACACCGCAAGAATCAAGACAAGGGCACGGAAAATCCTCCTGGATCCCCGCATCCTGCCCACCACCTTTTCCAGTTACTCCCCTCAGGCAGGCGCTACAGATCCATGCGCACCAAATCCAGCAGACACTTAAACAGCTTCTTCCCTCTAGCCATTAACTCCTAAACAGTCACTGACGTAGTCACTCTTCTTGTGCAACAAATATTGTATCTCTCTAAAATGGTTCAATGATTTTCTGCACCAACTGTACAAACTGTAATAATATTGTATTCTACCACTGATCACTTTAGCTCTGCTTGAAACTATGGTTCACTTACATTATGAAATGTCCTTCCATACCAATTTGTCATGTTCTTGTTTATGATGATACTAATGCAGCGTGTATACCGGAGACAAATTCCTTGTGTGTTCTACATACTTGGCAAATAAAGATGATTCTGATTCTGATTCTGATTCTGATTAAACAGACATTCAAACGTGGCATAAGTCAAAGTAAATGTATGCAACCGAGGCACAATGTTTACCAATCCAAGTTGAGGTGGTGGATGAGGGCCGCTGCAGCAAAACTACTTGATGGTTCTTGGATATAAATGCTGAACTTGATAAACAGTCAGTATTGTTTAGTATGTGCTCATGACCCCCCTCATAAATAAAGTCAGCCATTGTAGTTCCTTGTAACGTGAGGCAACTTGGGAGGGTCTGAGACGGTCGATACGGGTCGGCGCTGGTGAGGAATGTTTTCAAGAGCCCAATCCTGTACTGTAATCTATACGACAATGTGCTATTTCGACAACAAGTGGGTCACTTGCCGCATTTACCAGGAAACCTTAATTCCGCTAATCATCACTTTGAACAACACGATTAGCGTGAAATTCCTTCCTTGGAGAAAATCTGGATGACAAAAAGAGTTTTGATTTGCAACCGTGTGACGCTACATAGATGAAGACTAAAGTTGAATTAGTCTTCAAATAAATGTTTATGCATGATCAAAAACACCAAATAATCAAAAAACAATATTGACTATTCAAGTGTTGACAAGAGGTTGAGGGCAATTTTTTTCCCCTCTTTACCTGTCTGAGAAGTGTCATGTACCTCTGGGCTCTGCCTGAATTTGTGCGAGCCTTGCCACATTATATCACCTCAAGATTGAAAGTCTCTGTACTTGTTTGTATGTTTGTTTTTAGACCAAAACAACTGAAAATTGTTTGAGGATCTCTGAGCTGTGCCAAACAAGCAAGGAAGCGTTGATGCTTTCTATACTTTCTAGAGAACTTACTAATTAAGATCAAGCGCGATTTAGCCTAGGACCCCTCATCTCTCCGTTTACATCAGTCAAACGGAAGTGTGTGTGTGTGTGTGTGTGTGTGTGTGTGTGTGTGCGCGCGCGCGCGCTCGCGTGTATGTGTGTGTGTGTGTGTGTGTGTGTGTGTGTGTGTGTGTGTGTGTGTGTGTGTGTGTGTGTGCGTAATTGAAAAAAGTATCCTCAACAACTAGGCAATAAATAGCAAGTGACTACATCAGGAAAATCGATTTACTATTTAAAGGAGCACTCTTGAAGGGGGTTACCGTCCGCGCATAAAATGGAAAACCTCAGCAACACATTTAGGGATTTTACTAATTCACACGAAAAGCAAATTACTTTCATGTGATGCGAATGTAACGATGAGCAAACGATCGTGACACTTTATTTTTATTCAGATTAAAGGGGAAACCCCCCAACTTACTTCTGTGTCTTCTGGCAGTCCATGATTGTTTAGCCACACTGGGTCTTCGGATAATGGCTTTCCCGGCCGACTTCAGGGCATCCATCTCGGCGTTACAAGATGCAGACAGTCCGGAGAAGTTTCACGAGTGTTGACCGGCGAACCGCTGGGGGCCTGCGCGTCCTCGCGGTGCCTTCAGGGGCCGTCAGAAATCTCGCTACCCACGTGAAACGACACAAAGCTCGAAAAGCCGCGCTAGCGTCTTGGAAAATAAAACGTTGGATTTAATGCGAATTTAGATTTCAGAAGTAATTTCTTCTTCCTCGATAGTCAGTTGCCTTGTTGCAATGAATGACATTTCACAGGGGACAGAAAAGTCCTTCAGTTCTGTAAGGACCGTTCCGTATCGAACAGTATTGTCTCAAAGGCTTTAGATTATAGAAACACGATTTAATAGATGCCGGGGAAAAGATCACGCAGTCTGAATAGCTTGCACTGCCTCCAGCAAGACTTTAATAGTGATGGGCAAACTGAAGTCCGTCACTTTGCGTAAAATGAGATATGGAAAACGGAGGGGGGAAAAAGAAGACACATCACTTTTCTCTTTGCCTCTCTTCATTCTTCCTTTCTCAAAATATGAACCAAATGTACTGAAAGTGAGTGATCCACAACAACAGTATTCCAGGTTAAGGTCACACGATAGCACAAACATGATCAAAATGGTTCACATTCACAAAATCCCTACCTGGTTGGAAAATTAGAGAAGCCAACTTAACATCATGAGAAGTACAAAAATACTGTCCCCCAAATTAAATCCACAAGTTAATACATGTATGAATAACACAATCGGAGTCACAAACCGCTGCTTCATTGCAATCGGCCTTGTAAACTCTACACCACGGGTGTCAAAGTCAAGGCCCGGGGACCAGATCTGGCCCACCACATCATTTTATGCGGCCCGCGAAAGCAAATCAAGCACGTCAAGTTCCATGATGCTTGCTAAAGTCTGAACCAAAATTTCAAATTGTTATATGTAATCCACAATAAGAGTCATTATTCTTGACTTCTGATTTTAAAACTAGTTATTCATCAATTTGTTGTGCGCTGTGTATGTAAGATGTGGAGGGGATTAAACATTTATATGATTTCCCAAAATTCATAACGGCCCTCCAAGGGAAACCGTAACGACAAAGTGGCCCGCGACAAAAATGAGTTTGACACCCCTGCTCTACACCATCTAGATACGTTCTAGTGACACAAAAACAATTGAACACCCTTTTAAAAAAAAAAAATGTAATGCTAATTACACCAATTGAAGAATGGCGAACACAACACTTGGCACTTAACTAAACAAAGCAACATTCCTCCGGAGGTCAATGTACATTGCTGTAAACAAAGGGATGCCATCTTTTAGGCTTCAGGAGACAATCAGTTTTGGTTGATATTTGGCACACCAAGACTGTGTCTCGATGAAAACATCGTTTCCCTTTTAAGACAAAATTCAGGCTGTCATATTTAAGTTGGGAAATTGCAAAACAAGTTCTTAGTTGAGCTGGTGACACGTAAATGATATGGAAAAAAACCCCACCAGAAAGCATCCGGCTGCAGCGTTTTGAAAAAAATTGCAGAATGGGAAGGCACTGAATAATCTGCAAAATAAGAACAGTAACGAGCAGTTACCGAGACATCATTATTAAATTCATCAAAGGATATGGCCTAACAGGTTGGAATTTGGTCCACATGGAAAAGAACATGAAACAAGGTGATGTACTCTTATCGTTTTGGCAGTGCCGTGATTAATCCTCAAGGTCTCAACTACCGCGTTTAATCGAGTGGGGGAAATTATTATACTTTACATAGCAAACAATCATTGCTTCACGTTAACGGGGATCCCAAAGCATGAATAGGTTTACATTCATGTATCTCTCAACTCGATTGCTTAGGTGCCTTTAAATTAAGCCCAAATTGACTCGTACGAAACAAAAGCCTGTTGAGGAATACGGTGATGAAAAGCGACGCACGATGTCTCTTTCTCGGCCGACAAAGTATTCCTCCTTCCCCCGTTTATTGAAATCAATCTGCCTGAAACCTCACAACCTGACTCAAAACACTGCTTTCAAATGTTGATATGTCTGCAGGAGTTGTGTCTCTCAGTGCAAAATCTGTCGGAGGCTTGTAAACTCAGAACGACCCGAAGTGAAACAAAGAGCTTCAAAGAAAAAAAAAAAAAAAAAAGTCAGCCCGGTCATTTTTTGAGGGGCTGGTAGACTGAGGCGTTGGGGTCCAGGGAGGAGGGACTATTGTCCATGAACTTGGAGGAGTAGTGCGGGGTCACCGGGCTCAGGTTGCTGCTGTCAGTCGAATAAGAGAGGCTGGGCATCACCGCCATCACCTCGGCGATCTTCTGCTTGAGCTCTGCTATCTCTTGCTCCCTCTGGTGGATCTGGCCTGCATATGTAGGAAGAGACCCAAGCGTGAGCGACCCAAGCTGTGCGCGACGCACGCCATTTCGAACCCCCCATCTCGACCTTGCGCGATCTCCAGCTGCCTCTTGGCATCGCCCAGAGCGGAGAACAGGTCCAGCTTGATCCGGGTCTCGGCACTCAGGCTGTTCTCCAGGTGCTGCGTCTTCTCCTGCATGGCTGACAGCGCCGACATCAAGACCTCAGTGTCCTTCTCGTTCTCTTTGTATTTGCGCAACTCCTGCGGGCGAGATTCGTCGGTTGTAACGGCAGCGCTACATTTAATATGAAACAGCAAGTCGTGTATACTCCTCGGTCCTACCTGGCACTTGCCCTCCAGATCTCGAATCTGCTCCTCTTTGACTTTCACGTCCATACTGAGCTTCTTGCACTCGGTCTCCAGATCTCTGATACGACCACGCAGGGAATCGGTCGACTCCACTCTGGAAGGGAAAACAAAAATGTGAGCGCTAACCATCCGCCTTATTGACCGCTTGAACGTTTCGGTAACGAGTACCTGGTGGCCGCGGCTAACGCCACCGCTCTGGCGGCCGTGGCCTCCTCCATCTTCTTCCTCTTCCTCTCGTCGGCCAGCTGTTTTTCAGCCAGCACCCGCGCCTCCTGCTCAACCTTCAGCCTCTTCTCCAGCTGAGAGATGGTCTGCTTATCCTTCTGCTTGGCCTGGACGGAACTGTGGAGCCTGTGGCAGCGGGTTCTAACGTGAAACTTCTTCTTGGAACACTAAGTCCAAGTCATGGAGGTGCATTTTCAAGCGGAGTTTCAAACAACCCAAAATGAGTTCGGGACAGCTTGGACATTCACACCCACTTGTTCTGAAGCAGTTCGTTGTCCTGCTGGAGCTGGCCCAGTTCAGAGCGAAGGCTGCGGTCTTGGCTGCTCAGGGTGGACAGCTGACTCCGCAAGTCCGACTCCACCTGCCTGTTGGCCTGCAGGTCTGCCTTGAGCCGTTTCACGTCCTGCTCCATCCTTTTCATACCGGGGAGGGGGACACAAGGTCATCAACAGTGGGGGGTAACGGGAGTTTCTGTCTTTAATTACGACTCATTGGACTTCTAGGGCAACCATTTGGACCTTATCCAGGGCCAACAGGAAGTTCTAAAATCAAACGGCACCATTATACCCCCGCACAAAAGGTACTTAAGGAGAAGCACATTGGAACGAACGCCTTGAACCAATGGTGGCTAAATCCGACCGATGAAATGTCATCTCTTACCGTACTAGAGCATCCAGCTTGCCCAGCTGGTTGTTGGGGATGCAGTTTTCCAGCGGATCCTTTGGACTTTTCCCACCCCCCTTCTGCTTTTTGTCATTCTTAGTGGACGATGAAGCCGCCGTCGGAAGGCTGCCGTTGCTGAAACTGTGACTCCGCGGCGATGAGTTGCAGGCGCCACCTCCGGAGGCGTTTTTGTAGTTCTTCCCACTCGCCGCCACTTCTTCTTTGGAAGCAGTGACGGCGTTGGAGTCGCCGTGCGCGTTCTCTCCCGCCACGTCGTTGCTCAGTTTCTTAGCCCTGATGTAGTTCTCAATATATTCCGTCTCCTGGAGTTTGGAGTCCAGTGAGTGTATAATGTTGTTATTGATTCCAATTGCGTTTGGTTTTTGCCTTCACGCTCTTTTCCAGTATTGTCCTTCCCCTTTTCCCTGTACTCCAGTTCTGGTAAGGGGACGGAGGCGCTTTTCTTACTGGGGGGTCCTCCGTTTTGCGACCCGATGGAAGGTTCTGTCTCTGAAATCCCCTTGGCTGAAGCAGACAGAAGAACAGAGACAAGCAGTATTAGAGGACATGAAAAATGTGTGTGTGGGGGGGAGGGGTTGCCTTCTTCAACTGGAAACTCTCATGTACGCTGCACAGTGTCAGTTTCGTTATTGTTTACTCACCCTCCTCTGCTTCCCTCTCTTGTCGCTGCAGCATCTGCTGCTCAGGGGGTAGAGCCTGTTGGAGCAGCTCCATGTAGAACTCGTTCTCCTTTTGCACCTCCTTCTGTTTCCTTAGCCGCATCTTGTAGCTCACATAGCTCTTGAAGCCAAAGCCCAGAGTCACCACCGGGTAGCCAATACTGCCAAGAAGACAATTATTGAGATTCAGCCGCACCTCCGACGCCACGGTGGCGAAAGCCGGACGCACGCAGCATTTGTAGGAGACGTTGGGAAAATACACTCAAGAGCTCATTTTCAGATCGTTACGCCAGTGGGGGTTACAAGGGGGAAAAGCTAAACGGTTTGAAGAGCCCCTGCAATGTGGTATAAGGATACTTTGCAGAAGATTTACCAGTGAGCTGCAAAAGGTCGACACAAGTCGACATGAAAGTTCTTCAGGTCTTTGAAGCGGATGGCAGCTTCGATGTATACAAACAGGATCCACAACGACACGGTGGGTAGACACACTCCTCTCTCTGGGTGTAACAAACAAAGTCAAGGTTTCTGTTTTGCACAAAAGACGACCACTCTTATGGTTCTTTTCAACCAGCAAGTGGGTCAGTAGGCAAATGACAGATTCGATCCTTTTCACGCATCGAGGCCAGACGTTTATGCCCAATTAAACTGTCGTCTGCACAAAAACAAAAGGCGGGAATGCAATACACCGCGAACTGACCTGTGTGCCATACATACTGCACCCATACGTAGGTGCTGGCAGCAAAGAACAGCCACTGGACAGGGATGAACAGGAGGCAGATGATGTCTGACGTGAGTGCCACAAACACAAAGAAGAATGAGAACGCCTGAAACAGAGAGGTGGGGAAAAGAGAGAAACTTCAACAAATTGAGTATCTCATGAGACGGGCGTACTTTGGGGATGCACTGAATTTTTATCATCCTCTTACCAGCCCCTGATATCTGTAGGAATCGTAGACGCTGCGAAGGAAAAGCCAGAAGGGCCACAGGTACTCAAACCTGAACTCCAGCACAAAGTCGGCAAGCAAAACTAACACCCACACCACCAGGAACTTCAGATACAGGAATGTACTGCGAGGAGAGGAAGACAAAAGACACATGACGTTTGGGACAAAAGCCAGCTGCTTACAATCGTTGAGTGCAGATGTGTATGACATGGTAGTTTTGTAGCGATCTGCATTATTTTGAGAAAATCGTTAGAGATACTTAATTCAAAGGTTAAGAGGTTGCGTTTTCGAGTGTGCGGCAATTGAAGGCTAATTATGCTACACTGATAATTGTGCGAACTGTGATTTATAATAGCATGTTTACAACACGGTATGTAATCGGCTGACATTGTGTGCGCTCAAAATGCTGCAAAACGACTTAAAACGTTTCAAGATCATGAGTCATTACAGACGCTAAATGCATTTGGGGATTTAAAAAAAAGTATTATTTTATATACCGTACATTCCTTTGTTACACAGCAATTCCAACAGGAGACAATATTCAGACGTTCGACTGTGCATCGCAAATCATTCTTTCAGACCTTCGACTGTGCACCTCAAATCATTCATCTTTTGACATTATTCAGTCAAACAAAATCCGTTTGGAATGATGCTTGGGGGTCGAGGGGGGGGGGTCTCCTGGATGACTCACGCGAACCACTGGGCGATTTCTAGCAAACGCTATTTAAATGCGGAGCCAGATTTGAATGAAGGAACGTTAGCTCGCCAGGAACAAAATAACAGACGTTCGGCAGCCCCCAAAAACCATCAACCAGAATGTTAATCTTGCTGTTCGTAATGCACATCATCGTTCAATATGAATGAGGCGAAGCGTGCAAGACCAATATCGACATTGAGATCGGCGCCATCGTTACACAATAACGTCCCTCCAACCCGTTTTTCACTGTACCTGCTATATATACCCTCGGTGATTCGGTTCCGTTTTAACGGCCGTCTGAGTTTGCTGCAGTCCGCATTGCGCCGCTTCATCCTCCCCCTGATGATTTTCCCGATGTGTCGGTGCGGTAGCGGGAGCACGCGACTGTCATTCGCTCTCGCGAAATATGCACAGGCCGTGAATTAGCCACCGTTGTTTTTGTTTAATACACATGAAACAAAGAAATAAATAATAACAGTGCGCCCGAGGCCCCTCCCCTTTTCACGACACGCCGCGTTCCCTTACGCGACGTCTGACGTGATGACGACATCAGAGGCGTGGCGACATCAAACATGGCCGCCCCCTGCGCGTTTGTAGCCTTCGCCTCACGTCGAGAGCGTGTTGCCTGTTAATTACGGTAAGCCGTGCCGCAGTGAGACGTGCTTTGATCGCTTTGTATTAATTTTAGGCTCCCGCTAGTTGCCCGTCGTGCAGACGCTTCTTCAAGCTACTTTGTTCAACTCAGCCTTGCCGGCAAAACGTGTGCATGCTCGCCACGCTTGTGCGCTCGCTGCATTATCACGTAGCTTCCATCTATGCTTCCTATCTGGAATGCAATCGGATTGAAAGCTACGTTGCAAAATGTTTCGTTAAAGTTTGAAGCATTTTAAACTTCCCATTTGCAACTGTGTTACCGTCCATATTTACGTTCGAATAATCTCACGGCATACCACCAGTGTCAGCAATAGTACATTGTATCAAAATATTCGATTGCGCATTTCATTGTACCGTATACCATTTATGTTTGTCACCAAAACTATTGCTGGAATAGGTACAATAGATGAATCAAGAAATGTACTATATGTGTCGTCGATAAAGTGACATTGGTTAATTTGTCATTTTAGTTTAATGTCCGAATTATTTTAATAAGAATCTTTCCTGTGTACTTATTTGCAACATAATTATAAATAAATACTGGTATTTCCAAACCTTTATTAGGCACACATTTTACATTTGAAAAATCTTATGGCATTCCACCAGTGTTATAACACATTTCTACTCAGAAAACCACCCAACAAATTCAACAAACATGAGGCCGATTGCTTCGATTCAACCTTTGCAGGGTACGTGACCATTGTGCTTAATACACAGGTTAAGTATACCTATTCGTTACTTTTCCTCCCTGATCTAATGTGTTCATGTTTTAACAGATGGCGGCTTCTCAAGACAACATAGAGAACATGGCATCATATATTGGGGAGAAGGAAAAGGAAGATGTGGGAGAAGAGTCCAATAATGGAGATGTGGAGGGAGACAATAAAGAGAAGCAGATGGTGGAAGGAGAAATAGCAGGGGAAATAGGAGAGAAAGAAGTTGGAGGAGATTCAGAAGAATTTAAAGAAGAGGACTGCAGTGATGAAGATGAGGAGGAGGCCGAACAGCCCAAAGTTGACACGGAGACCAAGCCTGATCAAGTTCAAGTCAAAAAGCAGCCTGAGGTCCTGAACTTGAACAATGAGGTGGTGAACATGAGAAAAGAGGTGAAGAGAGTGAGGGCACTGCTCAGCAGGAAGCTCATTCGTCAAATCGCTGGGCTGAAGAACAAGAAGGGCACGGAGGCGGCCGTTGAGAAGAACCAGAGGAGGGTCGCCAGATTGTTGGAGGAGATCCACGCAATGAAAGTGCTCCGACCGGACCTTGTATGTATCTACATTCAGGGGTTATAACGAAATATAAAGCCTGTTTTAAACAAACTTATTTTGATCCATCCCTAGGTCGCCAAGACTGCCTTGCAGAAGAATCTCAACTTTAACGAAGTGTGCAAGAACCCAAAGTCTTCCGTGAGCGACAGAGCCATAGCTCGCATAGCCTCCCATCCCCAGTTCAAGAAAAAAATCAAGGACATCCAGGCCGCTGTGAAGGCTTTCAGTGATGAGAGGAGGAAGGGAGGGAAGCAGGCAGAACAAAAGAAGAGCAAAGATGATGGGACGTTAGCTCCATACTCACCGGATGCTAAAGCTAAAAAATAGAAAAGAAGAAGGAAGCAAAGGAGGAAAAGAAGAAGGAAGCAATGGAGGAAAAAAGTCCGAACAAGTGGTACCAATCTCTAACGACGATGACAGAGACACAAAAAATGAGCCTACTATTTCCAAACCTGACGAGGGCAAAATGGAATCGACTCAAGCTGCTCCGGCCGCTGACAAGAAAGTAACTGTGGAGGCTGAAATTGTCAAAAAGTGTGAGCCAACAGAACAGCCAAGGAAGAAACCGCAAGCTAAGGCTCAGGAAAAAACGCAAGCTAAGGCTCAGGAAAATCAACCGAAAGTGGTGCAAGCAAAGGCTCGGGAGAATAAACCAAAAGTGGTGTCCAAGCCCACCAAAAAAGAAGAAAAAGAAGAAGAAAGCGATTTAGAGCTCTCTGACAAGGAGGACAAACCGTACTTTGATGACAGCACTGAGGAACGATTCCTCAAGCAGTCGTCCCAGGAAGAGAGTGATAGCGAGAATGACTTTTTTGTGGGCAAAGTGAGCAAATTTAAGAAAAAGAAGAGTAAAAAGGCAGAAGGCGACAAGACGAGAGAGGATTCAGCAGAAAAAGCCAAGCCTGCCGACGAACTTCAATGTGAACTCGATGAGCTTGAGTCACGGTTGAAGACCAAAGCACCCAAACTTCAGACTGTCTTCTGCTCTTTGTCTCAAACGAAACCGAGTCGGGCGGAAGGGGGAAGCCGTTTAGGGGGCAAGGGAAACCGCTGCGCGAGGCCCGTGGAGACTTTGATAAAAAGTTCCGAAAAGAGGAGGAAGGACCAGCGAACAGCAAGGTCAACAGGCCTGACGCCAGGCGTTCCGATTCAGAGAGAACAAACTTCAGAGGGCGCGGCCGAGGCGATGCGGTGAGGCAGCAGGATCGTCGCAGTCTTCCCCATCAGGCCCCACAACAGGCCCTGCACCCGTCGTGGGAAGCCAGTAAGAAAAGAAAAGAGCAGCAAGGGCAAATTCTGGCTTTCCAAGGGAAGAAGATCAAGTTTGATGATGATGACTGATATGTTTTCATTCTTTATTTTGTAATCAAGGCAATTTTTAAAAATGCCTTTTTTGGGCACTAATTGCGAGCTGCTTCCTGGTTATTTGGTGGTTTTTATTTCTACGAAAAAAAGGACAACATTCAAATGTAGGATTGTTGCTTCAAAAATGTGATTCCATGATTCACTATACCTGTATGCAAACCAGTAGTGTCGGGAAAGACATCGGGAGGATTTGGAAGGCTTGTATATTCATTGTATGAAAAGCAGAGACTGACATGTTTCTAACAAAGCTCAGTGAAAGGGCAAGCAAAAGCTTTTTAATCACTTTGCAGTCTCGTAAAATCTATTTTTTGTATGTGTTAAGTATTCACAGATGCACCCACGAAGACGTACCAGGCTCCAGAGGTTATTGGAAAATGCTGATTAAACTTATCCAGTCCCGCACAGTGATGTGCATTTCCCCAATATGCTTTTTTTTTTTTTTTTTTTTTTGTAACAAGCACTAATGTGCTACTATTTTCAGACTGGTCATTAAATCAGGTTAAAGTTACTGATCCAAGTCACTGAGTTTTACTATTTTGGTCCCTTACCTTTTTGTAAAAGGAGTTAAATAAATCTGCTGGCTGGTAAGTTATTTAGTTTCAAAAAATATGTTAAATGTGAAGAAACATTTACGGTCACAGCTCAGTATAACATTTGTAAAGTTAGATCAGCTTGTGTGAAGCTCAGGGCTGTGATTAATGCAGACACTACCTTGTCATTCAAACAAATGCTGGACAAAATAAAAATACAAACATTTGTCCATCTGCTCTATTGCTGTTAAGTCAAGTCAACTGTATTTATAGAGCACTTTCAAACAGCCATCGCTGCATACAAATAAAAGAGGATCTTAAAAATAACTCTTAAAATGTATGGGGAATAAAATGTATGCTGTGAATAAGTGGTACAGTGTTCATAAAAACGGAATAATTATGATCCTATTGTGATTCCTTTGTCGGGTTTAAAAAAAAGAATTTTATTTGACGTTTAGAAGACTGACTGTATTTCAAAATCAAACAAGTGGTGACATCAAATCCAGTACTACAGTTCGGTTTTTTTTTCCATATACATTTATGTTACGTGAAGTCAGGAGGACTGATTTTACTTTTCATGAAATGTACATAGAATGCGTACTTTAGCCGCCTCTAAAAAAAATCACAAAGCGAAGCTTTATTTGTTAAACCTTTGATTCGTGAAATATGGAACCGGGTCCAACGTTGGAGACTGAAAACAGAAGTCACGTGTCTCCAACTCTCACTGCTCATTGGTCTGCAGGTTTTACGTCACGATTTAACATCAGCTAGCTGCTTTGATTATTGCGGGTGCGAATAGCAGGTTAGAATTTTCCCCAAAATTGAATGTTAACGACATAAATTACGCTTTGTGCAAGAAGCAACGCAGTGCAAACATATATCTCCGTGCGTGCGTAGATAATTGTATTAGAATGATCCAGGGAGGTTCTACGCGTGAGCTCGTGCAGCACGTTAATTGCTAGCAGAATAACCGCTGGAACATTTCTGGGCATGCTGGGCGACGCAATGATCACAACTGAGGGATCAGAAGAAACAACTGGAAGTTCGAAAGATCGGACATCCGATGTTTCCTCCCGTAGAAAGCAAGAGCTATCGAATGCGTTTGATGAGTCGCAGCAGGCGTCGCAGGCCGGACCACAGTCATTAACCTGGTCGGATCAAAGTTCTGATGAGCCAGCAAAGGTAATCTGTCAACCAAACAAAAAATGGGCTACATTCTTGTCATTATTCACAATATGGTGCATTATTTAACGAAATCTCCTCTGTGTAGTTCTGTTCGAGTGTGTAGTGTGAGTGAGCATAGCCCACAATGTATTTTCAAAAGCTCACTCGTAACCCTTTCCACCCCCCCAAAAAACTTAGTTCGGCGCCAGGGCCGGCGCTTGGTTGAGGCTTAACACATTGTTACCAAGAACGTGTTTGCTTTTCCACCGGCAAAGAGCCAAATCGGAGCTATGTCATTACGTCATCGTAAAGCGTCCAAGCCTCACTGATTACTGATTTACCCAAGAGCGCCTGTGTTATTAACAGTCATACTACTACTACTACTACTACTAATAATAATGCACTGTTAGCATCTGCTAGGAAATTCAAAATAACATCGATTTTATTTGTATGTAGTATATAACAGTCAGGGACATGCAACCAGCAAACGCTGATATCTTTCTTATTCCTCTAAATCTGCTATCTTTATGATAACCCCGGCCCACGCCCCCTGACGTCGTTGATCCAACAAATAATTGGGGGCACTTTAAGCACCAGTTCCAAGCACTGGAGGTAGAGCCAATTTCGGACTGGTGCTAACCTGGGCACTGGCCTGGAACTAGGACGATTAAAAGTGCGATGGAAGAGGGCCATCAAACTTGGTATGCGTTCAATAACTCCAGAGATAAATTGATTTGCACGTGACCAGCATAACCAGATAGATATTTAAAGGACAGCATTATTTTCCTTAGACAAATACCAAGAACGTCATGACTCTTTAAACCAGTTGGAAATGCACCAATTTATGCCCAACGTGGAGATTTTAGTTGCAACCCCCTTTTTTGGTATGTTTTGTTGAATCCAAGTTTGATTTGTTTGAATATTTTGTTTGCACTCTGAAGTTTGTGTGTATTTTTTTTCATAGCGAAGGGACCCAGATTGGCAGAATTATGCAGTGGTGTCAATTGTCTACGAGCCCAGCACATTAAATCCGCCTACAGGAGAAGAAAGTATGATTTTTTTGTTTTGTTTTGTTTGTCACGCTTCTTTACCACAACAAAATAAAAGATAGAAATAAATCCTTACATTTGATTTTTATTTGTTACGGGAAAAAATGCTGTTTCAATCATAGTTGCTCATTCTTTATTTCCTTCCCAGCTACTCCCTGTCATATGAACCCACACAACTTTAAAAGGTCGCGGAACGACACGTCGCTCGTTTTGCTGACAAGGAAGTTTTTGAACATGCTACAGCAGTCGAAAGATGGCGTTTTGGACCTGAACTTGGTGACCCAGGAACTCAACTCCTCCAAAAGACGTGTCTATGATGTCACAAACGTCCTGGAGGGGATCAACCTCATCAAAAAGATATATAAGAATCATGTACAGTGGTTGTAAGTATACAAAGTGTGTGGGTTTGAATATATGGTGGATATAAAAAAAAAAGTCACCATGGTTCTGTTCAAATACCAATACCCTCATAACTTAGTTATCAGAGGGTGTGCACACTTGTGCAAGCATGTCATCTCAGTTCATTTTTACTCCCTCACTCCCCAGATGAAATGTCAACATTTATTTGTACAGGTTATAGGCCACATTATTGGTGGAAAAATAAGTTTTGAATTAAATTCTGAACGTCACAAAAAAGCTGGCATTTGAAGAGGAATGTGTTGATTTTTTATTGTATTTTTTAAATTGCTACAGCTGTTGTGAAAGCGCTATATGAATCAGGATGTATTATAATATCCACACCGTTTTGCTGATGCCAAATGACATCAGTATCATACGGTTTCCAAATTGCTTATGTATGTGTGTATTGTGCAAATTCTCTTATCTTTTTTTTTGCCGTGTGTCCGCAGGGGTGATTGGCTCAACAAAGACACAATTAAAATGATGAATGACCTCTCTGAAGAAGAGAAGAAGCTGGATGAGCTGATCGAAAGCTGCACAAGAGCAATTCATGGGATATGTGTGGACGAGCAGACCAGCAGATATCCTTAAAAAAAAAAAATATATATATATATATGTATATATATATATATATATATACAGTATATATTATTCCAGACTGTACTTCACACATTGATCAGCGAGCATGCATGCTTATTTTGGTGCTGGACTGCATTGTCAGGATTGTGGAATCCCATATTCCTTAACAATGTTCTTCACATTTGCCTATGTGACTTATGAGGATATTCAAAGTATTCCCATCATGAGGGAGCAAACGGTGCTTGTGGTCAAAGGCCCCGAAGACACAACGCTGGACGTGACGCACCCAAAAGAAGTACGTTTTGTCAACCCGAGTTGGATGCACTTGTATGCAAGTCACAATGGAGAAGGCATCCTGTTTTTGACACGTGAACCATAATGTCGTGCTAGATGTGCGGGCCAAACCCTGAACGATGAACTTATCAAGCGGCATGTCAAAACTCTTGCCTGCCTCTGTCTGTCCTCAGAGCTTGCAAGTCCACCTCAAGAGCACTCGAGGCCCAATTGACGTGTTGATCTGCTCAGACGAGCCTCTACCAATGGAAGTCACAGATGGGGATTTGGACAGCGACGCCGATAGAGCCGCCGCCGCTGACTCATTATACAGCTCATTTGTTCAGATGCCCCTGAAAAGTGAACCCTGTTTTTAAAGATGCCACTTTCCAAAAACAACAAGCCTGTTTACCAAACACGTACAACAACTCTGTTACATTGAAAGAAAAACTCCATCCAAGACCCACAGAACTTTGCCGCCTTCATCACTGAAAATGACCTCATCACCGATGGACTTTTTTTCTCCCTCTGCTGATAACGCGCCTTTTCCCTTTCAGTACTCCCCCTTTGAATCAGCCATTGTCATGCAAACTGTACAAGGAGCCATTTATTTACTGAATGTACCTAAAATGATCTGGTCTGAACGGCATACTGTATGTATAGAGTTGGATGTATCACATACTGTATGTACTTGTCTGAATTGTTTCAAAGTCACTATTTACACATTATGCATATTTGTAGCCTTGTCTCCATCAAATGACATTTTCTGGATTTTAGCTTCAGTCTGCTGTCAATGTCAACATACACTCCTGAAATTGACAACACTGACTTCCATCGTGACCGTAAATGGCACTACGCATCCAAATCATTTAGTCACGTAAACGGAATCAATTCTCTATGCTCGTGATGTTTGAATGTGAAAAGGTTTAAACACACAAAACTTTTTTTAGGCTGATTTTCTCTTGTTCAAGAGAACTTTATGTTCTGTTCCCAGATATTCATTTTACAATGGAAATATTGCGTCTGTAAAGAGTGTGGGTGGGGGGGGGGCACCTGCTTGAAAATACAAAAAAAAAAAAGTGCCTTGAAATAATTGTGTTTTGGCTTGATAAATGGAACGGTTGAGTCACTGAACCAGTTTAAGACGTGACAGATACTTGTAATAAAATGAACCACTTTACCTACACCAAGGGTGGGCAAAGTACATATTGGCCGTTTGCAAGTTTAATTTCACATCTCCAAAAACGTGTCCCTCGAGCACAAAATGATGTGTCACATCGCCTCGTTCGTTATGAGCACGTGTGTTTTTAAGACCTCATCACCGGACCGAGCTCACCTGTGACTGCACATGACATTTGCAGACGAAGACGGCTACAGCAGTACTACCAAGCTGAAGTATAGTGCAGTAGTGCCATACTGTACACATTTAATACATTTCTTCATCTAAAATGATTACGCAAAAAAACAGGTCAGTGGTTGGTGAATATTTTCGAGATTGTAAGCCCAACATTGACTGATCGTTTGGAGCTCGCCACCCAAGACTCAAAGCTTTCGAGGCGTTAAAGAAAACAGAACAAGTTACGTTCCACACCTGCGACAATTAGGAACAAAGAGCGTTTTGTCAAGCGGCTCGCGTTGAAAATAACATTTGCATTTTGTAAAGTTTAGAGCAAACAATGTTGAATAATCGAGTGCATTTTTGGGTCACTGCACATTTGTCCACTTGGAGATAAATAGTTCATTCCACATATCGAATGTGACACACACTCCAGAACGTCAAGATGTATCGGGTGAAAATAGATATTCATCTTGAACACAAATTCAAATCGCCGAGAACCAGAAGTACCGAAATAAAAGCTCTGAAAGGTCAGGGTGTGTTTATTGCTGCGGCTGTAAACCAAACATGTCCTACCAATTTCATTGTTTTTTTTTTTTAACCCAAAAGTGGTTTCCCAGATTGCAAGATGTATTTTTCCAAGCAATTTCTTTTCTTGACATTGCCGTTTTTCAACACTCTAGACTGCGCTCCTTTCAGGACACAATCGGGTAACATGAGCATCAATCCGGAGCGTTTGTTACTGTTGTTGTTGTTGTTCACTCTGGGGAGATCTCGAGTGATCACGCGAGATTTCTGTCTCGGAGGATATTCTCGGCGCAGGCGGTACTGTACACAATCGCAATACTAGCCAAAAGTGTTAAATGTCCGTTTTTTAAAATCTTAGTACGTGGACTCTCTCACAGTTGACAAATATTTAAAACATTGAAAAATCACGGTGTGCACTCGGCCTCAGGGGTGTCACAAAGTGTCAAGAGTATCTTGCAACAGAGACTAAACGAGTCACAGAAAAGCATGTTCTTGGAAATGTATTGGTCGAATATTTTATGGGGTTCACCCCCCCCCCCACACACTCACACACTTTGTTGGTATCTGTGCTGAACCCCACTTAAATACAAATTTCGCATTTATGGCCTGCACATGTCTCTGTGGACACTAGATGGCAGTGTAATGCCGCTCACTTCCTGACCCAAAGCATAATCTCAAGGCTGTGGTGTTTTTAAAACATAAATAACCAGTCTCACCCTCCCTCCTGCAGAACCTGGTCCAAGCTGCAGAAGTTCTCAGCGCCCCTTTGAGATGATGGTTCAACCCTTGATTTTGCTGCCACGGTGAACAAAGGGTGAGTTTTTGATTGTGAGAAATCACACTGTAATTACCACTTGGATTTAGAAATCATTGCTGAAAAAAATCACACAAAAGTGCTTGGGGAAATGGAATATAAACCAAAGCGCTATATAAATCAGGATGTATTGTAATATTGGACGTTTCACATTGTGATGGTCATTTCTGAATTCAATTCAAAAGTGAGAAAACCCGACCACTCAACCTTTTTTTGACAGAATTGTTTTGTGCTCACGTGAATTTGGAATACCTGACACTAAAACAGGTATCAATGTTTGAAATTTTTTTTTTCTTCATAGCGGTTCAGTTCAGAGTTACTGCATCTCTTTGTCTGAACTAGAACGTCAATATAATAAAGGCAATCTCAACCTGATGATGTAATCCATTGGGAGGCTCGAGTACCCACTCTGGTCCATAGATGGAAGTATTGCTCCTCCAAACGCCCATAAACCCAATCAACCCAGTTCCCCATAAACACACAGAGTTCACAGAGTCACTGGATCACTCCAGTGATTGATTTACGTGTGTTTCAGTTTTGTTTTTTTCCTCTGTGTGTGCCATAAAGATCTTGCACATGGGGGTGGTTAGGGGTCGGGGCGGGGAGCGCAACTAACAAAACAACTGTGAATATTGAACCCGGTCGTATTGAATTAGGCCTGACGTCAGCCTCGCCCACTGCCACCAGAGGACACGGTTAAAGATCACTCATTAAAGCTGTCAATCACTCAATCAATTTGTCGATGGAGTTTCATTTTTAGAGTGCATCTACTTGTCGCTAACCAACAAACGCCAGGGAGGGGAAAGAAAATACACAGGCGGGAAGGGGGGGCTAAAATGGAAAATGGGACCAAGTTACTACTTAAGACCACTCCTTAGGGGGGGTTTCAAAATGTAGTTCACCTAGCTTGTCCCCGTTGTCCAAAGCATACTGTCGCAGTGGGGCGGATGCTGACTTCTGCTCCAAGCTGGCCCGTTGTTTCGACTTCTGCAATGCACGCAGGCAGTGAGTGAAACAACACAAAAAAATGAGTGCGTGTTAAAGGGGGAGCCCGAAAGTAAGAGAGCGAGCGAGAGAGAGAGGGTGGGAGAGAACCTACAGCTCGCCTTGCATTGGCTCGCAAGAGCGCGTCGTATTTTTGCGTCGCTTGACACTGACCAATCAGCTGCCTCCCAAATATTTTGGGTTTATGAATGAAGCGAAAAGTGAGAGAGCAGACGACTGTAGTTTGATTCATCAAGCCTGAGTACACCAAAGAAATATGCACTCAGTGTAGACCCTGCGGAGGGCCGAGTACTGTCGATGCCCGGAACAGCTTCAAAACAAACCTGCCGCCTCTTTTTCTTTTCCCCCTACACGCCACTGACGACGTTACACGAGCTGAAGGCCGTGTAAAATAAACTCTGCCACGATGGCGCTTTTACTACGGTTCGGTCAACGTGAAAATGACCTGGTGAAAGACCAAAAAAGTCTGATAAAGCCAATACGTGTCCTGCTTCAGCAATTCTGCCTGTACGAGGTCATCAGTACCGTCTAGTTTGAACGATTTTCATCTGGCTTCGATATAAAGTTAACACTTGAGGTGTGTGTGTGTGTGTGTGTGTGTGTGTGTGTGTGTGTGTGTGTGTGTGTGTGTGTGTGTGTGTGTGTGTCTGCAGTGGCGGCGAGTATGTGGGGGTCAAAGAGGGTCCTGAGCGGGGACAAGTAGGCCTCAAAAGCAAGTGCCTTAAGTGTTCTCCGACAGCATTTGAAACTTCTTGACCCGAAACAGACGATGGGGCCAGCTTCACCCACTTCATGCTGGAATTGGCTTCTTGCGCAGAGCCGGGAAAGCGGAGCAGATTTGGTACTCGGATCGCACGCTCCTTCGCGCTCGTGTTCCCAGCGAAGACTGCGCCGAAAGAGACGTGGTCTTTTTCCAGCCCTTTTCAATATGATCAATTTCACGGCATGTGCATGGGCCGCTGTCTCCAATTTGTTGAACGGCTGCAGTTCAACTTGCATGTGGGGCCAACTTTGTAGCAAGCCAAATGAAAACAACCTGAGATGCTTCGGAAAGGAGAAATACAGTATAATTTCTTCCTCTCGGCTTCTCTTTTCGCACTCTCATTCACCAATGGAGATTTATCCAAGAACTCTGCAAGTGGGTGCTTCCTCGGTATAAAAAGCACAGCAGAGAAGTTATCCGAGGTCGGGTCCAGATGACTCATTCTATACACTTGATCTTATAAGATCCGGAGAATGAAGGCTGCGGATGTTCTTTCTGTCGTTCTCCAGGAGACATTTGGCGGGTTTTGTTAAGTTGCAGTCAGAGATCGCTAATGTGCAGCCGCATGTAGTCTACCGAACAACGTGTCCCTGAAACTGCCGGCTAGGCCCGACCACGTTGCCTTCTTTCCATCTCAAAGCAGATGAAACCAAAGTTTTGCAACAAACTGTTCATGGAATAGAAGATGCGTCCTATTAGGAACGTGATGTACTGAGTAGAAGCTGCGGTTCATTTATTTTCCACCCCAGTGGACGCTTGTAAGGGGCGATCAATGAAGTGCACAAATCCATACTGTAGGTGTATGGGATGAACATTCGAGGAAGTGATCCCCCCCCCAACCCCCACGCACCTGTCACGTGGTCTTTAGAGATTTGTCCGTACAAAGGTTTGACCTCCTCGCAGGAGTATTTGGCTTAAGATGCGCCTCCTGTCAACTTGACACGTTTGCACATTTGTATGGGCTTGAAAGGACTCCTCTCTCTGGAGAAGCGAACGTGCGAAGCCAGATGATGCTGTCGACTTGGCCGGATCGTGCACAGCTGGGCCCCCGGCTTCTGGTAAATGCGGAGCGCTTGGAATGTGACGTCGACTTCCTTCTTGTTCCTCGTTTGCGGGTTTGCATTTTTTTTTCCCCCCCGCCGCGGTCTTCCGGGCATGATGACAGCACCGGGAGGCCTGTTGGGAAGCTTTGGCCCCCCGCTCCACCCCTTCTCCTCTCTGAGTGGCCATTTTCTTTCTTCGCTTCCACTTTAGATACACCAAACATTTGCACGGACCGAACCGGGCCCGAACCCCAACCCAAAAGCCGCTGCCCTTTAGCCAGTGGAAGAAAGGGCTGTCAGTTGTCATTTGCATGTCATTTGCATCCCCCCCCATGTGACTGTTTGCAATGTCAGGAGGGCAAATTAACCAGTGTTCAGTGTTTTAGCCCGATTTGCATCTCATTTGCATTCACGCGACCGAATGAGGGTGACTTGGATGGCTGACCCCGGCGCAAACTCCTTGCCTCTCGTGCGCCGAGCCCGCAGACAGTAGAGGCGGGCTAATTTCATTACGGGAAACGGCCGTTTGACAGAGAGAGTGCCTTTGGATGTAATCGTTAAAAGGGACGATGGCTTGCAAGCTGTTTGTAATCAGGCACTTTTTGCATACATGCGGACATTGTGCCATATTTATTGTAAGGATGAAAGATTAGGCATGGAGAGCGGAGCAGGCGGCATCAATCTCCATCAGCATCTTCGGGCAGGCGCATTAATCATCCCATCTATGGAAAATTGTCTTCATCGGACCGTTGGGGCCGGTGCGTGTGTGCGCGCGCTCGCGTTGGTGCAGAAATGGACAGAAGGGAAGTTAGTGGCCGACTGAGCAGAAGCGCCGCGGCCAATACTTCTTCATTGATCCGAGGAACTTGAGCTGGCCGTTAGACAGTGTTCTGTCCCGCTAATGCGTTCGCATGGCGGCACCTGACTGAAAAGTCTCGTGCGTGGACCAAATCGTTTAGCTCGGGCCGCTTTTCCGTAGCGACCGCAGTCCCCGTCTCCTGCCTTCTGCTATCCTCGTTTCTTATCCTTTTTCATTTATAGAAAGCTTCATAAGCAGATGGATTAGCTCACATAGCTTGGATTTCTGAGTTTGGCGACACCAGTGCTCAGATATAGCGCATACATGGCAATATGTACCACCGACGAAGTTAATTTGGCTGTTTATTTTTTATTTTTTTGCATTGCAAAAAAATTAGCGCCCATTTCACACCGGGGCTGGCTGCACTTTTGCTTTTGCGTTGCTTTTTGTATCCGTGCTTTCAAAGCACCTCAATCAAATCAAATGCTTTCCTCTTTTGCTCAAGGATTTCGAGAATCCTTTGTGTATTTTTTCTGTCGAGTGTCTTGATGAGGAACGCACGGCTTCTCTCGCCGTTGATGCATTAATGGCGGTCGGTATACGGTATGTAGGGGAAATGCCCTTGTTGACTGAATCTCCATGCAGACCGAGCGACACTCGCGCTCTCTTTACCAGCCTTTTGTGTTTTTGTGTTGTGAGGCGCTTAACCATGGACACGTACTTGCACATGTGTGCTTATGCATTCGCTGGCGCGCACACACACACGCACGCACGCACGCACGCGTAGCCTGGTGGTCGGTCTAATGAGAAGGAAGGCCTTGAATGGTCCTCATGCTTTGAAGCATTAAAGCTTAATAACCTGTCCTTTTCAGCTTGCACTAAAGAACATGCGCCATGGTGATAATTGGAAAGATAGTGCCCATTTTCGATTGCTTTCTCTTGTATCCTTTGTCTAATGGCTGCATTCGCTTCAGCTGGAACTATTACTTGCCCACGAAAGATTATTTTCCTGTTTCCCCAATCATAATTTGGCTCTTTGGTAGTGCTCCGTTGATGGACTTCTTGTTGTGCCTTTCAAACATCTGCCACCGACTGAAAGGAAATAAACGGGAGGAACAGAGTAAGAGGCCAGGCATCAAGAATGTGATCTTATCGCTTTAATGGAACATAAATATGAAGGTCTGGAGCCCAAAGGCTACCCAGCATTTTGTGGATATTCCAGTTCGCCCGGTCTGAAGCTCCCAAATTGTGTTTGATTTTGAGCGGGAAGGGGACTGCCTGTCCAAATGTTCAAGATTGTCTCATGGCATTGGGGTTGTACTGTGTTTGTGTGTGTGTGAGACTCAGTCACATCCTATTGAACCAAAACATGTTTGGAATGGATCCCATCCGTTGAGCCGACTTACGCCACACATACGATCTCCTGACCTTGTTCAGACCTCAAGGTGAGAAGCTTCCCTTCAGGCTTCATGCTAACCACATATCCACTGAACATAAGTTGCAGTTGGGCTAAATATTACCGCTGTGGAGCGGCTGGCCTTTTGCCAACATGCTTCTCATTGTCAGGCTAATGAAGCGCTCGCGTGATTGCGCCGTTTGCACCGTGGAGAATATTGGCACTGCGCGCCGTTACCGTTACCGTTATCGTTACCGTTATCGTTACCGCCACCTTGATAGATGTTTCCACCCCTGGCTATTTTCTCGGGACGGTTTGTGCTCTCACGAGCTGTGGGCCTCTCCGGTGTCGCTCTGCGCGCGTCCCTATATGCTGTGGATTCCAGTAAAGGGCAACGTTATGTGTTGACGCCCAGAGCGGTGTTTGTGTGGCTTCCAGTAAGTGCCTAATGTGTGGTCACGGTTGGAGGAGGCCTGTCCACATTGCTGTGTCGCCACAGGGACGAGGACGACAGTTCAGCGCGGTCGCCTGTTTAATGCGCCCTGACCCGGAAAGCGAGCAGTCTGACCTCTTTAGCTTCTGCTTATAGAAAAGCTCCTTCCCTCTCTTTTCTCTCGCCTGCTCTCCCTCTGTTTGTCCTTATGTCCTCTCCATGTGACGTTGGATGCCCCTTCCAATCCACTGACAAACTGTTCGACTTTCTTTCGATGCAGCCCCCCCCCCAACAACCCCTATTCCTGCAAGCCAGAGATAACTTTGTTAGGTCATGTTGTTAGATTTTATGTCTTGTCTTGATTTCCTCTTCTCTGTTGTCCAACATCCTGAGTGATGATCTGTGGAATTTATTTTGTTCATCCGCAGTTTTCTTAGAATCCAAACCATCTGTCTTTGATCATTTTTTTGGCAGGCCTTTAAGATTTGGCTGCTGGTGAAATACTGTACAACTAAAAGCCAAAGGGTCACAAATATTCAGCTTCAAATACTTCAAAGGGAGCCTTTAGATTTTTGCACCCACCAGGAGCATTCGTAGTACAGAGAGGGATTTAAAAAATATTTCATCATATTTTCGAAAACGCTTGTCATATAGTATTCCCTTGCTTATCTCTCTAAATTTATGAACAACTCCAGCACAGTCAAGGCAGTGAGTTATGCTCATGTTGCTAAGACACTGTAGTGTTTAACTTCAGTCTCTGTGCAAATGTTGTTGTCACAAAACCTCCCAAATCGCGATTCAACACTGCAAGAAACAAATGCAGAAACTTTCCTGATCAGTGATTCAAATTTTGACTGGCATTACAATGCAAAAGAAATAAAAAAATCTGGCTGTCGTCAAGCTGTACCAAGACAGTGTATATGTTAATTTAACAACTCATCTTCAACTCTATTTAGAATTAGACAGAAAGCAAAGTGTGCAGAGTCTCTGCCACCAAACTTCATGAGTGCAATCAGACAATCAGAATATCCACTCTGTCACTTATTTCTATCATTTTGGCAGTCTGCTGCTTCCTTGACAATCGCGCCATGTTTTTGTAGTTTAATAAAAAGCATACAAAACAGTATTCTATGTGGATCCTTTGAACCTGATAGAGTTTCGCAGTTTTTCTGTTTCAGTGCGCCAGTCGATATGCGGCGCTCAGTGGCTTGGTCTGGCGCCAAAAGTCGCCAACTGAAATATATTTTTCAGGATGGTCCACTTCACTCACGTTGGGCCACGTGTGCGGCAGGCCTAAGTGTGTCAATCAATTAGATGAATTCCAGGTTGAAATGGTCATCCTCACATAATCATGATTGACTTGTTTTCAGGATGACCTCAGAAGTGAACCATTGTATGATAAGTTTTGGTCTTTGGAGGGTTCATTTTATAATCATGTGAGGGAGGGTTATGTGCCTCAGCTGGTTCTGAAAGTTATCTCCTTTTTAGGCCTGGGTTCAAAGTATAAAGTGGCGTCGACTTTTCGTATTCTAGTAGAGACAGCACAGGCATCGTCTGAATCAATCCACCCAGTGCCATTCGGAACGTCTGTTTGAGCCGTCTAATGTGGACACGGTTGAAAATTAAGAAAACAAACTTTCATATATAACCAGCTTCATAAAAAAATGTAAATAAAAAAAATAAAATAAAAATAACGGCCTGCACACAAAGGCCTCTCCAGACCCCCCCACCCCCGCCACTCCAGCCCCCGTTATTGTGACTTATATAAGCTGTGTTACTGTCTCTGCTTGACCTCTCACTGCGGTGACAGTTGGTGCTGCGAGAACACTGGCCAATCCCATTCGATCAGACTCAAGAGTGGTGTGTGTGTGTGTTTGTTTGCGCGCATTAGTGGAAGGTTGGTCAAATCGAGCATATTCTGCCGCAATAAACCATAAGTTGACCCGAAGTGCCTCGCAATGGAAATCATCTCGAATTTCAAGAAAAGCGGCAAAACTCAACAGCGAAAACTTAAGTGGACACGCGTGTGATGTCGTGAACCTATGATTGCCATGTCACTACCCCCCCCTCCAAATTTGATGCGTTCATCCTGCAAAGTATGTGAAGTCTATGCAATTTAATAATTAATCAGAAGACATTTATGTATGCTCACATCAGAGTGCATTTGTCACCAGTGAGGACCCCCACCTCCCAATGGGCCTATCCCAAATGTCACCCCACGCCACCCACTCGCTCTCTTCTCTATGAATAGCGCAGTAGATGTTATGCAACTTTTTTTTCCTCCCCGACTACCAAAGACATCAGCGTGTCAACAAAGGCTGCCGGCTGCAGATGGGCCTGTTGTTTTTGTCATCTTCCTCTCCGGTGCTGTGAATCTTGGACGGCATTATCAAGTTAATGATATGATAGGACATGACATGGACCGCCTGGTGAGAAACCACTCAGGGGGCGGGGGGGGCTGCCACTTGATCGCCAGAGAGCGGCGATAAACAAGTCAAACAAGAAGTTGGCAAAATGATGACGGTCTCCGTGATGGGACTCCCCCCCCCCCAAAAAAAGTGGCGGTGGTTCTTGTTGAGCTGTCATATGCGACGGCCAGGGCTTGTCTGTCAAAGCCCCCGTTCTCTTAGTCCCTTTTCCCTCTGCTATGTAATCAGTGGCCTGGTTGTTGGGTTCTTGTGCACCGGGTTCACCTCTCCTTCTCCCTGGATGAGTCATCACGGGATAATCAGGCCCAGAGCTGTACAAGGATAACTCAGCCTGACAGCACGGCCACGCTCTAACGACCATCGCCATCCCTTCGAAAGAATTTTAAAAAGCAATCGAGAGAAAGTGGGTGCCGAGGAAAGGGAAAGAGATTGATTGGGGGTGGGGGGGGTGGCCGGTGAGGGTGAAACCCATCCGTTTATGTCCCCCTCCTATATACACGCTTCCTTCCTCCTTGACTGACTTTGCATATGCATGTCTTTGCATCCATATTAGTGTACGTGATTCTGCTTGACGTGTGTGTGTGTGTGTGTGTGTGTGTGTGTGTGTGTGTGTGTGTGTGTGTGTGTCTGTGTGTTTCCTCTCCTGCTGGGTTTAGTAGGTCATCGGGTACAGTGAGTTGGCACATCAGGGTTTTCCCCAGTTTAGTGCCAAGGCCAGTGCCCAGGATAATTACTCTACTGCGTGCGCGTGTGTATGTGTATATGTGTGTGTGTGTGTGTGTGTGTGTGTGTTTACTTTACCAGAACATTCCCCTCTTCCTTTCACTCCCCTTATATTCCCTCTCTCTGCTGTTTCTGGAGCCAGTGGTGCCATCTGTCAGATCTGTGTTTGTGTGCGTGTGTGTGTGTGTGTGTGTGTGTGTGTGTGTGTGTGTGTGTGTGTGTGTGTGCACGTGTGTTTGTGCACACTGAGCTTAAGACGGAGAAAGTATATTATGCAAATTAGGAAAAAGAGGGGTTGCGGCTGACGGTGGCAGTGAGCAGAAGGGTGGAGAAGAGCGAGAAGTGAAATGGAAATTATTGTGCGCACGTGTTGGGAGTGTGTGTGCGTGCGTGCACAAATGGGCGTTTGTGTGTTTGAACGTCTGCCCGAGAGCTGCAAAGTCAGCCATTAATATGACCTCTTCCTGGCAACGCGAGTGTGCGCGCGCGTGCGCGTTTGTGGCGCGCGTGTTCTTGAAAGCAGCTGGTCCTTTTGACCAGAAGCATGCTGTGAATTTGGAGCCATTCGTGGTTTAAAAAAAAATATATCTAAGTATGCAAAGGAGAAAAGAGCATCGGCACTGATTCCGAAGCATCACAGCGCAAGGCTGTATAATAACTTTCTTGACATGGAAATGTATCAGTGCACAATGTAGACTCATTTGTGGGTAAAAAAAAAAAATTTAATCGCGGCCAGCTAGCTGGCCCACAGTAACGTCATTACTCGGTAATCCCGACAAGCAAAACACGACTGAAATCATCCGCTCACGTTCTTTCTCAAACTGACGTATTCAACGTTGCCGCTAGAAAACCAAAATACTTTTGACATATCATTTCTAACTATTACTCTCGATCACCTGGATATGGCAATTATCCGCTGGGTGTGACACCAATACGCCTGGCTACTGTAATCATGTTGAACACCCGAAAGACGGTATGCACAATCAATATTAGCATCCATACTCGACATGCTATCCATCATCAGGCACCTCAATGTGTTACTGGTTTTCCAAATATGACATTGAGTGTGCGTTGTATTATGCATGCCTACTTTGCATGTTAGCAAGCGTTTATGCTACACACATGAGGTGGATCTTAGTTCATCCAGGTGTCATGATCGCTGCCAATTTTGGACTCCCTTTTGGCATTTATTGGATAAACACAGCTTTAGGACGATATTAATTGCCAGAGAACGACAGGCAGCATATTCACCTTTGTTAATTTTTTTTCTATTTATTTTTTTCCCGCCTGCTTGGATTATAATTAATTATCTTTAATTCCTCCCAAATGTTGCGCTTGTGTTCGCTTTTCCACGTTGTTGGTTGCCCCTGTATTATTGATAGCGGCGTACCGCTGTGAAGATTGCTGCCGTGACAATCTCGTTTCCCACGGCGGGACGATGAGTTATGTGTCTGTCTGTCCCGCTCCTCGATTTAATGATCAGAATTGCGGGCGAGTATGACGCGTTTTATTTAAATTGTTTACGTTCCTGTCATGTTATGAGATAAATACAGTATTGATTCCGAAAGTTTCCAGGTGATATACCTGGCATGCTGTTGCATTGTTTTCGTATACTATTGATCGTTTCTACAATTGCAACGGGATAGTGGACGCTGTAAAAATAGAATAGAGTCGAAAGTCTTTATTGTCGTCGTAATAAAACAACAAAATTGAAAGTGCTTCTTACGGCACATCATACACATAATAATAATAAGAAACTATCTAAGAGTCTGGATAATGTCTGGCAAGTCTCAACTGAAGGCACCAGTACCATGCATGCGCTGCCCGCCACTGCATTTTGCAGTTTATTTATGGCTTAATTTAAGGACAAGGACACATTTAGAGGAACCAAAAAATTTGAATGGAAGAATGGAAGCCAACCATAATTTAAGTAAAAGCTTCCCTCCATTTTTTTTTGTGATGATGCCAACATTCAAGGCTCGCATGTGACTGGAAAAAGATGATGGAAAAAGATTCCGTCAATAGAACAGAATATTTGCGATCTTCCCAAGAGAAGGACTCCAGGGGTCGAGCGCAAGGTCAAAGATAATTCAAAAAGATAATTACGTGACAGACAGCATCTTTGAAAGAAACAGGGAGCTCATCTCAAAAGTTGGAACACGTTGAAACATCGTCAGCACCTCCGACAGTTTGATCCAAAGTCGAGACAGACAAACGGCCTTGATTTATTTTTATTTATTTAGTTTTAATCGTGACCCAAGATGAGTAAGTTGCAAAGTATCGATCATATGGTGGGTGGAGCTGCTCCTTTAGTTATTGAAAAACCTTGCGAGGAAATACGTGAGAAATGAAGCTCCTGTGGAAAGATGTAATCATGCAAATGAGACATTCTGTCACAACGGCGCAAGAACACGGTGCACGGTCGGACAATAAAGTTGGCGGAAAGGATGTCAGCCCACAAGGACATCATTAGATGAGAGGAACAGCATGTGGGTGGTGGGGCAACGGTATTTTGGCCTCAGGTTCAATGTTGTCATCTTACTGGCCTTTGACCCTGACCTGCGTCTTCGGCGGGGCTTATTAAGTTGGACCTTGCGTGTGGATCTGCAAAGCCTTCCTGCTCTTTCCCGTGGCAAGAAAAAGGCCTATTACAGGGCCTCGGACATTCCTCGGCATGCAAGGTCTGTGGAGGAATCGGCCTCGCACGGCAGCCTTTGTCTTTTGTCATATTCGCCCCCCATCCCCACACACACACACACACACACAAAATCTTCCCTGTGCCTTCTTTCTGTCTTTTTTGCTGAAAGAAATCTAAAACATGTCTGCGGCTTGAAAATTGACATTGAATGTCAACACCACCAAAAGCGGGTGTGTAAAATGACCGGGTAGAGCAGGGGTGTCAAACTCATTTTTGTCACAGGCCACATTGTAGTTCCGGTTTCCCTTGGAGTGCTGTTATGAATTTTGGGAAACCATATAAATGTTTAATTCCCTCCACATCTTACATACACAGCGCACAACAAATAGACGAATAACTAGTTTTAAAATCCGAAGTCAAGAATAATGACTCTTATTGTGGATTACGTATGACATTTTGAAATTTGGGTTCCGACTTCAGCAAGCATCATGGAACTTGACATGCTTGATTTGCTTTCATGGGCCGCATCGAATAATGTGGCGGGCCAGGTTTGGCCCCCGGGCCTTGACTTTGACACCTGTGGGCTAGAGCATGCATTTCTCCCAAGTGATTTTTCCACCCACCCACCCACCCCCTTCCTAGGTTGAGGCTGTTAGAGGAAGTGAACCGGTGAACAGGCCTTTAATTGTAGTAAACATGGAAATGCAATATTCACACCAGGACTGTTGTGCCCGCTTAATGGACAACTGCTGTCATCTGTCACACGCTTGATCCCCCTTTTATTCCTGAGTTTCTGTGTGTGTGTGTGTGTGTGTGTGTGTGTGTGTGTGTGTGTGTGTGTGTGTGTGTGGTTTAAAAAAATGTTTTTGTAACAGTCCTCTCCCCATGAAATTCACAAGATTACAGACCGATCAGACACAACTGTACAACCACTGACAGGCTTAGGATGAAGAATTAATTCGACAGTGATTTTCTAAATCTTCTGAGAATGATAATGTAGGTTTAATCTGCTTGAGAGAGGTATAACTTGGGATATTTTAATGGTCATTTAAAAGGCTTGGATTTTTGGGTGCTGTTTATCGAGATTATCCAGACAGGTGGTCCTAAAAAAAAGTTATTAAAATGTCATAAGTGGATAGGCTGACGTCGGTGCAGTAATTATGTTGGTAAGTAATGGCAGATTTTTAGCATACGTTTCTGCTTTTGCAAACATAATACAGCTCCTAGGTGGCTTTGGTTGCCTTTTTATTTTTCCAATCAAGAGGGCAAAAAAAATGAGCGACACCTCTCAGCGAGATTTCATTCTGACAACCTTCAAGTTTGTCAGTTGTATGAATACACCATTGATGTCAATAAAATGCATGCGCAGTGGAGACTTGACCCTTGGCCTTTTTGATGAATCAACTTTTACTTTTATAATACCACTACTGAATAAGATAAGGGTTTTTTTTTTAAATCTTGGAATGCTTAAACTACATAAAATGATGTCCAAGATGCACCGTTGCTGCCCATAATTTGAAACGCAGACCTTTTTATCTTTTCGGGGCTGATCGCTTCATTCCTCAAGTGCTATCATTGAAATGGCTTGTTTGTGTGCCGAGAAGAAAATTGGCTGAGATTTGGCTCTGTCAGCACTAGTTGAGAGGCGGACTCCAAAATTTGATTCTAACTGTGATACCAGACAACACATTTCAAACTTTCGTTTTTTTTTTTTTTAAGTCATGCTTTCTTCTTCTCAATATCTCATCTTTTTTCCTCTTTGCTACTAAAAGAGTTAGCTTGGCCTGCAAGAAGCCTGCTCAGCGTCATTAGGTTCGTCTCCGCCGCCACACAATCTCAGTCACTTTAGCACCAGACAATTGGAGGCAAAACACAAAAGCGAGACAAAGCCGCAGAAGTTTGTATCAACAGAGCGAGTTGCGGAGGCAGAGCACCCGCAAAGCGCTCCTCGTCGTATTCATTGTATCTGATGCAGACAGTCAACTGGCAAGAAAGGTGTGTGGGCACGCGGCTCCTTCGTCTATACCTTCCCCCCGCCCCCACCCTCCACTCCCACTAATGACTGATTCCGATCACCGCCCCGCCATTGTCTCACAGCTGCCTCTCGAGAAATAAAGCAGGAAAGATAGAAAAAAAAAATCACAGAGCAGAGAGAGGAATCCTAATTAATTGTATGAATATGCAGATTGGGTGGAATCCTCTGGATAGCCGACTCTTTTCACTGCGACCGGCTTCGATATTTAGACAGGGCTTGGAGGGACAAAGCCGAGACTAAAGGCGGAGCATTCAATCAGCCTCAATTCAACGTTCAACTGAAAGTTCTTGAGCGCGTGTGTGTTTGACAGAGAGCCTCGAGTGTTTTTCTTTTTTGCCATCCGTCTCACTCATCCACAACATCTTGCATCCTTCAAATGTGCTAAGTAAAATGCGAGGAGTGAAGGCCGGGATTTTTAAGCAAGCGCGTTTTCAATAAAAAATGTTCAGTAACATCCTCGAAGGACATTTTCGCTACGGTGTGAAGTTCAGTGTGAGCGGCCTCTGCCACTCTCATCAGAGCGTGGCAAACGTCCGGCCGACATGCCGATACAGTCATCGTGCAACCGCGAGGGTCCGAGTTGTGTCTGAGAACAATGGTTAGTCTCGCTAGCTTCAGCTATTCCAATCCCCACCAGTCTTAAATTTTCACACCGCTATGACCACGAAGATGGTGGCACATAGACAAGGTTAAACTTGGCGGCCAAAATGAGATGTCCAATAATGTGTACACGTGTGTGTGTGTGTGTGTGTGTGTGTGTGTGTGTGTGTGTGTGTGTGTGTGTGTGTGTGTGCGTGTGTGTGTGTGTGTGTGTACATGCTTCGGATGCTCGTGACTGAAGCAAAGTGTGAGTCATGTTCATGTCTTGAAGTCGTGTCGTGATCTGAAAACCACACACTGGCCAAAACAGTTGGTCATCTGGTGTGCATCGAGATATCGCGGCCGGGCTGTTCAACGTTGTGTGCGAGAGACATGCGGGGACCTTGAAGTGAGACACTGCCGTGCATTTTTTCCCCCCTGGAGTACAAAATGTTCGAAAGTAATATGACAGTTGTTGAACTTAAAATGCGCCGGATTACTTATTTTTTTTTGGGGGGGGGCAAAACATGAGTAATGCCTTCAACAGGTTTTACTCAACAATATTTCAGGGTTGTGCATGTTAATTTCAATGGGTTTAGTTCAGTGGTGTCCCAACTACGGCCCAGGGGACATTTGCGGCCCGCCATCCATTTTTCAGTGGCCCACTACATGACCAAAAATAAAAAATAAGTATGACGTTTGACATGGGCTGAAAGGCTAATTAAAAATGGTGAAGGTTGGCAGAGTGAGGAGGGAGGGGTTACTGGAGGGGTTCTCTATATTCAAAGATACAAATTAACCATTCATGACGAAAAGAAGAACATTTCTCTTTAGATGGTCACCTTATTCGAGTTAGTTGTTTCTTTGGTTTTCAATGCGGAGATGGGAATCAGCTGCTGTTATGTTCAGAGCTGGATTTATTTTGTGAGATAGCTGGCCCCCCCAAAAAATCCTCAACTATTTGCCTTTTAGCTCGACACTACAAACAATGCACAACTGCGTTCTTGACTGACTTTAGTGCGTTTCACGAAGTTGAAGAATTTTAAAACGGCCCTTTTGTCCTTCCCTTTTTCTGCAGGCGGCCCTCGTGAAAACGTTTGGACACCCCTGGTTGAGTCGGTAAAACCACAATAAGTGACAATTGAAACAAGCTGCTGCTAGGATGCAAATGAAATATGCAGTTGTTTAAAAACAAAACAAAACAAAACAAAAAGTTGTTAATGTGAGAGAAACTTGAGATTTGGGTGCAATTGTTTTTCCCCCCCGTATGCCTGGCAATCTGTTTTTCATCATCATTATGCTTTTCAGTAATGAGCCCCAGGAAAACATGCAACTCCGCATAATGGAATATTTAGCAGGGTTGTGTGTCCTTGAATGGGTACGGTCTCCTGGAAAGAGTGAATGTGGCTGTGTTTGTGTGAGAGGGCCCGATAAGGCACGGCAGGGGGTTAAGACTCGCGATGGGCTGAGTCTGGTTGTCCTCCCTGAATTATTTAGTGCGAGTGCCAATGCTTACGCCTGCTTTCGGAGGAAGACCTCGAACCGGAGGCATACTGTTCGGATGAAGAGATGTGCTCATGTATTTGGTGGAGGGGGTGTCTGCAGTCTAGGTGGATCATACATGTCCAAAAGCGACAGCGGATCATTCAAAGGACTGGAGTGCAATTGTCCGAAAGCTGATTTGGCCACTGCTGGGCTTGTGTGATCTTTTCAGTGAAAGCCTCTTACAACGCTGTGGGTTTACACCCTCTGTCAAGTGATTTAGGGTTTTGTGTGGACGCTTGTTTTTCCTTTCCCCCTTAATGACCTCAAAAGTAGAGACAGATGATCTGTTTCTCGTCATGTTTTTCCATTTGTTGAGAGTTATGCCTTCGATTTTGAGTTGAAGGATTTCATGTTATTTTTCTGAATTTTTCATGGATCGCCTCAGTAAAAGGAGGCCCTCATAGGAGAATAGTCTTATACGAAAGGGGGGCTAAACTCATTTTTGTCGCGGGCCACTTTTGAGTTACGTCTTCCCTCAGAGGGCCGTGATGACAGTGAAACCAGCGCAACCTTTGGAAAGCTGTTTGTTAAAAGTTCGGGAGGTGCAGGACATGTCGCTCTATGGTCAGAAATGTCCTTTGTGGCTGGCCGCTGGCGCCTGTCGTCCATTGGCAGCGATGGCGTGAGTCGGTTGCTAAGCAAATAGCAGAGAAAGTGGGTTGCGCTGCAGAGATGGCTGTACTTATGGCACTCGTTCCCTCTGTCCATTAAACTCAAGTCACGATGCTCATTTTCACTCTACGGTCATCGCGTGTGCACTCCATCTGTAAATAACTGATGAATATTCAGTCCGAGGGCAGACGTGGGACAGTTTGATTGGCCCACTGTGACGTGTTTGGTCATTTCACTGCTCAGATGTGACAAGACTTTGGCTAAATCTATTGATGGCATGAGGCTCGTCAGTAAAAAAAAAAAAAAAAAAAATCATGAAGCGCGCGTCACATTAAAAGCTGCATGATTCAAAGTGTGTGTGTGTGGGGGCTGGGGGGGTGGGAGTAGCAGTTTATAGTCCCAAAAATACAGATCAATGGCCAAAAAAAAAAAAAAAACCCTCAGTTAAATACCCATATTTAACCTCTCATCATTAAGGAACGACAAAACCCCAAAAATTAACATAAAAATTCATGCGCTGCTCCGTTTCTGATCGAGCTGATACAGACTTGATACAGACTGCCACACCTTGATTTGAAAACACATTTCCACCACACCATTTCCCATTCCTCCCTTTTGTTTTGTTTTTTTTTTCCTAGTGCTGTCTTTCTGCCTAGCTACAAGGCTTCCCAGCCGTCCCATTAACATGTTGGCACACACACACACACACACACACACACACACACACACACACACACACACACACACACTGTTTTTAGAAAGCAAAAACAACACAGGGAGTATGACTGAAATATGTGGACCCCCTTAATCTCTGCGGGTGGATGACTATCAAATCCGCCAGCGAAACATTGGGCGAGAGAGAGCGAGAGAGAGAGACACTGGAAGAACACTGTGTTCATTTTGCCAAGGCCAGATGGTGAGGGCAGCTTTGGTGTTGCACAGCTTCTCTGTCTGCGCGTACACACACACACACACACACACACACACACACACACACTAACCACAGCCACGTCTGTTTATACAGCAGTGTTCTTCTGTATGTCATGGCCTGAGTGAGTCCGATTTATTAGATTAATCTTTTATGTGTCTCTGCGCTGTTTTTCATCTCACCGTGTTGCCGGGATTAACGGGCAGTGTCTGGTTTGCATTCGCTGTGTTTGGACGCTTTGTAATCTCTTTCCCGCTCGTGTGAGTGTGTTTGTTTTTGGACCTCGTCAGAGGTTAAAGTACAAAAAAAGAAAAAATACATTCAATCGACAGTGGGGTTATTGTTGAACTTGTCGCACACGTCCCGTTGCTGTCAATTCTAGTGTGCTGATCACTCAGCAATTCGGGTTGAAATATCCATAAATAATCAATCCCAATTGTCCAAGAAACTTAATTGTTCATCTTATCAAGACATTTTTTTGTCAACGTTATGCTCCAAACTTGGAAGCCGTTGTTGGAACGGTTTGGGGAAGACCTTTTTTTTCCTGCAGAGGAGTGTCACATGAGGGTGATTTAGAAGAACACATTGGGCCTGAACCAGGGGTGGTGACCCAAGCCCTTTTGTCCAACATCAGTGACATCTGACCTCACACATACCAGTTCTTCTTGATGGACAAACCATCACCACAGACACTCTCGGAAATCTTGTTGAAAGTCTTTCCAAAAGAGTGGAAGCTGTGTTCGCCGCAAGGGGGATAAATTAAGGCTGCCGTGTATTGAACTTCATGTATATTGAAGCAAAATCCAGAGTTTGTTTGTTTGATATCTCACCTGTAAATACTGGCATGAGCAGCAATAGTGGGATGGATATCAACTCTGGTTTGAAATCTGGCAGATGGTCCTGATTATCTTCCAGGAGTGACAGGTGCTGCCAAATATCTACCGCAACATTTATTCCATCTTCTTCATTCTCCATACTCAACTCAACTGTATTTTTAGAGCACTTTAAACGACCACCACTGTATACAAAGTGCTGATCGGATATCATTGTTTGAGTTATAATTATGGTTTCAACTTTTTTTTAATGACTATAACAATTGAAAGGTTAACTTTTTTTCTGCGAGTTGGATTCTTATGTGACTTCAACCTTCACATAAACTCGAACAAGAAAAAAAAAAGCTCCAAGAGCAAGCAGGCCAGAGCCCTTTTTGCACCCTTGTATCTCCGCTTTTCCCAGCACAGTGAATCAATACGTGCTTTGTGTCCAAAAATACTGTGCAGCCACGCTCCTAATGAGTTTCACCGGATTAGTATCAGCGGACCTTTCTACAGCTTGCTGCGAAAAGCAACACACGCAAAAGAATCCCTGCAAACAAAACGTAAACGTGCAGCAAGGCTTCAGACAGCAACACATAAGCGCAAAGTTCACAATGACCTTTGGATGACGCAGGGGGGGGGGGTCGTGCCATGACTCGGTGCACGACGCGCTTTTGACGGAATGCCGCTCGCCACGTCAGCAGTGACGTTCTCGGCGTTGAGGCTCCACCGGACGACACAGTACAAGCATTGTCGAAGCTGCCTCGGCCGTTCGTGAGTCCATTGGCTTTTCGCGGCAGTTTGGGAATTCCAAAGACATATTTTTGCAATTCATGATTTACTTTGTGGAAAATATTCCACGAATCCAATTTGCTGGCTTGCAAAAGTACTGTTGCACAATCTGTGCCAGCGTAGAAAAACCTCACTGCATCCTTTGACTGTTTTAGATGTGTATTATTACATAGAAGGCTAACCATTAGCCTACTCTACTAGTCAGATGCATTAAAAAATATATTATGATGATGATAATTATTTTTATTTTTTGCAACCCAAGAAAAACTTCCACTTGTCGATGTTTCCGTGGACAACTGGCTCAAATGCCATCATGTGGTGAAATCAATTACAGTCCGACCTCGCAGCAACGTACTTCGAGGGACATACCGTTGAAACAGTAGTTTCCAATTAAATGGCTGCCGACCGCGTCGTATGTGTGTGAACGTTTATAGACGTGAAAACAATCAACATGTAACACAGTATAAACATGTCAATTACAAATCCGCGCATATGAAGAGAAAATGATTTTAGAAGCCAAACGACTCATTTATCCACACGGCAGAGAAAGCGGCGCGCCGCCGTGCTGAAAAAGTATTTGGAAGGCTCTCATCTGTTCTGACTCATTCCTCTTTATTGCCGGTGTGTTTAATCAACGCTTTGACCCTCCTTGCAGTGGAGCTCTACGCTGTCAGAAAACAGACTTTTCTCACTCTCTTGTCTGTCACTAATGCAGTTTTAAAACCGGCACTTTCTCACCTCTTTTCACGTCGGATAAAAGCATGAGGTATGCGGCACTTTTAGTGCAGAACAATGTCTCCCGCGGAGGTCTGGAGGTCAAACAGCAAACGCATAACGCTCCAAAATAGCTGCTCCTATTCCGGCAAAATATGTCTAAGCCCATGGCATGCAGAACCAACGCGTCGGGTTTGAGCCAATGTCTACTCAGGATATGCACACCTCGAAAAGTCCCCAGGTGACCTCACGTTGAGCTCCAGAGTTCTATCGCCAAGAGGGGAAATATGTTTTTTGTGCTGCATTGCGTAAATTGCGCTGCTCTAATGATCTGTTTATGTAAGACTTTTTTTTTTTTCCCTTTGGTTGAACGCGCTTGGCCTCACTTGGTCGGATGTAAACGGTTGCGCTATTGTTGGTGCCCCCCATTGAAGTTCATGTTCCTCATGTTTTGTCTTTAACTACATTGATTTTGTTCTTCGAAGTGAACGGCACGCCACATTTGCTTGCAATCATTGACCCGCCTTGATGAATGATTCATCAAAAGAGCCACCTGTAATTCTCGTGTTACATCCCCAGTGATCGTTACCTCCCGCCACGCAGCCTGCCGGTGCGCCGTCGGAATACTAATTACAAACTTAGATGTTGATCCCTCACAGCCCCCGCTCACAACGAAGATTAAATTACCGAAAACTATAACGAGCAGGACGGTATATTCTAAGCAAACCTTTGATTTCAAATTGCAGCCGGATTGATTGAACGTAGCCTCGGGTCCATGCCCGGGTCCATGTTTTTTTTTTTTTTTTTACACCGGACGGGAAGCAAACAGATCACAACTTGTTTACATTTTCCAGGCCCAGCAAGTCCTGGCCTACTTTCAGACTTCCTTGCACTTTCAACTGACTTAAGTGCATTTTGGCGCGAGGGTCTGTCCGCGACATGCGTACGTACCGCAAATTAGCTTTGCATGTATGCAGAACTCCTCGGCTATAGATCCATATAGCCTCATGCTTGGAGGGGTAGGGGGGGGTCGGTTATCTTTAGCTGCGCGTTCCCAAAGAGGTGGTCGCTCTCTTTATGTGAGCCTGAGCGACGGTTTACATTTTGTTCTTGTATGTACCGTAGATGATGTACGGTCCTGCGGCGTGACCCCGTTTGGCTCCGAGATCTCCATCACTCAGGGAGACTTAGAACTTGGCGCGGATAAGAGGTAGCGAGACATTTGATGGCTTATAAAGAAGACGGATAACATGCCCGTTCGCATTCAAGACGGTCGGCTTTTATGCGCTAACGGTGCCAGACTTTATTGGTCTTGATGAAACCTTAACACTGCCGCTCTCTGTTCCAAGCGCGATTGATTATATAACCAAATGCAAAGATAGATAGAAAGTGTATACCGAAGTGAAATCAGTTTGCCCATCTGTCTCTGGGAACGTCTTGGTCCATCAGCCAAGCGGCAATGTCTGGCGCTATAAACCGATTAAATGTGTAGAATTGTGGACAAAAAAAATCTTGGTGGACCCATCCGTGGGTGTGTGCGCGTCAGTGTGTCCCTGACAGCTCTCTGTAACGACACAGCCCGTAGCGGAGCAGATACCAAGCGAAGATTAGGATGTAATTACACGCCACTTTCTGCTCCTGCTCTCTGCCCAGGAGAGGAAGAGAAAGAAATACAGGGGAAAGATGGGTTGGGGGCGGGGGCGAAGATAAGGTTGGGATGAATTTTGAGACCCCCAAAAAAAAATCTTTCACCTGCCCTACCTGCGTTCTGCACGCATCAAATGTTTTGACTGGAAATCTAGCCCGCCCTCGCCATGCTGCGCTTTCTCTCTGGCTGTCTGTTGCCACGGCAACGTAATGAGCCATCCCATGCGCAGGATGGTGCGTGCCTTCAGCATCAGACATTTGGATAATCTTCACTCTCATTTATATGCAAAGTCAGCAGAAGAAAAAGTGGCAAAAGTGTTCTGTGTGTTGGCGTGCGCGAAAAGAAATCCTGCTCCTCTCCCGGAACACGTATCCCATGTGCACACCAGGAAGATAATTTGCACCCAAAAAAAAAAAGTAAATGAAATATATTTTTTTTTGCCCTGACTCCTTTCCTTAAATCTCTTCGTCTTGTTCTCATTACAGTTTTGCCCTCTTTCTTTTTTCCTGCGGTGACATTTTTAGGTCACCCCTCGCTCACTTTCATCATCTCGACGGCGCCACACACTGTACGCGCATCTCGCTTCGCACAAGGTGAAGACGGTGGGACGCGGGGAGAATTACCCTTGGGGTTGGGGGGGGGGTGGCGGTGATCTTGCGGCGCGTTACCGCACACGCTTCTCGCCGGCTGCCGTTTGAAGGCGGCAATGCTGCACTTGTATGAGACAGCTGTCACAAGCACACGCGCGCGTACCTCTAAGCGCCGCGCAGCATCCTCACATGCTGTCACACTCTTTTAAGGGAAGAGATTCCCCCAAATCAGCGGCGGTGTTGATGTGAGCAAGTTTTAATCCCACTTTTCAGAGAGGGGGGTGGGGGGAACTGGGGGGGAAGGGGCAGCGGTAGTACCACATTCATGCCGGATCAAAAGCTTTAAAGGGATTTTGGAGCTCGAGTCTGAGAGTATGCGTTTTATTTGTATGAAGGGGAGTCCAGGGGGGGGCTTTGACACAGATGTGATTGAATGTAGGAAAACAAATACAGAGCACACCCCTTCAACACCGTCGCCACATATCAGAGCAATAAACCTTCAGTCATTTATTGATTTGTTCAGGCATATTCCAACTGAATTGACCATTTGGATGAATCTGTCATACGATGATGAAGTATGGATGTTGTCAGCATACCAATGTGTATAATTTTTTTTTCCATTCCCTTCTTGTAGCCGTATTGTGAATATGAAACATGTATTTTATTTTATTTTTTTCATTCGTCCAAATGCCAGGTTTTTGTAGACCAAGTCAAATCATTTCAAAACTTGGGGATATGGCAGTGTTCAGAATTAGCTAGTCTTGTGTGTGCTGACGGGAGTTTCAAGGGCCTCTGTTCAACCCCAAATCAATTTCAGATGTTCGGGGTAGACTTTGCTTGTTTTTTGTTTTGTTTTTGTTTTGCTTTGGAGCAGAAGCCTAAAGGTTTGGTGCAAACACGAAATGCTGTTTTGAACTGTTCATAATTCCCTCCACTTTGGCTCAGGCCCCTTTTTACAGCTGAAGAAAAACAGCCCCAAAGCATGATGCTGCAACCATCCGGCTTCTCTGTCGGTATGGTGTTGCTCTGGTGATGAGCAGTGTGCCTTTTTTATAATACAACAACAACAACAAAATACAAATAATTGTTTCGATGTTGTTTTTAATACCTCATTAACAACAACCAACCAAACAAACAAACACCACAAAGGTTAGTAATAAATAATGGCTCGGCATTAATGCTTTCAGCCATCCTGGCAAAATCGCAAATCTGTACTGTTAATCCCTTGCACCAATGGCACGCGTGTAATCCTGCTCAAATTATGAAAGTAATTGGCATTTAATTGCTGAAAAATGTAATTATTGTGACCATTCAATAATATCGTACAAGTCTGGCTGCCGAGCAAAGTCGATCCGTGCCTCCGCATAATCGTCGTGACTATTTGTGGCTCGTTGACATATCGGGTGGAAAAAGCTCCATCTTGGAAAACGATTCCAATTGAAATGACGTTGGGTTGCCATATCGAGTTTTGATGAATGCCCGTGATCAATCCAAACAAACAGACTCTCATCATCAGCCCCGTCGAGTGTGACAGTATGCTAAAATCATGAGTGGATTAGCGCAGAGTTTCTAAAACGAAATCATGGCTGGATTAATTCTGTGTGGCATCAGCTCGTCTGCAGCTCCTAAGCCATATTTAGTTGGCGATCAAATAGCTTAACCTGGCCAGTCAATCCCATCCTAATATTCCACTAATCTGTCCCCAATCCAAACTATAACGGAATCGTCATCAGCCGTTTGTTGTTTTGGAGTTGATCTTAAAATTCTGCTTCCCTGCTTTTTTTTTTTCTTCCCCCCCCTGCCCCCCAGATTGGATTTCACACGCAAGTGCTCAGTCCAATGCTTGGGTGCGTTTTCCTGTAAATATTTCTCAAATAAATAAATACTCAGGCGCCATGACTCCGAGCACTGGCTGATGCCGAGTCCTACCACGTACTTGCGCACGCACACACACAAACATACATACACACACAGATTGCTAACTTTATTGAAGTCGCATACCTAAGCACGCTGGATTAGTGATTTATCATCATCATCAAGTCCCCGGAGTCTTGATGTCAGAGGTCAGTTTTTCTGGTTAAGGTTCTTACGCTTTACAATAAGCGAGCACCGTTCCCACTGTTATTCATTCGGCGGGCTCATTTGAAGAGCACTTTACTTGATGAAAACATACAAATACCAGCGAGTACAACCTCCCGCTGTACTTGTTGGTTTGGAGCGGGCCCTAATGCCTTAATCAGATCAGCGTTCCCGGTGAGCAGAGACGGGAATGAGCCCGGACGATGAAGAGGAGGGTGATGCTTGCCACGGTGGTGATGATGATGAGGGGCAGGAAGGGTTTCAACTTTGTCAGACCATAGAACGGGATGGGGGTTTGGGGGGTAGAAAAGATCAACTGTCAGAGTTTGGAAAAGAAAATGATGGTAGGAACAGTCGTGGAGGGATTAAATCTGGTGTGACAGCATGACACCCGGCTGGTGTTACATTTACAAATAAAATATTTATCAGCATGTCCAAACATTTGATATGAGGCTGTTTGATTACATTCAGGGGAAACTCAGCCAAATTTCCCTTAAGTCAGACTGTTTATTTTTTAATTTATTTATTGTCTTTTTGGCACATTTTGAGTCCAGATGAACATTTGAGTCCAATAGATCAGCGCACAATCTGGCAATCAATCCGCACACAAGCCATGTAATGTGTTGCGTGTAGTTTTGATCTAAAAACCAACGTCAAGTACAGTGACATTTTTGACTCGCGCATTCCTTTGCAAAAGTGAGCAGCAGTGATTCGTGGCCCCGCCCACACCGAAGCGCAGTTTTCATCGAGACTCGTTACTCAAAGTGTGGTGGAAACGACGGTGCGCGCATTGCAGTCTGAAAGCTGCTCCTCTTTATTGCTGCTTTTGTATGGCAGTGAAGAATGTAACCGCAAAAAAACTAAACAAAACCAAAAATTGACACTGGAACTACTAAGTTTTGCCGCTTTGACCAAAACCTTGAAGCCTTTCGTTTCCAAATGCTGCCGTTGCCTTCTTGTGCCCTTCAATGCCCTTCGACGTTGGGCTAATTAGGTGTTTACGCCCCCCTAAATACGTGTTTTAACACGTGACACTTTTGATGAAATGGTTCGAGCGTGTGGATCGATATCCCATGATGCCTCCCATTAAGGTTTCATTTTTCAGCGTGATGGCTGCATTGGGGGGGGTCGGGAGTCACGACACGTTGGTCGTGGCCTATCAGTGGAACAGGGTTGGGGGCAGGGGGTTACCACCACATCTGCGGCATCCGGGGTGGCTCCCATGACCCCATTCCCAGCGCCTTTGTCCAATGAGTTCCCCAGCCAGTGGGCCGTGTCCCACTTCATAAGTCATAGCGAAATGATCCGCTTGCTCATTTATAGCGCGCCTCCATTTTTTTGTTTTGTTTTGTTTTGAAATCACCAATGTTCAATCAAAGTGAAAATGTTCCCTTGAATAACACAGCACTTCTATTTAACCTTTTCACATTTTCTTTATTGGTTTTCCGGCTGCTCTCAGTACCACCATCTTCCAAATCCCTTCCATTTCCTCCAATCCCCACTCCTCCTATACGGGGACGCTGCGGTTAATACAAATTGCAGGGGCCGTGCATCCAGATGAACACAGCTGGGAATTGTAAAGGATTGCGTTGCGTCACAGTCGGATTTTCCCCCCAATCCTTATTTTTGTATACACAACTGCATGTGGCGGCGATGTCGGCTAGCACTTGGATAATTCGGCCGCGTACTTTCGGGTTTAGCGGATGTATGGAGACAACAAGGTTCTAATCAGCAGTAATGTGATGACCGGGCATGGATTAGTATAAAAGGTTTGATTGCATCATATGGCCAAAAGCAATTGGGTCCTAAATCTGGAGGTGCTTATATATTGCGCGTGCCCGCATATGTTTAGCACTCGGTAAATCAGGGCCAAATGGTGAAAAGATCAATCGGTGACATTTTCTATTGAGCTTCTTCATTCCTGTGTATACACACACACACACACACACACACACACACACACACACACACGCGCATACACACAGAAACACACACTTGCACATAGTCAATTTCTATCTGCGTATGACTCAGGGAAATTGTGTGGGAGTGATTTATTTAGATGTGACAGATGTGTCTACAACATAACAATCTGCCTTGGGGTGATGAGATTAGTCACACTGGACACCTCTCTTAATTCTGCTTGTGTTTTGAGTGCAGTGTTAGTGAAAAAGTGTGTGTGTGTGTGTGTGTGTGTGTGTGTGTGTTTACGGGAAGATAATCCCAGTGAGCAGCTGTGATTTAGCCTATGGAGCATCTGGTCAGGTTGGCCGTTGCGCTTAGATAACAGGCCGCTGACCTCAAATTAGCGGCAGTCAATAATGATGATTAGGTCTGAAATAATGACAATCACGGCACCCATGATGTGCCCCAACATGTCTGACCATTGTGTCTTTTTTTTTTTTTTTTTCCCTTTACCCCGAGATCGTGACACCGGCCTCCGTACCTGCGGCCGGCAGTAGCTCATCAAATCAAATGCTCGATCCAAGTTTTAAAACAATTTTTTTTTTAGACTTTATCAGCTGTTTGAAACGAATCTTGACTCGCGAGCCACAAATCGAGCCATGGACAGGCCCAATTTCCCGCACACCTAGCGGTCTCGCGCGCCTCTCCCGCTCCGCCAAACGTGGATTATTCAAGTCGAACATGGCTCGCCATACAACTAGATCAGCGAGCGCCTTTGCGTTGTGCAGTTAATTGACCTCTTTTATCTACGCGGGGAAAGTAGAAAGGGAGCCATTTTAGTCCTGTCTGACAAACAAGAGTTGATCAAACGCGAGTGGTTCTTTCCTGTTTGAGTATAGATAATGCCTACATTTCAACCAGCACGGGGAGCATGTGTACCATTATCTCTCATTGGGAACGAGTGGCTTTGAAGTGTTTGGTGCGCGTGCACGTTCACAAACATCTGTGCGGCGCTTGCACCCTTAAGTACTATATGTTCTCAACTTGGTAATTGGATTACTGAATTCCTCAAACGCGCCCACCGAGCCGCACCCCCCACCGCCACCCCGAATCCCCTCGGAGTGCTATTTTATGCCGCCTCAGCATCCTCGCTGCTTCCCGCTTGATCCTTTTGCTCTAATTCTAACTTTCCCCAAGACATTCTCAATAGAGGCGGTCGATTTTTGCAAGGTAGCGCTGACAAGTAGATGCAAGTAATTCCAGTTCTCTGACCCATTTCCACAGGGAAAAAAAAAAAAAAAGCGATAAATCCTTCCTCCTCTAACCAACTCTCTGCTGGGTTCTATTACTCTGCTTTCAGTGACCTATGGAAGTAAAAAGAAACATGAAAACACATGTTTCATTTGACCACACTATGAACATTAAGGGTGCCCTCTTCTCTCCAGGTTCCGCTTCCATCTCATTTATTTTGAGGGAAAATCGCGCCAATGGCGTCGCGTTTGCCGCTTGCGCGTATGATTGCATGCGAGCTGGTGCGCTGGGCGCCCAACGAGTCGGGGGCAAGGGTAATATCCATGGAGAAATCCAGGCGAAATAGGAGGGGAATGATTTAATCAAGGAGGCTGGAATAGATGGAGGGAGAGAAGGATGGATAGGACGGATGAATGTTTTGATCAGAGCAATAAAGCAGGACCCCTCTCCCTCGCCCTTTTGCTTTGCCCCGGGCTATCTCGGTAAATGTGTGTGTGTGTGTGTATGTGACGCCCGGGCGTCTTGGTTCTAAGAGTACGCCGGGATGAGAATGAGGGGAGACAGCCGGGGGAATAGTGAAGGAAAGACCGAGACGGCTCCGGAGTACTCCATTCAATCGGTACGGTGCTGCACCCGACTCATCTGCTCTGCAACAATGAAGCGGTCACTATGAATTAGAGGCACGCTGAGGTTTGGGAGACGGGAGCAGGCACGACATAGTCGCACACACGCACACACACATCCACCAACGATACGGACACGTGTATTACCATGGCCATGTTTGCTGCTCTTCCCTCCCGTCAAATTCCCTTTCTTCCTTTCGGTTTTGGCCTTGACCAAGGCCAGTCATTGCCCAACGCCGCCTACGGTCACTTGCCACTGTTAATATGCGTTTAGAAGAGAGCCGGCTTTAAATGTGCTCTCCTGCGTTCCCCGTAGGTCAACAAGCGTCCTTATCAAGGGCAATCAACAATTGAGTGGGACCTGTGTAGCCATCAAGAACGCAGGACGCGTTGGGATCGATAGGATTTCTCTGCATGCCATCAATCCAATTCCAAGAAATTATGAACTCAAAATGAAGCTATTAACTACCAGTGTTCATGTGACGATACTGTCACCTCCAAGAGTATTGAAATGGCAAGGTCTAGCAATGGCAAAGGGTGCAGAGTTCCAGCGTTTGTTTCACAAATTGTGTTGAATAGCTCCGGGCAGAGTAACTTTTGTTTAAAGCCACACTCTTTTCAAGCCAGCGAAATAATCGGAACGGATATTATTGAAGTGATTTGAAGCGAATCACATTTAGTATTTGGTGGCATAAGCGTGACTTGCAATAACTGCATCGAGCCTGCGACCCCTTGCTTGCTTTGTTTGATTTTTTTTTCCCCAGGCCTTTTTACTGCAGCCTCTTTCAGTTCTTGTTTGTATGTGATGGGGTGTGGGGGGTTTCTCTTTAGTCTCCTCTTCAGGAGGTGAAATACGTGCCATATTGGGTTCAAGTCTTTTGATTGACTTGGCCAGTCTAAGACCTTTTGCTATTCCCCCCTAATGAAGTGCCTTGTTATGTAGGCAGTGTGTTTAGGAGGACCATTATCTTGAGGAAGCTTTTCCCGATTAGTTCGGTTGCATTTTCCTGTAAATTGCCCAGAAGATTGTATGACAGACTTCAGAATTTATTTGGCTGCGACCATCAAGAGTTACATCATCAATAATCATAAAATAACAGATTCAGCCTTTGATAGGAAAACAGTGTACAACAAAAACAAAGACATTGACCAGACCAGATACTTTTGGAAGGGCCTGTGGACTTTTATTTCTTGTCTTGATTGTTGATTCTGAAGGCCAGACATCAATTATAGAAATCCAAGGCACATGGAGTTCAGCATATTCCCTCGGCCTCGTTTCTGCCCCTTTTTGCCGACACTGCCAAATGTACTTGGTATACAAAGTGTGAGCGCTTGTGTGCGCGTCCATGCAGAGGCACAGACCAGTTTAATCTGTTAAACACATTGTATATATTTATCCTGCGGGATGAATCCAGGGCATCCAATGGATGAGTCTTGGATTTAGCATGATCAGTCTGGGTTGGAAGGAGGGAGGGTGAGAGGTGGAGGGAGGGGGGGGCAAAGTGAGGATGACTCATTGTTATTCAGCCAGTGGCTGGTGGCGTAAATAAGCGTATAAGTACAACGGACGAGCCCTGTTGACACGATGCCGCTTGAATCGTCACAAGGGCAACGGTCCACGCGTGCGAACCGACCAGGGGGGTTAATCAAGTAAAATGCAGCCTCGTTAGTGAGGATGCGGGGCAAAAGGAATGAGGAGGCATCACGAAAACAACCGTTCACCCGCAAATAAACTGCACCGTGGGCACGGTCATGGTTAAAACCGTAGGTAAGATGAAGCGTCGACACGCCGTCTCTACCGCTGCAAAGCTATGTGGAAACATTTTAAACTGAAGGGAGCAGGCCTGAAAAAGGGAAATAATCCAAGTTGTAACGAGGGCAAAAAAATTGATTTGTTTCATGCAAGAGTAGTGTTCAGGAAAAAATAAAAGGCTACCTGAGAGAGTTCCTATCCATCTGTTGCTGTGATGAGGTGGTGATGAATACACACGAACTTCGACTTCGAAGTATGACTTGAGACAGAAACAGGTCAGGCTAGCTGAACAATTGTCCAAAGGTCTGTGTACGAGAGTATGAAAGGTTGCCCACGTCCATTGCGATTGGGTGGCGACCAAAGCCAACTGAGATAAACTCCGACTCACTTGTGACCTTAACGGGTATCATGCGATACAGCGTACTCTATGTACTGTCAAGTGATCCTTAACGATATGCATCATTTCATATGTACTGTACCTTAGGCCAGAAAGCAAAGCGTGGAGAGTCCCTGCCAAAGAAATGCATGGGCGCAGACATTGAACGGGAGCGATGGATCATTGCCAAAGGCCTCTCAAAATCCTGACCCTGTCTTCATGCCCGTTTCCTCTCTTTGTGAAACGGATCTTCATTTGACCTCCGTCATAACTTTTGCAAACAACTTCAACCTCATTGAAGAATGATCGAGTGTTAGCATGTCACTCGTCCCTTTCGTGCTGTTTGCAACTTGTTTGTTTGTGTCGGTCCTTTTACGGGAAGTTTGAGCTCAGTCCTACACCTTGCTTGTCCCAGCTGTTTCCTCTACCCTCATCCCGACCCACACCATCGGCTGTCACGTCGAACCGGTCTCACCCTGCGGGGAATGTGGGAGTCATGGCGGTCCAGGAACTTTTCCATCCTGTCTGAACCAAAACATCCATACCAATAAGATGCTTTCATTTCCTTCCCAGCACACTCTGCTTCCCAGCACTCTGGCACTGCTTGCTGCTACTTGTTCATCGGGAAAGCATTGCACCCCCCCCAAAAAAAAACAGCCGTTTACTTTAATTTGCAAGCCTTTAAGGACTTTTAACTACAGAGCCACTGGTGCAGAACCATCCTTATGCCGAGAATATGAGCTCATTGGAAGGTTTTATAGCTGCAGAGTCACTGTGGGCTTAAAGACCAGCTGTTGGCGTGCCTGTTAAACTGTTTACACCTGTCACTCACTTTGTGTGCGTGCATGTAAGGATTCCAGGATGCTGGCGCTGCACTTTGACATGCCTCAGAAACAGGAAGTCTGAAACCCTATGTGTCATTGTAAAATAAGGACAGAACTATGCTGGGCTCACTGTGTGTTTGTGAACAATGTGAAGTGTGGGGGAGAGAAATATAAATTGCAGATTATTTTTGAAAGGGGCTGGATTGTCGACAAAGCATTTTTTTCGCTCAGATCCTAATCATACCTGGCCACACTCGGGTTCAGTCTATCATTAGCACACTCTGCAGGTAGCGTGAGGTGAGAGATAGTCTCGATGACTGCACAGAATGAGCACAGGAGGCTGGAATGAATGTGTTCAGGGAAGCAATTATGCAACCGGCGCCGCTGCCGTGGACGTGAGCTGAAGAAATGACAGCGAACAGGCCCGAGGATGATTCACATTATGTACATGAACAGACTGCAATGTCTGCTACCTCAGATGACCCGCTTGAGAGTACACAAACTCAAACAGTTTCTAAATAACAAGGAAGCGCACGTACAAATACTCCAACGGACATTTGCTGTAAACACGGACAAACAGGGGACCCTCGAATCGGAGTTATTAACTGATGAATCCAGCAGGGGCACTGTGGAGTCATTCCCCGCTGGTTTGCTGTCTGAAGAAGCGCAGCATGTTCGGCGATGGGGAAAAATCCTCCAGGCAGCGTTTTTAAAGCACAATGCAGGACAGGCATGTGAACAGGAGTTCAGAACATTCAGTGACAGATTGATTTTTCCTCATCAGGGGGAACATGAATACAAAGATGAATAAAAGTTCCAGTGGTTCGAATAGGGTGCGCAACCGTCGTGGAACTTAATCGGTCATATGGCCTCCTAACATGCAATTAGTACCACTCGCCATGCTGACATGATCCAGTCAATACACACGCAGGCCACTCTCAAAGGTTTGTATTTCAATTCCTCTGTTATTCTTTCCACCGTTCCCCATCTGTTTCTCACACATTCGGTTGTTTCTTGGAAATTGTGCCGTTTTTGGAACACGGCGAGGGAGCCGGCTGGCGATGATGTTGTTTTTCAAAGAAACCAAACAAAACTTCCCTTTGACCAAAAGTTGCACTTGAACGCCAGTTGTCTCTCACTTGAGTTTGCAAGCCGTGTACAACAAAAACAGGATATCCCATCCTGTCCCGGTGTCGGGCCCCGCGTGTGCCTCTGTTGTTGTTGTTTTTAATCTTCAGTGATGTCACGGCATTCAGCAGCCATGGCTGTTTGTTTGGCCTACTTTCCCCTCTATCGGCTCTCATCATCTGGCATAGGAGGGGGGGAAATCCCCCGGCTCCCTGTGAGCGCGCGGAATGGGGTGTCGCACCTGAGCCTGGTGATTAGTGGCGGTAAACGCCTCCAGACACATCCGCGTGAAACTACACCCCGCCAATCCCAAAGGTTGAATGGCGCTGACATGAAGGATAGATATTCCCTTGGATGTCGTTGGGGCACGTCGAGCAACCTGATTCATCTTCCATTGGCCAACACTTGTCCATTGGCGAACCGTTCCACCAGATGTATGCCCTCCAGCCGGAGTCGCACTGCCATCTCACACTGTGCATTTGTGTGCGTGCGTGTGTGTGTGTGTGTGTGTGTTTCTGGCAAAAGGGCCCACCTTTCCGGCCTGCTCAAAGGATTAGAAATCGGGGTCATGGTTGCCTGGGTGTGCAGAGGATTACAGCCTCCATCCATCTTTTTATCAAACCAATTTCCCCCACCCAGCTCGCCATCTCTGCTTCCAGCAAGTTCCAATGCTTTGAGGGGGGGGGCCCGGCAATGAATGTTTCATGTCGTGAATGATGCCTGCCTGTTTTGGTCTTGATCTTGGAGAGAGATGGCGGCGTTGCTGCCATTTTGGGGTGGAGCGGATGATTGAGGGAGAGGCGGAAAGACGAGATGAGCATAGGGTGGCTGTTGTCATGGAAACCGGTTGTCGTGGAGACAGGATCCCCGCCTCGACAAACTGGAGGGTGGGCAAAAATGCTTCACTGCTGAGTGTGTGTGAATTTGAATGAGGTATGAGACGGCAGCGGCCACACCCATGACACACTTGCCTTTTAAAGCCACGCACATTCAAAGGCGCCTCTTACATCCTGAACGGGGAGGATGGTGGACAATAATGACCTAACATGCAAAATTCATTTTTTTAATCCCATTGCCTGATTAATTGGCCTGACTCAACCACTGATTGATTGATTAATTAATGGGATGCCTCGAGTCTTTTCCCGCGTCGTATAACTGCCTGATCGGAGAGCAAAACAAACGGGCCTCTCCTCCCTGTCCGTTTCTTTCTGCCAGGCTAGGCTAACGACATGCCTGCGAGCGCAGCTTTCTGCTCAACGAGGGGCTTTGAAAAGCGTGTTATCCCCGTCACATGCCAGTGCCGAAGGAGCATATGAGGTGAATGCGCCATGCGTGCATCGATCCTCATCCCGACTGCAGTGAGTCATAGCGGCGCGCCGCTTATAGAACAGCCTGCTCCCGCTGCACGAGTGGTTGCCGAGGGAGTCATGTGGCTATAGAACGTGTCCTTGGTTCAACTCCAACCAAGTCACCTCAGATGAATCCCCGCAGAACCACGTGCGACGGAAATGCGAGTGCGAGGCTGTCAGAAGACAGTCAATTCTTCCTCTTTAATCCAATTTTTCTTCCCTTTGCTTTGTTTATAGGTTTGTTTGTTGTTGGGTTTTTTTCTTCTCAAAAGGCCGGTGCCTGGAGAGCATCAAAAGGCAATCCAATATAAATAGCAAAAAGTGTGCCTGTGTTCTGCTTCCCTCCTTAAATCCATCTTGTTCAGCCACACCAAGTCAGCATGCATGCATCTTGTTTTATTTCCATTCGCTCTGGACTGATGTAAACTCCACTGTCCCCATTTCCCCTTCTCTCACTCGCTCCCTCCCTTCCCGTCTTCTGCTTCACAACACCCCCCGCCCCCTCCCTTCTTGCCACCCCGTCCGCTGTTTTCCTCCTCACCCGCACCCTTTTCACATCCTTTCCTCCACTTTTCCTCACTTGTCGTCGTTCCCGCCATCCCTCCCTCTCTTCTTTCTCGGCCACCGCCGCTCCCTCGAACATCCGAGTTGACTTTGGGTAAGGACGGGGTGACGTGAGGTGAGATCGAAGGAGCGGGCCGGTAGGGGGGGGTTGGGGTGCAGAAAGTCAGGTGGAAGAAGAGGAGAAAAAGAAAAGGGCAAATGAGGTCAGAGAGCCTGAATGAACTAAAGGAGGAGAAGAAAGTGGGGGAAGCCTCGGCAATAGTTTCCACTGCTGAAGCAAAGTCTCCACCCGCTTAGAGAACCTCCCATGGGGATGAGCAAGACTTTTTTTCTTTCCTCTCTCTGTCTGCCTCTGAATGTTTAGTGCTGATAAAGTGTTTGTGTCCAAAACAACACCAGTGAGATAAAGCTGCAGCTGGAATCATCACTAGACTCTCTGTTGCTGAGGGTTTTTTTTTTATTTTTATGCGCGTTTCCTCATTTCATACTTGATAGGGATTAAGTGGCTGTTGAAACTGTGTGGCCCTTGCTTATCACAGCACCGCATTAACTCTCTTTTGTGTCTCAGTGTGTTGTATTTGTGAGCGCACCCTCCTTGCGCCGGTGTTTGAAGTCATTATGAGTCAGAGATACTCGGTCAAGGTGACTCTGCATACTCAGCACATTTCCAACACCGTGCGCCGTGGATTTATCTTGCATTATGGATGTATTCTGGCGTGAGCAATACGTCTTTTGTAAAGCTTCTCCATTATGCATGTTGTCCGTTCTGCATACATTTTTCTTGTGTCTCCAAGTTATATTTACATTTTTTTATATGTGTATTCTGAGAACTCGTCTGGCACTTCTACGTACAGTATCTACCCGGAAAAAAACAAAAAACAAAACGCTGTCTCCCTTATGACCTGCTTCAATAACAGAAGTCATAGCAATGCGTTCTCACATGGAAAGGCTGCTACACACAGAAACGGTGATGAACGAAATCTTCCATAGGTGAGGAAGGTCACCACATAATCTTTATAATTGGCACCTTTTTAGAATGAGCACCCCCCCACCCCCGCCCCCTTAGACGTTCTTTGTCTGCTTACTTGATAACAGAAATGGAACGGGGTGATTTTTTTGATGACTTTTTGAACATTTCGAAACAATAGCTCCATGGCTGTCATTAGTTGGAAAGTCTCCATTCCACGTTAGAAGCGAAATAACCAAAGATTATGAATGTATTGAGACATTTCCAAAAGTAATTACAGGCAGAGTGTGAGCAGTGGTCCGTGTCTATTTTCCGGCTAATACAAACGTTTGAACCGTTATCTGCAAAGTTCCTATATTTATGTACGTGTTGAGAAAGGAGTCTCTCACTTGTGTGTTTGTGTCACTGTCGCCAATTCGTTTGCCGTCTCAAAACCGGCGCCGTCAAAATGTCGTACTGAGCAGCAAGGACATGTGCACTTCATTAAGATGCTGTAAATTCTGTTTCTTGGGTCATCACCATTTTTCCCTCCACGTCGTTGTTGCTTACCTTTGACCGCCAGCTGTGTGGGCACCATTAAATTTAAAATAAATAAATCAATAAATCACAAATATAGAGTTGATCCTGCCATTGCCACACAGCTGAAGTTTCTGAGCCATATTTGTCTCCAATAGTTAATTGGAACTCCGAGTGATTTGATTTTAGTGTTGTTCGACCGAAGGCTCCGCTGTGTTTCGCTTGCTGGCTCCAGCACATTAACGTTACTCCTGTTCAGATATTTATGGGCCGATTTGAATTTCCACTGAGCATCCTGTTAGGACATCTTTTACAGCCATCTGGTGTCACTAGCAAAGTAGAGAGACCTCACTCCGATGTTGCCTGTCCAGGCCTTGTCGCTGTGGGTTTTGTATTCTGGGTTAGACCTCGATTTGAACTCCCCGTGCTCCATATTAGGAAAATATCATGGCCAAAAAAAACAAAATGAATTATGTAGAATGAGTTTTGGGCAAATGAAAACATCAAACAAAAACAACCCGAGAAAATGCTCAAACCCGGGTGAAGCGCTGGCGTCAACTTGCCAACCCACACTCACACCCCACCGCCACCTTTCTACACGCAGAAATCGTATTCGTCCTTTGACCGGCCAACTGCGGCGTAGATCACAAGAGATTAGTCTGGGAAAGATGAGAGCAACTAGGACAGGAAGGAGGGAAGACGTTTGGCTCGCGATGACTCCAAATTGCAATTGTAGGTAAGATGACGTGCCGTCTGACAGCGAGTAGGTGGCTGAGTGAAACCAGTTGCCTCGCAGTCTGTCATGGATTATTGGATTAAATGTTGGCTTTATGCGTGATGTTCATGTGACTTGAAATTGCTCATTTTAACTTACTTGATATACTGGTTCATGTACTCATGCGCGATAGGCCCGAGGACTAAAAAAAAAAAAAATGTTTTCGCTCAAGATGAATGTTTTAGTGTCAAGATTAGTCAACGGGTTTTGGGGCTTTAAAGCATACTCGAGTACATTAATAAATCAAGCCCAATCTTATGTAGACGCTCGAAAACAACCCGAACCACATTAAACGTAGTCGGGTAGCATGACACTACTGTACCGGATTAAGGGAACACTGCCAATAGAAGATCCTTGAGAAAACCTGACAGCAGCCAAACTCATTTAAATACTTAGTGGCAATGTCTGTTTCCCATTTCCAACCACGATTTTCACTTTTCCCCAACAGAGAGTTGTCGTTTCAAAACCCCAATCTGTGACTTTTCGACCAAATACGGGGACTTTCTCACGACTTTTGCCCAAAATAATCATGATGGCTTGACTATTTTGGAAGTTATTGGAGCAAAACATTCACCTTGTTGTCCGATAAATTTGATCTGAGGGGAAACAAAATATCATTTCTTTTTTTTTTTTTTTTTTTTTGCTTACCCTCTCAAAGTTTGAAAAATACTGTACATTCCTTTGAGGTGGGCAGGCTATATCGTACATTAATTGGGAGAAAGCTTTGATATTATTTGCGCTGGTCTCGTTTTATTTGTTTAAATCACAAATCTGAACGGGGCTATGTGGATACTTTTCATATCGACTGTCGATGAGCGGTGGGCAAATGAGTTGGGAAGTGTTCTTTTCTCTCCCAAAAAGTACCGAGGCATATTCTTTTATGAGTCACCCCTCAGGCATCAACGCACAAACAATCGGCAAACGTCAAACATTGCAAGCCGCACAATATGATCTAAACTAGACAGTCCTTTGACTAAAAATCTGACAGAAAGTCGGAATACATTAACATATTTTACCAACAAAAGTCCTGTCCCCCTCGATTGTCGAGGGATGCATCGTTTCTTGTCATTGCACAGTGGCCAGATCCTTTGATCAAATATTTTCTTTCTTTATTTTTGAAAATTGCAGACTGCTGTCTCTTCAGGACACAACTTTGAATATCAGTAAGGTCAATGCGTCCTGCAACGAGGAAGGACACGAGCGGGACGTGACGACACTGCTTTCGCTCTGGACTCTTTGGTTACATTTCTCCACTCGTTCTCTTTTTCCACGCTATGCTCTCCTTTCATCTGCAGCCTCAGTGGAAGCGCACCACAGCATTGTGTCAATACCGGATACTTTCTGATACATGCGAATCGGATTCTTGCTAATAATTAACCGGTTCATTGGGGAATCATATTCGTCGCTGTGTCAGGCACGTGTTGACCGATTGGCCTGTGCGTTTGTCCACCGTACTTGATTTCAATTGCAGATATCAATTTGTTTCAAAGCCAATCTCATATTGACGGTTGAACTTTGGGAATAAAATCCTCTGCATCTGTTCCCAAATCCAGTTATGTCCGGCCCAAGCAGCTTAGGTCTGATGATTCAATCAACACACATCATCACCTTCTCCTCCCTGTGAGGAGCTTGAAAGATGACAGCTTTGAATATGCGACCTTCACCCCACGCTTCAAATTTAGAAGCGTTTAGAGCCGGAAATGACTTTGACATCCCCGCGCTCCATCAACATAGCTTGCTGTCTGATGACAACGGTGTATGTTCCATTTCCAAGTAATGACAAACAAACGGTCTGACTGCAACATATTAAAAAAAAACAACAACAACTCCATTTTCTGTCCCTTTCCCTTGGACGTGTGTGTGACCGTGTCCATGTGCACGTGTGGTTTTTATTTGCGTGTGTGTAATGCAAAGAGACAGCTCAATCTGCTCTCTCTAATCACGGGGATACCGCCGCCCCGGGAAAAAGACACATCCTATTTCCTGTGACATGGCTGTAACTTCCCTTTGGCCGGTTTTCATGCACGCCGACAACGCCGTCCTCCTTCGGCCCTCGGCCCTCAGCCCTCCACCTCCTCCGATTCTTGATTGAGAGTTTTGGAGAAAGCGTCAGTTTTGTTGGGTCGCCGGTGAAAACGACTGAGATCGTATCACTCAAGGCGGGTCGAGAGGTGCGTGCGGTGTGGAGGTGTGACTGCGAGTGAGAGCGTCTGGAAGAGTCTGAGGTGTGTTGGGGGCTTGATCAACGATTCGGGAATTCTAGAGCCGCTTCAGGTCACGTGCCAAGTGGCCCTTACAAATGATTCAAAGACGAACGTTAGCCCGCAATGTATTCAAATAAAAGTATGTGCGCTCTTTGACATCTTTCCAGAGAAAATGCCCTCCGGCGTGTGGAACGCTTGCGTGAAAGCATTTTGAGTTCTCTCCCGCCCTCTCTCCCTCCGCGCTTCCCCTTAGCCCAGCCGAAAGCACATCTCCACCTTGTTATCACCCCGGAAAGCCAAAAAGCTGTGTTACCATGGTGATAGCTTCCCTGTCGGAAACGGAAAATGTGTGACTTGGAGGTGCCTCAGTCATTTCCATATAGCCGCCTGAGCTTGACGCCATCATTCACAACTCCGAGAGCCGCGCCGTCATTATCGCAGCATGCCCTTTACAAACGCCGCGTTTTAATTCATTCATTCGAGAGGCCGAGAGCTGAATCCACGCACTTAATAAGCAGTGGGGCATTAATGAAGACTATCAAAGCGCCGTCAAGTGACTATTTTTACCCGACAAATATCAGCCCCCCTCCCCACCGTGAAAAAGCCTCATTTGCATCCGCCGCGCTGTCCGGAGGTGTGACAGCTTTGTTTCATACATTAAATTAGACAAAATGTCACATGAAAGTAGTAACGGGACACGTCATGGCGGAACACGATGCAAATCAGAGCGGTCGGGGATGGAAGGGCTGGAAATGAATGCCCTTGTTGCCAGCAGTAAAATGCAGAATGGCAGCCATGCAGAAACACAGACAGGACGGTTAACGAGGGGAAATGATAAACGGCGTAGAAAATGATGTCACAAAGAGCTGCTAGTTTCAGAGAGTGGCACGTTTTTAAAGAGAATTAACGATGAAATTGTCGCATATCTTTCAACATGAGTGAGCAAATGACCAGTTTCCTGAATTTTTTTTCCCCCGTCTCAAGACCGAAGCAATAATATACGGTATTGCCATACAAGCAGCTGAAGAGCACAGCAGACTGTTTGATTAGTGCGAACATTCAATATTAAAAATAACCATGTGGCGATATTGCATTCGCATGCAAAAAAATTTAAATGTACATTTCTATGCAGATTAAAACTGAAATTGGCATACCGAATCCAAAATGGCCGTCTTCTAGCATGCCATTTTATTTTTCTCCACATCTTACCCTCCAGATAAGCAAAATGCCACTGATTAGGTGTAGTCAGAAGAGCTGATTACGATTGGGCTCATCTGCAGCGACGCGGAAACTTGTTTGAGCGCTCACAATCGAGACAATCGAGACAGTGCGGTGAGAGGTGTGTGCAGCTCCCAACTGAAAGCGAGCGTAGTAGGAACGAAGGAATCAATGCGGGTTTTTTTTGGGAGGTTTTCAAAGCCCGTGATGTTGTTGGTCTCTGTGGTTGGCGCCCTGTCATTGGCTGGCCACCGGGAGTTGGAGTACTCCACCTCTCGCCCCAAGTCAGCTCAGTTCTGATCAGATGCTGGCACTTGACGTTTCCTGCAAAGAAGCTTTTCCCCCTTATCCCCCCCTGATTCCAGACTCCGAATTTCCTGCCGGTTTAAATGGCGTCTTACAAACACCATCTGCCCACACCCGAGTCAACTCTGCATACATGAATAGTGAAACATCAATTAGCTCGTCTCAAGTGTTCTCACATCGGAAATCGCATGGCCACTCCCAGGAAGTGTATCTGCAGGTGGGGAAAAGAGGGCTTCATTAAAGCTGCTCGTGAAACCACTTTTTTGGGGGGGGGGGGTGCAAATTCATTACCAGCCACCGGCAGAATAATGAAGCCTCTCATACACTTCCTTTCAACAACATTGTGTATATAGTAAAAATATTTATTGCATATATTCCACCGACAAGGACAAAATGTAAAAGCGCACAGGGAGATGGCCTGCAAGAGATTCCATTCATTGTCATGGTTTTTATACGCATCCCCGTTGGGTAACTCACTTGCTGACTTTGAAATGTATGACTGAGCGCGTTAAAAGTAAAAGTGCGTCAACGTCATCTTTGAGGACCGATACAGCGTACTGGATCCACGTTCTCTTTCCACGTCGCGATACGGAGACGATAACAAAAGAGAAGCCCTCAGCGGATGCAGCCGAGGGTGTAGTTTGAAAAACTTTTCTGCTATCATATTTGGAGCTTACATGGCAGTAAAGGGTCTCAACGCCCGAGGCTAAATGGTTGGGAATTCATACTCTTAAGTTCCTTAAAACATCCACGGGCCTTATCGCTTGAGTCCATATGTCTCCATGTGGGCATGCGTGTTTACAGCACCACACCTACACGTTCCAACCTGAGACATCCGCCGACAGAGGAACTCGTGCCAGGGATTAGAGAATGGTATTCCCAAATCCCAGATACGGATGGCTCGGTCCACCAATCGCGCGCCGAGCAGCGCTAGCCTCCCGGTGATCACTGCTGGGGAATCCTGGAACAATACCAGTCGAGGCTCTGCCTCCAGGGGAAAGGGATGTTGGTGCCGAGCTATTTAGCTCCCCACCCCGGCGCTCTCTCTCACACACACACACACACACACACACAAGAAAATTTCAGAGGAAAAATACATTTCATAGAGGATTGCTTTTGAGAAAGCGGTGTTTACAGTGGAGTTCTGCTGCTGTCACATCAATTTAACGCCCACACGCATCACATGCATGATGCATACTTGGGGAAAGACTATTTCAATGCCCCTTTTCCAAAGTATGTTGAAGAACTCTCGTTGTCAAATGGGAATAGATTGGTCCAAAAGGCGCGAGGATTTACGTACAGCTCATTTTAATGTGATGGTTGAGAGGTGTGGGAGTAAGTCACCATTATGCTCGTCTAAAGGCTTGTCTTAAACATTTGAAGTCCGAAGTGACTGTCGCAAAAATCAGTCCAAAAAAAATCAAATCCAGGCCTCGTTGACTCGGGTTGGACAAATCGTACATTCTTGCTCTGTCACAAGTACAAGTACACAAGTCCCCCCCCCCTCCCTTCCCACCTCCCCAATAGAAACAGTTAGTATAGTGTGCATCACTGTGCTGCCCCTCCAGCAATATTTTTCTTTGCTTCGCTGTATTTCCTGACTTTCTCTCCTTCCTGTTTGTTTCCTCCATTTTCTCTTCCTGGAAGGTTGATTGAAAACAATGCATATGAGACCTCCACCCAGCAGCCCCCTCCCTTTAGACTACACTAGCATCACAAACAGAAGTCCGTTGGAGAAATGATGGGCTTGTCGGATGAGCCGAAGAGACCGCTGCTATCCCAATAACAATATACTTCTCGAGCCCGTCGATACTTGCCAATACCTGAGGAAAAAAAAAAAAACGGGGAAAATAAACCTGGAAACTACCAAGCCTGCGGAGGTACAGTAATGAGGTCACAACCTCATACATATTGAACATAGCTTCTTCTCCAGCAGCTGTATGATATATATATATATATTTAAAAAAATAAATCTTACAGTGTATCCTTGACCCCGCATGTTTGCCCCGCTGCTTATGTGTGGCTCCTCTGGGTTAAAATGAAGTCGAACTATTTTTTTGTTGTTGTTTTGGGAGCCAAGTGTAGAAGGCAAAGTCGGGATGCTGTTTTATGAGAATCATTGATCGCGGGGGAGGGTGGGGGAGTGCGCGGGTGGGGGGGGGAAGCACATTGATGAGCTGAGGCGAGGCAGCGTTGTGAATGAAGCAGGATCTAGTGGCGACCCAGGGGGAATCACAACATACTCGGATCTGATCTCCTGCAAAGCTGCTCGGAACCCACCGCTGTCCGTCCTGATAAATGTACTCCATCGCTCTTTCCTCCTCTGCTTCCCTTGCACTCGTTCTTGCACTCGTTCGCTTGCTCTTTTCAGTCTTTTCTGGGACTGATGAATGCAAAGAGAATCAATAAATCTATTCCCCTGCCGGATACCTGATAAAATTTACAAGGACATGCTTAATAAATTACTAATGGGGTGGCCAATTAGTTTGTGTGCTTGTCTAGAAGTGTGTGTGAGTGTGGGTGTTGTGTGTTTGCATGCCTGGGTTTGATTTTTAAAGTCGTGCCTGGTCATTTGTATGTGTGCAAGTGTCCTTGCCCTTCTGAAATTTCCACTGTGTGCTTGGGTCGACAGAGTTGCACTCACAAGTGATACACTGACTTCTGCAGAACCTGGTACAGAAGGTCCCAATGGGTTTACAATGGCTTAACCCGAACTGTACCCAAACCGGAACATGAGGTCTTCGATCTCTCATGCAGTCGGAACGTTACAATGACCTGTTAATGCGCCGCAATCAACTGAGCGTGACTTCTTGTGGCGACGTATTCTTACGATCATTTGTGTGCCATTCGTAAATTCGAAATGCGGATGTCGGGGCTGTCAGAAAGCCCAAAACCCTCTACTGTTTTCTAGTAACCGGGTCAGCTAGGCTTCAGCTAGTAAATATGAAAGAGAGGAATGTGTTTGGAAAGCTTCTTCGGGAAGGGGGGAAAAGACCAAATCATGACACAAAGGAAGAGCGTCCGCCTCCAATCAAAAGAAAACTCTCGACAATACCAACAGTTTGACTTGATGTATGGGTCTATTGCTGCAGACAAAGAAGCCATCCAAACTGCCGCATCACACGGAGAACCAAGAAACTAGCATAAAAGGATTTGTTTTGGAATGGGACTGAAACAAGGGTTCAACAGAAGCAATTACTGACAGCCACCACATCAACTCTCAGTGCGGGTGCACTCAGAGTACCAGACTTTGGGGAAAAACAAAAACAAATTATGGAGTAGACTGAACGTGACAAATGCTCGCACGCTACCCCAAAAATGGGACCGGCTCATTGGAGGAGCAACAAGTTCCCACTAATTACAACGGCCGCATACATCGTTTTTTTGGTTTGTTTTTTAGTTTCTGTGCCAGTCAGTCAAAATAATGCTGAACTGGTCCATGGGTTGGCAACAATGTTGTAAGCACTGCCCGGTTGCTAATTGGTTGATCACATTCATTAGCGCCACGTTTTTTTTTTTTGGGACGGCGCGTGGTTAGAAGTCACCCCCCCTCCAAAAAAAAAAACCTGACGTCAAATGAATTTATCTTATTTCTGTGTGGATTAACCTCGCTTTGTGCCGTCGCCGAAAGCATTTGTGTTGAAACGGGATTAGTGACTTTCTTCTGCCTTTTGAAATCATCATAAGCAAACTGGCTTCAGCAAGATTTGCCTTTAGGGAAACATGTGACCTTACATTCAATGTTAAAATGGATTCCACTCCCCGGTGACATTGGCAAATGACCTTGATTGTGAAGGTTTTGGTGAGGTGACCGCTTCAGACGCCCGTCATGGGTTTTCTCCATTGACCCCCCCTCCACCCCCCTCACCCCTCTCGTCATCTCTCAAAGAACCTTTTACTCAAAAGCAATTCTGCGTCACCTCCACAGTCAAGACTGTAATTATTCCACGTTTGCATATGTCTGCTTGTGTACTCTTTTATGTATGCATGTATGTACTGTCTGAGTGCTTAAATGCACATTAGCCCCAGTCTGGCACGAGCGCTCATCTTTTATCTTTCTCTCAAAGACAGGAAGAGGCCGCTTTTGGGGTGGGGGCAGGGGTGGGGCTGGGGGGGGGTAAGGCAGAGTCTGGTTCGGCGTCTCTCTGCTCTCCATGTGAGTGTTTATCATTAGCCACTGTCAGGCAGAGCGCTTTGAAGTGGAGTCAGGCATTCGCCCACGATGTGGAATGCTTCTGACACGTTGGTGCTGTTTGTGTTTTTCTGCGTACATTTTGTGCGGCTTGCCGTCAGGATCAGCCCTGCGCTTTCTTTCTACTCAGGATCAGCCCCGCGCTTTCTTTCTACTCAGGATCAGCCCTGCGCTTTCTTTCTACTCCCGCACGCAATCTTTGGGAGGATGGCGCTTGAAAGCGCCCCTCATCAGTTAACTTGGATGTGCATCAGCACGCGTGCCGTTTGCAATAATAAACATGAAGTTGTGCATTATTTATTTTTTTTCATGTAACACGGCTCGGGAGGTAGAGCATGTTTTCCTCAGACAGGAATGCTGTTAACCGCTGCCCACGCTTCACTGAGTCCGCTGATAGAAAGATGCAAAGATAGCATGCGGCGAAAAAGCCAAACAGGGTAAACGAGTGTGGCGAATGTGTAGACGAGGCATCGCCTCGCGATACGCCCCGCGCGTACCGTATCTATACGATGCGCCCCGCAAGGTTCACGCGCCGTTAAGCACGCGCGGAGGCAAGCGGACAGTGAAACGATTTCACTTGCGTCCGACCTCCCAAGGCCTCATTAGCTTTGGAATAAGTGTGCGCGCAGCGACGCAGAACCGCACGCGTAGCGAGTGGGCGCGCAGCAGCCCCAACGTCCACACTTGATTGGCCCGGAAGCTCATCTCGCCGGGCCTTCAGGTGCGCCGTGGAACAGTTGCGGCGTTTATCGCATCATTGCTGTAGCCCCCACAAAGCGTTTGATTTCATCTGAACACAGCTGGCCAAAAAGTTAGCCGGCCCCAGCCAGATCAGAGACAGCTTCTGGCTTGGTGCGCCAATAAAACATTGGACGCGAGTGTGATCCTGTCCCTGAGGTTTTGATGGCTGCGGCTTCCCGATCAGATCTGCGTCTATTTCTGGAAGGAGATGATTTGTCTCATGTGCGGGAAAAGTGCGGCGTCGTTCAACCGACGAAAAGTGATGTTAATGGATGAAGTCTTTGCTTGGTAATTTGAGCATACTATCAACAATGGAAGGGTATGATTATGCACGGTTTGATCTGGGAGCAAATTCAGCACTTTTCTTCACCACTTGGGTCCTGCTGGCTTTCCATACGATACAAATAACTGCACAATTTCAATAGCTGTATCGGTGCCCATATTTGTGGCAATGTCTCTCTTGATCCCACATTTTCTCCATTTAGCGTCCCTGGAAAGGCCCGAGATAAATTCAAATGATCGTTAAGTGCAAACAGTGAAGCTGGAGCACACAGAAACACATTCATTAACCAAGAAGCGTGGTTTGGTTCGCTTTCGGTATCCAAGGGGCAGATGGGTGTTCAATTTCAAGAGAGGAAACAGACTCGTTAAACATCAAGTGCCAACACCAGGATTTGTGTTCTTTGACTTTTGAGTTTGTAACATCATGCGTACGCCTTCAGATTCAAATCTTAAAGTGTACCTGACACCTGGCCAATCACTCCCGACTTGTTCCGTAGCGCCAACTCATGCTCTGCCGCTTTTTCCGTCTTTCGCTCTCTCGCTCCCTCTGAGCCCGCCGACGTCAGCACGTCGCGGAAGTTGTCGACACTCATCGGGAAGGAACGACGTGACGCTGAATAAAAGTGAAAGAGCGTCAGATATCCCATCAGATCAATCGTAAAGATTCCCGCTGTCACAAAGAGTCAGTGGCCTGCGCCACCATCGAGTCCTTAAGACTGACAGCCTCGATCACGGGGAAGGCCCATTAATAAGGCCTACTGTAAATGATTAGCTCCGTCATTAATCCGTCTGGTAGCTATTTGAAGCCGCGCGCGTTATCTATTTGGACATGAGGTTTCGCACGTTAATAGCCGGTGTGAACACCCTGGAAGTGCCTTGGAGCGACATGCGGTTTGATGAATGCCATTCACCAGAAGAGAAAGAATCCACTCAGTCCTGGCTGTTCACCTGGAAGAGTTTGCGAGAGAAGCAAAACATTTGCTCCCAAATCGGTGCAACCCCCTCGCAGCGGATTTGACAAGAAGCCTGCTTTCGCATGAGCTCCGTTGTGACCGGATTGCGTCGTGTCCAGCGGGTTCATTTGGGAAATGGAGCTCTCTCTCCGGCACGCGGCCTCCTCGTGGCAGTGCTGGAGGCTGTGCCTGTTAGAGTGTGGATGATGACAGAGCTGATTCGGACTTAATAAATAATAGACTGATACCGTAGGTATCACCTGATGAATATTGCATTTCCATTCCCGCTGCTCGCCGGGGCCGCCTGTCTCCCGCGTTTCATTTTTATTTATGTGGTCTAGTAAAAAGCATCCACAGATCCGACTTCAAACAGTTCGACTCCATGTCGGTGTTTTACAACCGGGAGACAAAAACACAAAACAAAACTGAAGCCGAATGCCAAGATAAAAGTGAGCCAGCTGTGTCGAGGTAGGGAAGACGGTGTAGCGAGACTCGCAGGCATATATTCTTTATCCCCTGCAAATAGCGAGGAATGCCTACAGCATACTTTGTCACAAACGGTAGTTGTGAAACCTGTCTTTGTTTTTCCATGACTGTATGACACCGCCCCCGGTGACCGAGACGCGGACACCGGATAGAGCCGCAATGGATTAATCACCATGCTCAAACTGTTGAGTCCAAGATTCCTTTTTAAAACGCAACACATTACACAAATACGGCAGCGTCCCTTTGGAGTACGGCGTTGCATCAGCTGGCATCAATCACGACAGTTCTTGAAACGGTGACATTTGGACTGGTCCAATCCCCCCCTTCCCCACCCCCACCCCCAAATGATTAAAGGCAGCGATGTGGGTTTGCCAGGCCAACGACACAAACCTGTCGAAGGTCCAACTGACTGCGAAGCTATTATTTCACCTTCAAAATAGAGTAGATTGCCACTTTCAACTTTTTCATTAGCCAGTTACCAGTTAGCCATTCATCTGTGGCATGGAAACTGACATTATTTGACACAGTTCAAGGTAGTTGGTGCCTGCTGGCGAAGTGTGGCAGGAAAAAAAAAGACAGAATAAATGAACACCTTCAACGGATTATTACAGTGGAAGGTGTTTGCGGGAGTGGCACTATGTTTAGAACGAGTGTGTGGACTTGCCCTCTCGTATATTACGAGAATCTCTTCTCACTAGAGATCTATATTTTTTTAATTGATAGACTTGTATTCATTCTTTGATTATGGTATGAGATGATTGAGCCTTTCTTTGCGAGTCGTAAAAACAACCTAAGCGGGGGATATGCCAACATGTGTCACCACACTGGAAGCTGCAGCTCATCTGAGTGCTTGGGAGGTATAGGCCGAGGAAGGAAAGTGAGGATCTTAATCATCCAATCCGGAGGAAGATTAGAGGGCTGGTTGGAGGGGGAGGAGAGGTGGAGCAATTTAGGGAGGGTGGAGGAAAAATATCCTTTTTTTCCCCCCTCTTGGTTAGCAACACAGCAGCCAATCACAAATGCAGACATGGACCAAAACAACTTTATTCACCAGTGACCCTGACTGTTTTTTTTGGTTTTGTTTGTGAGCTGGTGTGTGGGTGTGGAAGGATAGGAGAGGGGCGGGGGAGGGGGGGGGCGGCTGCTAGTTTGAGCGCTTTTTGGCATCTGCCCAATCTGTGTTTCGAACAAAATGAGCAGAGGGCTTATTTTCATTTGACACGCTGAGCAATTTTGCCCCTCTCTGTGTGTACTTGCAAGTATTCGGGCCCGTGCGCGGACGTGCACATCCACTCTTGAGTGGAGTGTGCATCTTTTGTGTGCGAGGGAGTTTGAGTGACAGCTCTGACCTTTTCAATATGCCTGTTAAACCTGAGCTCTTGTCCCAGTGCAGACGTGCTTGTGTCAACTGCAGCATTACTACATGAAGGTCAAATTCTGTCTCGAACATACACACACACACACACACACACACACACACACGTACACGTCATGTTTTTCCCTCCCTTGTAAAAAGAATGTGCTCTCTGCCCCCACTAGCATGTCCAGGCAATTACCACATCACGCTGATGTATCTTCTCCGCTCTCCTGCCAGGCAATAATTGTGAATTTAGTCACCTCAGTTTTTAATTTTTTGATTAGCTTCCTGTTTTGTTGTTGTCGTGGCCATTTGTTGTATCCATCGCTGGTACCTGACTGATGTTGTTTTAAAAATTTTTTTATTTATTTTTAATTTCACTTGAGTTCTGCAGAAGAATATACTAGTAATAGTAGTATTGATTAAAAATGCATACATTTGTGCGAGAATAACACCAAATACTTACACACACCCTCCAAAGAAGAAAAGGTGCTGTATATCCTCGCAAGTAGTATAAAATATAAATAGCGGCGCTGCTCTCTGTGCTCACTGATGGATAAATTATGAAATGTGTGACAAACGGTGTGTGCGCACACCTCTGCGGACGTGTCTGTGAATGCACATGTGCCCATCAAGTGCTTTAAACAGAGGCATGTGTGTGTGTGTGTGTGTGGGGGTGTGCGGGTGTGAATTACGCACACTTGTTTACATCCAATTCTGCCAATAGGCACCCTTGCTACTTTGTATGAGCGTGTATAAACCTCGACCTCTCCCCGGTGTACTCATGGCGCTGGGGCGAAGCTTACAGTCCATTTGTCTGGGAGCACACTGACCATTAGCTGGCCGCCATACATAATGTATAGCGGTGACCTTTTTGCACGCTGCACCCTAAGGCCTATAAGCCATTGTTTGGTGTTGTATTGATTTTTTTTTTCTTTTTCTACCCCCTTATAGATGGAGACGGTGATTTGAGGAGAGCGACTCAGTGCAGCTGCGTCTGCTGAAAGGAGAGGGGAGGGCCGGAGCAATGGAGTGGAAAGAATTGAAAAGGCTCAGCGGGGGGACAGCACATACCTTTAAGCCCACCTCCCCTTCCTCACTCAAGCCTCTTTCAGCGCCGGTGACCACTCTAAGGTTGGCTCTCTTATGAACGACGGGTCATGTTCAATGGTGTTGAATGTTGCGGGCCATATAAATGCCACCGATGCACAGCCCATTAGACAGAGTGGCGAGACTGCACGATAAACAATTCTCAAGTCGCTGAAAGGGTTCTCAACATTCATCAGGCTCGAGGAGGCGCGCAGCAGTGGCGGCAGAAAGGTGTCTGCGCCTCTCCCCTATAATCTTCCCCAACATTCTTTACGTCCCTTCTTCCCCCACTGACAACTAAAGTGGAGATAGGACAAGACAGAAAATAGCCTCGCAAAAGTGTCCTGTGGCGATTTTTAAGAAGCTGTTGGCAGGTTGGGAGGATTTTCAATTTCGCTGTCACCAAGGAGGATGTCAGACCTGTTGCATCCTCTGGCGTGGGACGCCAAAAATTGTCCAGTTAGTCCGTGATCAGAACCATCTTGCTTTCAAAGACAAAAGGCTAATTTTTTTTTTTTTGGGGGGTTCTCTTTGTGGTCATCATTTTACCTCAAATTTGATCAACTGAATAATTCTCATCATCATGCGATGTTTATAAGGTTACACATTTCACAACCGTGGCTAACGTGGCCCAAAAACAAAATGCTAAATCCATCGTGAAAACGGCACCAAAACAAACTTATCTGCAGATCACTTCAGTAATAATTATTGGGGGGGGGTGGAATTGTGAGTGCTTTAAAATTGTTTTGTGGCCTCCTGCAGAGACGCTGGTTGAAAGCAGCGTGCATATTTGTACACCGTCTGCCATCATCGTTGTTCCTCATACTTTTGATGACTCCTTTTGTCTCCTGCTGTTTGGTTTGTTTCAATTCATCTTGTTTAAAAAAAAAAAACGGACATAGGGAGGAGGAAGGGGATGGAGGCGGGCAGGGTGAGTAGCTCCGGCTAAGAGAAACGCTTGACAGCAGGCTTTCGTTCCATTTCTCAATGTCAGGTTTTCAATCACAGCCCGACATCTTTAAAAAAAAAAAAAAAAAAAAATCATAATAAACTTCTTTTCTTTCCCATCCTCTGCTTGAAACATACAACCGTGTTAATCGGCAGGTTGGGAAAAGCTTGCCAAAGAAACGGGTGGCAGTACATCTGATTTTCTCATCAGCCCCTTTCCTTGTGGCAATCAATCGGCTCCCTCCAGTCACTCATCCAGTCTTGGTGTGCCTTGTCTTGAGGCAATTTGTTTGTACAGTATTCGGATTACTGTCGTCGGTGTTGGTTTGCTGTTTGAGTATTTGGAATTTTCCACGTTCCTTGTTTGACGTTTTTGTAAATGACTGAAGAAGCATTTTGGGGAGTTCTCCTGCTTCCGTGTCTTGCCCCGTATGAAACTTAGCGGCGTCATTCATTTGGGGTGCTGACTGTGAGCTGTTTAACAAATTGAGCTTCAGCCTCCGCTGACAAGACAAAATGGCAATCCGAATGTCCCTGTTTCTTTTGCTTATGCTGATTGCAATGACCTTCTCCTCCCATACTGTAAGTCTCACATGACTCATTGATTGGGACTACCTTCCCCACTACTTCATCAACACCGTCTTGTCGAAAAAAGTCGCGCTTCCTTCAACATATTCTGCATCCATGTCGTGGACGCCACTTTTTTTTCTCGGCGCCCCAAAGCTCCTCGTCGTGGTGGCTCTTCGCGAGGCGTCCAACGACTGACCTCACAATCAATGTAAAGTCCTTGAAATGAAATGTCTTTGCGTGCGTACATTCATGTTGTCATTTCTGGGTCCCTTCCTCACATCGGCCCCCATATGGCGTACGCAGATAGCGTTCTTTGGGTCGTGTCTTGGCTCGGCTTTAATTAGTGGATTTGCCACTAATAGATGGAGCTAATTAAGAGAGATTGGAGCTTCTCACTGTTTTCACTGCGTATGCGTGCATGCGTTTGTGTGCGTGCATGTCAGCCGACAATGGGCGTCTGGCCGTGGCTGACGATGGATGCTGTCACCTTGGTAACCGTGTTAGATAGATTCCGGAGGTGAAACCAGCTCGAGCCAATTAGACATAGACATTGCTATGAAAATGACAGGACAGATACAGGTGTGCACTTTTTGGCTTCGGCATTCTACTCCCGCTCCCTCCCTCCCTACGCGGGCGCACATGTGTGCAGACAGCATCTCGCCTCGGGCAGTGTAGATATGACCGTCATAATCACATCACCCACCCCCCTCACGTCTCCAATAACAATAACTCTGCTCAGGGATGCAAATAATCTGGACGTCCACATATCTTATTAGTGCAATCAATAATAACGCAGCACCCTGACACGCGCGCGCTCACACACGCACGCAAACTAAAATAACATCCCTGTCACGCTAATGAGAAAGTATGGCCCATTACCATGCATTGCATGTTGTCCTTCTAGTGTGTTTCAGTGCTGTTTAAAAAATAAATAAAAAATGGGTGATCAAAATGGAGGAAAGGGCTCACAGGGCGTAACAAGTAATTTTCTGTTTCTCCCACTCTGTCGTTATCAAACGTCAAACAACAACAAAAGTGCAAGGGAGAATAATTCATGCATGTTGTTTTGATTCTGGGGCAGCGCTTTTCCCCAAAAGCAGAGCGGTGACCCATAAGCGTTCAGGTTGCCCTTGGCCGCGTTCTGATGAAATGAACACGGTGTTACTGCTGACTTTGTGATACGGCTGTACCTCGATCGCACTCAGCCCCCCTCAGATGCATGTGCGCTGGTGGATGAACACTTGCAAAAGTGACTGCGGATTAGTTTTTGTTGATGTTTTTGTACTGCTCAGTGTTGATAAGTGCGTGTGGATGATTGCTGATTTGGGCCAGGGTGTCTGTTAATGAAATCCTTTCTGCTACTCTGATTGACTCATCAATCAAACAGCACCTCCTGCGTTTCCCATAACGCCTTTTTGCTCTCTCCAGGTGGTGGATTACAGTGCCTCACGTGCATAAACAAGAAGTAAAACGGAATAGAAGGTGCAAAATAGGAGTTTTTTTTTTTTTGTGGATAAACACATGGGGCCCATCATTGAAGACTTCTAAGCACATATTTGCATTTACGCTAACAGGAACTACAAACAGCCCGCGGCGCCCCTAAAAGCTTGACGTCAGGAGTTTTCCCCATGTCGCTGTCATCTCGATTTCCATCTGCAGAATGAAGGAGACAATGAGACAGTGAATGCATCATCTGCATTAATTTCTGCTTGATTCAAAGTGTCGTGGTTAAAGAGGGCAAAGGGGAGGGGCAAAAGGGGGAAATGTGACGGGAGGTTTCAGGGTGTGTTAAAGTCCTAGGGTGGAGGGAATGGGGGGGGCTTGGTGGGGTTGGCCCAGAGGCTGGAGAGAAGCACACACATTCACATTCCCCTAAGATTAGAAAGCACAGACACACACGAGCGCACATAATCACATCCTCACATATACACGCTCATGCAGAAAAAGTCACCTCGCCCTCCATGCAGACATAACGAGGTAAAAGTCCCAAACAACAGTTATGAAATCCAATGAGGCTAAAACAAAGCTTCGGCGGTGACGCAATGACTGGCGCTGTGTACAGATCAGACGGCACGGAAGACAGCAAAAATGTCAACAACTGATTCTCAAGTTGGACCAAAATGCTGCTATCCAATGAGAGTATGCAGTGGAAATCTTGCGAAAAGAGCAAAAGTACTCGCTCCAGTTCTTAAGTCAAACTACACAGCTAGTTGTGAAAAAGTAACTGGACCAAAAAAAAATTCTACTTCTATTCACTGACTGGACACGCTTTGCTTATGTTGTGAGCTAATAAACAAAAATGCTAAATTAGCAAAGTGACAAGTGAAAGAATACTCTTCTCAGGGTTTATTTTAGATTCCATAGATTTTTTGGAACCCCAGAAGCTTCTGGTTTTTAGACATGCACAAGACACAACAATATCCATGAGTCATTCCTGGAACATTAAAAAAAATAAACACAAAAAACCCTCTTGCTTCTCCAAATCGGTTACATCAGTGTGTTAAATTCCTTCTGGTTCATGTTTGTTCATGCCAATGCCGTCCCTGTTTGTCTGCCTTTTGGCCAAGATGTCAATCAAAGAAATGAGCGAGCCTTAAAAAAATATATAAAATAATTTTTAAAAGCCTATTTTGATGACGGTTGGAAAGTACAGATATTTTTCAAATGTAGGGTTGATGTAAATAGTCATCAGATGTAAAATGTCATCAGAAAAATATTTAGGGCACAGATGTCCTACTTGAAAAATCGACTTAAGTACAGTAACAAACCACCGAGGCTTGGCGACCGGTGCTTACTCTGTCAAGTTTTGAACCAGCCTTTTTGTCCCCGCTTTCGACCGAGTAAAGAAAAGTGGCAACAAATAAGATGACATCATCCGGGAAAAAAAAAAAGAACATCCAAAAAAGAAAATCCTCTTTCATGAGAAGCAGACAGGTGTTCTCTCTCTCGCGCGTCGCGTCCTCCCCTTTTGTCCGACCTCTCGTTGCGCCTCTCCTGGCTGTCGTCTGCACAGCCTGTCGTGCGGCTCTGGGACACTTCATGACTCATCTGTCTGCCACATTGAGCCTGGCGCACCAACAGAGAGGCGCAGAGTCCTTCTTTTGCTGAGACTGAAACACTTTCCCAAAAAAAAAATCAGGCAATCTGTGCTGTCTGCAACCACCCCAAGCAGCTTGCTTGTTTACACTCACTTGGCTGTAGACCACTGACATTTTTTTGGGGGGGGGATCATCTCTTGTACTAAATTGTGCGGGTGCGCTTCATGATGTGGCCCATGACTTTAATTTCATTTGAATTTGTGAGTCAAGACATCAGGATCCAAATTGCTGGAGCAGCACATGCTGTTGCATCGACGGCAGCAGCGACATGGCACGGCGTACCTCTTGGCTCTCCGTCTGCATAATTGCATGTGTAAATGCGCCGCAGTTGGACGTTGATGTGTTTAAATGACCATAGGTTGCACTGTGAGGTTTAACAACCCTCGCTGAGCCAACTTCGGTTGGCCTGTGAGGCTCAGCGCGACCTGCCAAAACACACTACACAACACTTAGTGTGTGCGCGTGCGTGTGCGCGCGGCATAATGACAGAGTGACTGATGAAGCTCTGGTCGGAATGGGCAGATATCGTGCTCTTAACAACCGTTTCAGCCTGTATGAGCGTTCACCCAGAAAACGGTCAGCCCTTGCCAAAATGTGCATGTGAACGAGCTGCAGAGTCTATAATGTGATTGCTGAGCTGCGAATTGGGTCGTAATAGAATCTCGGAAGGAGTTGAGAAAATAAAGCGTGTGCGGTGGCATCGTGAGGGGAAATGACAACCACATTGGCATAACTTGTCATTTTGTATTCCTGAGCTGCGCTCGACAAACATCATGACCCAATCGGGGTTGGCCCGTCTGGCACCATTCGAAAAAATGTTTTTCATTTTCTTTCTGGCAGTTCTCTTAAAACACGCAATGCGGTGTTCCTCAAGGCGCCGTTTTGGGCACAAATGAGTCTACTGGCTAAGTGTGTCCGGAAACCATAATCTCATCACAACGCATCCGAAATCCCAGATGAGCTGCTCATGTTTCAGTTGCACAAAACCGAAAATTCCCATTGAGTTCCTTAGTTCAATGATTTGGGGTTTACGGTTTGTTGAACAATCCGTTTATTGCTGTGGTTGTATTTTGCAGTGATGTTCCAATACTGCTAGTCCGACGAAGCCTAACTGTAACTTCATCTTTTCACGCTTTCAGTTGCTGGCCACGCAATCAGACTGCCTTGCATGCGTCTCATGACACCAGTACTGACTGGAAATGATGCCCAAAATCATCTTGGTGTTCATCGTTCAACAGTGTTAGTTTACAGAAAGAACAAACAAACCAATCAGCGCGAATGTCAGATTAGCGCTCTTAGCAAACTTAACAAGGTCATTTCCTTGCACTTGGTGTGTTGTACATTCCTGTACTTAGTTTATATGATGTTGAGCGACTGCACACAGTGTTGGTGCCAGTCCGCAAATAAAGCGAAGCCCCCGTCTGAAAACATCTGTTCCCAATGCACGTTAGCCGTCCTCTGTTGTATTAGTCATTGGTTGGAGTGAAAGTTGTGCAGAAGCAGCGCCAAAGAAGACAAAATGGTTCTACTTTTCTTGCAGTTCGTAAACCGACGTATCTCCCGGACACAATACCCCGAACTTCACTGAGCAACAAAGTATAAGGTGACTTGAGAGGCTAACGCAGCTCAGTTGACCTTTTGGCCTCTGCATGATGGTGTTTCAGACAGCATAGTGCACTTGCAGCGCTTGCTTGAAAGTGGCTCTGAATCTTCGCACACCCAAGCCGATCATGACGTAAGTGTAGAACTGTGGTGAGTTGGCCGCGCTGTTGGGCATTTTTCCATATGTCTCCTTCAATATTACATAGCAGTTGCGTTCATCTGTTTGTAATAATTGGAACAAATTCTTCCTTCTCTTTCATTACTAAGAACAACTTGGGGGGGGGAAGAAAAAAAGTTTGCCATTTCAAAAGCACTCCTCATGTACAGGTCTGTCAACCATTGTTTTGTTTATTGCCTGAGAGCGGCATGTGCCAGCTCTGCTCTGCGCCGCATGCAAGCGCTCCCCAGACTAGGAATTACTTTCCTCTCTTCTTCCTTTCTTTCTTCTTTCCCTCCCTGCCTCCGAGGCAGAGCAAGGCGATGAGGCTTCCCGGCAAAGGCAATGATCAAAAGTGGCACATGGATGCCTACAGGTTCCTCCTGACATGAGAGGAAATTGTGTGCGCGCAAGGTGGAGAGTTCGCCTAGTTAGGTTGGAGGGGTCGAGGGAGGGAGGGAGATGAGAGAGAGAGAGAGAGAGAGAGAGACGCGCACCCATCACTTGTCAAGCGGGATACCTCAAGATTGCCAGCGATGTAAATAGGGATGTGGCGTGGAGGCTTGCGCGAGGAGGATGGAAGGTTTGAGGCATAAAAGGCTGGCAGACGAGAGTGAAAAGAGGTGGAAAAGAGTGCGCAAAGCGGAGGGGAAAAAAAGGGGGAGAAAGTTGAAGAAAGGAGAGCACAGCATGGGGCGGAGTAGGGGGTGGGCAAAGCGAGAGCCAGGGGATCGTCTTGAGTTGAAAAGCCATCATGGGTGAATAATTGAAGACAGGCTTGGCTCCCGACACAATCACTCACGCACGCACGCACGCACACACACACACACACACTCGCAGACATACAGTAAAGTCAAAGGCAGAGGTGGCGATGTGCGTGAGGCTGAAGCGTAAAATCTTGCCGTAGTGAGGAATGAATATGTTCTTCGTCAGCACTCGGCCCCCGCCACTCATCACTTGACTAAGAGAACAGAAGTCAGAGCTAACCAAATAGACCGCTTGTAAGTCCTTTGCCGGTGCGATGCCGACTGTAACGTAACGGATCGCCTCGACACTGTCAAGGAATAGTTCTGTTTTTCGACGTCAGACTTTCCTCACATTTAGAAGGGTGCGGTGCAAGGAAAATGTCGGGGTTTTGGTTCGGATCCAGGTTGAGGTTTCTTTCCAGATAAATGCGGCTTTGAAACTTCATTCACATGATCCCACTTTTGAACTTCTGGCATTGGTCAACATGTTCACATACTGGGAAATGCCGTAAAGGCATGTATTATTTATCCTCTGCGAAAAGCAACTAATGTTACTGCAGATTACTGAGTCACCTAAAACGGTCAAGTAAAACGATTTTGTTTGTCTGCATGACTGTATTTTGACTCGCCGAGAGAAACCATGTGCCTCCGTGGTAATTGTTTGGCATTGCTCTTGCGCGTGCGGTTCAATGACATGACTTCCTGCTCACACGGCATGTTGAATGCGTGTCTCAAATTATGTTACATGTGTGTCTGCTTTTATTTATTTATGTTTTTATTCCGCTTGCCCTCGCATCCCTCCATCCAACCAGGAGTGAGCAGACATTCTAATGTGCAGGCGCTGGCACTCGAATGCTTTATTTGACCGCATATAAGACCAATTTGAGCCGGATTTATGACTTGGAGAGTCGCGTTATTCCAGTGATTTCCCAGACAGGACACAATTTACAGCCGTTGTGTGTGATACCTGCTCACATTCCAAATTCAAGAGCTGCAGCATTGCAGGAGTGCCAAGGGAGTTGTAAGGGGAGCTTTATTTCCACCATCCCACCTCTTACTTAGCGCGTATATACATTCTGCTTTTGAAGGGAAAAAAAAACCAAGAAAGAGAGAGCCTAAGGCAGCTTTTATCGTGCCTTCCTTCTATTACGCCATCGCCATAAAACAACACATTTAATCACAGCCTCCGCTAACATGATGAAGTAGTTCATGGTTAATAAATGTCAGTTTTTTGCCAGGACAATGGATTTCAATGCATACGGATGTTTGATAGTCATAAAAAATGATATAGTCCAACCCTGCCGATACATTATTATTACACAAGGGGCTGGATGGCACTGTTCATAACTTACCCAACTCCCCTGAGAGAGCGCAGAAGTCTCGAGATGTTGTGACAATGGATGGTAGCTTGCACATATACGTTCACCACAGGGGGATTTGCGTGCCGTAAGGAAAACCCTGGCAATCCATGTTGGGAATACCGAGTATTAGCGAGATCCCTACAGTGGCGAGACTCCAGGCAAAGAGGCAAAGGCTGTTGTCAGCGCAAGAGGAATAAGTACGGACTGGGTTTTCCCACTGGGAAGAAAGATATGTCACAGTACGTCTTTGGCACCATTCGACTTGATATGGAGGCTAAAAGATATCAGTCGACATGTATTCGGAACATGGCTGGGCGGTTAAAGGTGGTGGTGGTGGTGGGGGTACCTGTGATTTCACCTTTGTGTTATTAGTGTTTTCCATCGGTCATCAGGATTTGTTCAAATAGAAGTAGAAAGAGTGGCGAGAAACGTGGAAAAGCTTGCAATACAATTCTGTCATGTTTTGCACAAGAGCAGTCGTGTTGGGATCCAGTCAGGTCAAATCCTTGCATATTCGTGGCTCGGAATGTTACTTTTTCAGAATATTTATAGTTGGTTTGTCACTGAAAGTTGACCCTTTTTGTGTCTGGGCTGAAGGAATAAGTTTTTAGTGTCATTTTGTAGCCTTTTGGTGCCATGGAGCTATGTTGAAATTAATAGGGGATTTTCATTTCGGCCAAAGTAATGCTTTGCTGCCATTTTGTGACACCTGTAGGCAATCAGAAACGTATTTGTGGGCGGCATCAATTGCTCTACCATGAAATTGCTGGGGAACTGCTCAACATCCTCGGTCGCCCTTGTCTGTTAGTAAAGATAATACGCACTGAATCCAGATGAAGCGGCTCAGGCATCTGTTTATGATGCCTCCCTGTTAACCCTATGTTGCATGGCTTCTGCAGGAGTTATTCAATTGTGGTTTGTTTTTAAATTTAGGGTAGATTATGGCCAAATATCATAATAAATTCACAATTTTGGGAAAAAAATACATAAAAGGGGGGTACTTGTGTGCATAATGGTCACTACAATTACCTTGCCAAAAAGCATGGCAGTACTGATAGGTAACACACAGAAACTGTTATTTATTGTGTTCTATATGTTCTATATACTCTTCTGCACAAGTACAATAGGGTATTTGGACCTTTTCATCTCACGGATAGAAATTATTCAACATTTTGTGGACCCTCTTTCACCTTTTCCTCCCGCTGTTGCACGCTAGTGACATCTATGCAACATAGGGTTAAGGTGTTCTGGGCAGGGTAATTGGCATTATCATAAATATTGTTCTTTGTACTGCACTTTGGTACAGCTCTGTTATTTATTTATTTTTAAGCGCTCTATAGATAAAGTTAAGTCTACATTCTTGTTGAATGCATGTTTTTCCCCCCACAATTCTATTTTGACGTTGAAGAATGACGAATGTGGAGACAGATGGGCTAGCGCATGAGAAGAACATCTTATGAGGAAAACATGCTCTGAAAACGATCATATTTTTAGGAGCCTCCTCACTTTTTTTTATCTATTCCTCTATGATTGCTCTTGCCCCCCCCCCTCCCCTCTCCCGACTTCCTTTGTACGTCATAATCGCATTGGCAGTTCATGACAACGCGGTTGTATATTCATATACAACTAAAAACACTCCACTACAAAAAGGCAGGCTCTCGGGTTCTTTCCAACAAATGACAAGAAACTAAATACGGTATAAAACACAGCGGAGAGGCGTTTTACTTCAGTAAGACGGCGAATGAAAAGAGGGAGATTTTCAGAAGGGAATTGGAACAATAGAGGGAGATAGCGTGTGTCCAGAGGCAAGGAAAGAAGCACCGCGATGGTGCAGGTGGCGAGTAAGTGGGCAAGCGAGGCAGAGAAAGCCTTGGAGAAGGGAGAAAGGGAAAGGGAGGGAGGATAGATGAAGGGAGGACGTGGTGGGTGGGGTGGGAGGGGGGCGGCCTATTGCATTCCTGTTGCATCAGTTCAGAGTAACAAGATTTGGAGATGCGGGCTCAGACAAATTAATAGGTTTTGCCCTGACGTCCACCCCCCCGAACCTAACTCCGGCTTACATGCGCAGTTCTGCTCGGCAACATGGCCTGTCACTCACACAGAGGTCCCGCTTTGCTTTGGAATGTGCGTGTTTGAGAGAAAGAAAGCAGAGAGTGACCGACCTGCAACGGGCACATCCGCACACACAAAGACGGTGACCTTGAGCCGCGGTGTGTGTCGAACCATCAAGAAATAAACACAACCTAGGCCGGTGCGACATCACAATGTTTTTTGGCCAAGCGCTTTTAATTTGGATGGCTTCTTTTGGGACCAGCCAAGCTAAGTGTGGTCTCAAATTTGGCTTCGGCGCCTCGGAAAGAACGTAGGCTCACTGTTGTGTGTCCATCGTCATGTGGCTATATATTGCTTGGAGGGGAGTCATCTTTCACGAGAACGCATTTTAATCTCAACATTAAAGAGAGGAATGAATTGCGGATCATCTTGTGTTTTCAAGTGGTTTTCAGCCACTTTAATCTCCTCCAACCGCATTCAAAACAAGCGGCTGAATTGGATCAACAATAGAATGCTGGGATCTGGTCAGTTTTCATCGTTCTCCCTCTTTCAGAGGTTTAGTACGGTTGGTTTTTAAAAATTTTGTTTGTTTTGGGGTTTTTTTTTTAAGCGAAAATGGGTCTCAAGTACTCTACGCTTCAGGGCATCTCAAATCAGCATTCAACAACACATGTTGCCGTCGTGTTGCAACATCCGCAATATTTTTAGCAATGGTCCTTCAAAAGGGGGCACATTTTTTCTCATCTGCCGGTGGAACATTTTTATGTAAATGCACCAACATAAAATCAGACAGCCAGAGATCATTACCGCCTCTTCAGGGAGATGAGCCGTTTGCTCATTGAAATGCAACACGCCATTGAAACAGAATGGATACACAACGCTGGCAAATTTCAATGTGTGCTGAATTTCATTTCCATGCTTATTTTTTTGTTTGGTAATTCTTACAAAAAGGGTGCAATGGAATTGGTGCCACAATTTATACCCGCCCCGACTGTTAAATTTCAATTCAGCACGAGGTTTTATGTCGCTTGATGCCTCGCAGGACTCGTTTTTGTTTTCGCGGTGCGCATGGAGGGGCGCATCCTGTTCCTCAATCAATGTTCGATACCGGTTATTTTTCGATTCTCTTATCAATCTACTGTGACAAAAACAAAACAACACAAACAAACGTGCTGACATTGACACTTTTCTATAGGCAATGGCGGTGATACATTTTCAGTTTTCTTCTCCCCGTGAGTCCCTCATTCCAAGTGTGTAAAAGGCAGCGCTAATGCCTTTCTCAACGAGCAAAGGGAGGCCTGACACTTTTCCTCCTCTACTCTCAGCCAGCCTCCTGCCGATCGTTGCCGTACATTATAAAGGGACATGGAGTACAATCTGACTCCTTCGTGTAACGATTTGTTGCTTTGCTTCATGGATGAAGGCAAGGGATCGTTGCAGGTAAAGAGTCGGGGTCTCCGTAAAGGCCTCTTGCTGTGCATATGTTTGCTACAAACAAAGGCAAACGGGAGGCTCTGCATACATCACTAATTAAAGAGTGTTTAGCGCTAATGGTACGTATCGATTGCTGCAGGCTGACGCAATGGCAGACGGGTAATCTGGTTAGTGTCATAGCACCCAAGGAGACATTGAACTCTGCTGAACTGAAAAAGCTTAAAGGCTCCCCGGGTTCTTTCTTGGGTCCTTCATGCTTTGCCGCTACTAAATCATAATCAATTAGTTGTTTGCCGCAGACCAAAGCCAAGCAGGCAGGCAGGCAATGACAAAGGATGGTAATCTGCTCTTATGTAAGGCTGCTTATATTGTGTACAAAAAGGCATTACTCTGTATGGTGACAGATTAATCCTGTGCAAGCAAAACCAAAATTTCGATAGTATTAGTTTCTCCTTTATTTTTAATTTAGCAATGAATCACAAAGTGTCTGTTGCCTCAGAACAGGACTTGAGTTGCATCATGGGAAATGCCAAAAGGGCATCTCGGCCCTGAGTATGGCAAGAAAATGATCATTCGGGGCAATTTAGATGGAGCCTCAGATTAACTTTTCCTCAAGTTTGGCTTTTTTTTACTGACTAGGCTTGGAAACGTCTGCGCAGCGCAGTGGCTGTTTGCACTCGAGTTGAGGAAGATGGTCTCCAGTTAAGTCTGAGAGAAACCCTTCCATCAGGCCCAACGGACCATTGGGATTGTAGGACTGCTGCAGTCTGTGTCCGCCTTCCTAGTGGTTGGATCGCTGAGGCGCCACCATTTCTACCTGATCCACCAGCCATGTGTCTGCTTTGTTGGGGGAGGGGGGGGACCTGCTTCACTCGACCACGACGGCTAACCGACCATGACCTGGGAAGCATGGTTTACACGGTTACCCATTCTGACCCATGGATCCGGGCTGGTCTTTTCCACTGTTACTCTGGTTCAGAAAGAGGAATGTATTTTCCTCTACTTTCCATTAAAAATGTACAAATGAATGGAGGCATGACATAACTTTCACCGCCATCAAGGAAATGTAGTCAAATACACATCCCAAGATTGCACTCCATCAATCACTTCAGGGCTCTGCTGTGACATTTGAGACAATTAAAACATCAAAGAAATGAGACACCATTCAATTTTGTCCGTTTTGTCCTAAAGTCGTAAAGTATTTCCTATCTCAAGTGGTAAATCTACTCTTGTCAGTCGGGAGGCTTGCTTGACAAGGCAATGGCAGCGATTCAAGGCTGAGTGGACCGAACTGCCAATCTGCTGTGACAACAATCTGCATTGAAAAGTTCCCTGCGAAGAATTCTTTCTCGGCTCTTCCGTTTCGGGATCTTAGTGCACATTAGCCGGCGGTTGAGTGAGCTGTGACCTTTCGGATGTTGCGGGTCACAGGTCAGTCATAATCTGCCTATCATCATTCCTGTCATAACCCATCTGACATTTCACCAGCTCTGACTCCAAATGTCAAGCCCTAATCTGTAAAGGGGAGCGCTGCCAGGCCGTGACTTTCCTACAGTTTCCCGTTGACTCGCACGCTTTCTCATTCGCTCGCCGCTCTGCAGATGTGCTCCCCATAACCGACCGGGATGTGTTGATGAGACTGAATTTGAAACTGTCCGTGGGGTTCAGCAGAGCTTCCGTTATCTCTCTCTCTCTCCAGCACAGGCGGGAGTCATTCCAGCATTCATCCAGGAGGTCAGTGGCGGCCCGCATCTCTGGTTGTGGACGATAGACAGAAGCTAAATGAGTATTGTTGCAGGTGTCCTCTTCCATTCGTACCTAGTGCAGAGATGGAGGGAGATTATTAGCTGCCGGTGTCCCCATTCTTGAAAGTGAAATGGATTGTGAGGGAAAGGAGAGTCCACCCTAATTTATGTCTTGATTCCTCAGTCTCTCTATTTGTGTTGCCCCACATGCTCAGGGTGGCCTGCCAAATTCATGTACGGTGTGTTCTTGTGCGTTTGTGTGGGGCTGTTTGTGCGAGCAGTGCACTGCTCACTGATAACACACTCTCATTAAACTTTCATACATACAGAGTGGTGCATTTCAGGTTAACGTCAAATGCGGCAGAACTAGTTTTTGTGAGGTTTTTCAGTGAAGGGGATTTTTTATAGATTAATGGTGAGGCGTATGCATCTACAAAGGATTTCAGGAAACAAGAAATGTCAGGGACAATAGAGAGATATACATTTTGCCAGAAATAATAAATACCATCCATCCATTCTCAACCGATTTTCCGGGGGCAGGTCGCTGGGGCAGAGCTAGTAGCAGGGAAGCCCAGACTTCCCAATCCCGAGCCACTTCTTCCAGCGCTTCCTGGGGCATCCCAAGGCATTCCCTAGTCAGCCGTGAGACGGTCTCTCCAGTCTGACCTGGCTCATCCCCGCGGCCTCTTGCCGGTGGGACATGCCTGCAACGCCTCACCAGGGAAGCTTCAAAGGAGGCGGTCCCACCAGATGCCCGAGCCACCTCATTTGACTCTTTTCAATGTGGAGGAGCAGCAGCTCAGTAAGTGTTTCGACCCACTGCTGTTGTGGGCCCCGCTTTAGCGAGCTGGCTACTCTCTGGTTAATGGTGGATGCACCTTTATCTGGGTCCTCACACAGTGCCAGGTTGTGATCTTAGAAAAGTGTACGCCTCCCTCCTTATTTCAGATTGCGAAGCCAATTTTTTCTACTCCCATCTCCCCCAACGTCTCCTGTTCCCATTCTTTCATGGGTCTCACTCCTAAACATGTTTGAGCTGCATTCCCATACCTGAAGAGATGTCATATATCGCCCACATCCTTGTGGGAAGAAAACAACTTTCCCATTAGGCCTGCTTCATTGTGTGAGCCGAAGGCGCAGGCATCATCTCCGCTTCCCGCTACAAGAAGTGGCGGCATCTTGGCTGAAGTTTCCATGAATGCACATCACAATCTACTGTATAGCCGTTTAGGGGGCAGCACATACACATGCCAAACACATCACACCCCCTGTGATGACTGTCTCGCTTTAAATGTCACCTCCTTTCTATTTTCCCCTTTGTGTACGCTGAAGGTGGGGAGTGATTGCTCCATCGTTGTGACATATATAGGTCCCGTGTTTAATGGCGTGTGTGCGCGTAGGATTGGGTTGCCGAGAAAAATGCATTTGTGTCAATCACGGAGACATATATAGATTAGGGTAACTTCCCCTCAATTAGGCGCCATAAAAAGAGAGGAATGAAATTGACAAAGAAGGGTGAGAAAATGAGAGCGGGGAAAGAAACTGGAAGACCTCAGGCTGCCAAGACAACGTCTGTAAACTCTCAGAACCGCGCCACGTTCATTTCATGTGGGATCTTTCTACCAGTGCTCTCTTTCCATGCATTTTCCTCAGTCAGAGTAGCGACATTGCCGTCTTTTGGCCTACATTGAGTACTCTGATCCATAATATGACATTATTGCATCATCTGTCCACGCAACATTTCTCAAGCCCTGCGGCGTGCTGAACTGAGGTAACAGACGGTGGATGCGTGTGTGTTTTCATGCATGCACACACGGGCCTTGTGTGTGTGTGTGTGTGTGTGTGTGTGTGTGTGTGTGTGTGTGTGTGTGTGTGTGTGTTCAGGTTTGAATTGATAGCCAATTGCCGTGCTTTTGCATGTCCATATGTTTCAACCCGCAGCTACATCCACCATCTGTCCCACTATGATGCTAATTTAGCACCCCCTCCTAACTATAGTTGACTGTCTATGAATTACCCACCACCTACAGCGCCATGCTTTTTTTCCCCTCAGAATGTATTAAAAAAAGAAAAAAATCGGTTTTCCTGGCTTCTGTGGTGGTTGGAAGTGAGAGGCCCTCGGGTGGCGTGTATGCAATGCAGGGAAAGGTATTCTGGTTCAGCAGTTCCACGGCTTGACTCAAGCGTAGCCCGGGGAAGCATGTCAGGATATTCTCGGGATAATCACTCAAAGCCGGGCTGTACCCGCTGCTTGGAGCAGAAGAACGGGGGCGAGGGTGGTCAACCTGCCGAGTAGTTAGCTGATGGAGGTCATGGGAGGAAGGGGTGAGAAGAAAGAACATATATATGTTATAGGGTGCACACACTTTCTTTGGAAATCAGTGTGTCTTTGTTTGCACTGCCTCCAAGCCAATCTGTGAGGAAGTGTCTTGACATAAGAAAAAAAATCAGATGGACAACAAATGAGATGTCATTGTGGGGAGCATCAGGTTGGATGAATACGATGGCTCTGCGGCTTTTACATCACGTCGTTGATGAGACGGTAACGCATTACGACGCGTTATCAGATGACATCTAGAACTCGATGAGTCTGGATTTGAACGTTGTCGGAGTCTCACCTTTCCGGAAAAACGTCTTTGAATTTTAGCAGCATTTCAGTCCTGACTCAAGCACACGTTCAGGTTGTCTACGAAGGTTCACAAGGCTCTCACGTGTCAGTGATGTATTTTGGTGCCAGACAATGGCGAGACTCGTCCACAAGCGGACTTGTTTTGGAGTCTGTTCACTGAGCAACAGGAAGTGAGTTCAGAGACCTGAGCAGTGTGTGATACGGTTGTGTTTCCTGATTGTAGTCCGGACTAGAGCAGCAGCAGCATTCTCAAATGTACTGCAGCTGTCTTAGCTTGTTGAAAGAGACTGGTGAGCAGGCCGTTACAGGAGAGTCATATACATGGATTTGTCTCTAAAAATTCCAGTTAAGACATTATTCCTTCGATTTGGTCTTTTTTTTTTTTTTTTTTAAATAACAAAAAGCTTGTGACATTGTTGATTTAATGTGGCTGTTAAAATTCAGGTCTGAATACAGAGCTGGAGCCTTGCCAGGCTGACTTTAGGCCAGACTACACCCTAGAGAGCTTCCAAGAAGTGACAAAAATACTCTGACTGTACTGAAAAAGAGGTATAAACATACTGATAAAAGAAGTACGGATTTTTTTCTTACCTCAGTAACTGCAGAAAAAGAAATATTAATTTCAAATGGTACTTTAAAAGTAAAAATGTATGTTTACTGTCTGTTACATATCTGTTTGGATAACTTGGCATTAAATCAATCTCTGCTTTCATTTGCTTACCTCTTTTGGTCATTTCCATAGTGCTAAAAAAAAAAAAAATCCCACCAAAAGAAACAAACTAGCTAGTTTTGTCTCAGACACTGCTTTTAAATCTGGTTACCACAGCTTGACTGGCGTTTTGAACAAAATGCTAAATCAGCTTGTCGTTGTAACTAAAAGATAGCTTTCACCTCCGGATTCGACAAAATTGATTTGGATTTGAACGGCAGAAGCTCGTGGTTTTTCAACTAATCCGAGAGCCAAATAATTCCTGGAGCCAGCAACATCTAACAGTTCTCTTGAATAAGGCTGCGGTTGGAGAATATCTTCTTCTCTGAATCTGTTGCATCACCGATGTCACTGCTCCCTGATTTACATTCTTCATTGTAACAACTGTCCCGATTTTTTCCCCCTTGATAAGTCCCCAAGTTCTCAATCAATCAAACAAGGTCTCAATTGCGATTGACTTTGCCTCTTTCTCTCTTTTTTATACCCTATTTTCTACAAAATGTAGGTTGCAGAAATATATATATTTTTAAAAATAGGGTCTTGTCATAAGAGGAAATGAATACTCAAGTAAAATACAGATACCCGACAAATGTACTTCAGTACCACCATTGGTGGCCATCTGCCAATCGCAGGTAGCAGCAAGTCTCCCTTCTGAAATTGCACTGACCATCGCCTTCTTGCTTCATAACAGACACCAATTAACATCACACCCAAGGCGACGGCACGATCACAGCTATGCGTTCCTTACATATTCCTCACCGCAATTCAACCATCTGCGTGAAGACTTTGCAACTTGACGTTCCTAAAGGGACACGTGCTGTTGGGATGGTATCAAGCGCGAGCGGTAATTAACTCAGCCCATCATGTTAGCGTAGCCCGGCGACGTCGCTGCGCGGGCCAGGCCGCGTCGTGGGTTTCCCGTCTGCACGCGTATGCTCGATGGGCATGTTTGAAGTGAGATGGATGCATTCCTGATTGGTTTGGCTCACCGGGGGAACACTTTGAAAGAGGGACTGCGTGTTTGGCACGCGGCCGCGGCTCGGCGGCATGCTCGTGTGTGATTGAGACCAACACAGATGAGGACGAGTGTTGAGTGTGTCCTGTCTGATAAACAGGAACATGGTTCATCATCATGCGAAGTGCCGGGGGAAGGCTGCAGTCCATCTGCAAGCTAATACATACTAATGCTTCCTACTGTGTTGCACCTATCTGTCAAACGACCAAGGCAGGCTATGCCCTAATTTGGTGTTTTTGCACCAAGTGCAAAAACTAGCCCATAGGTAAATGAAAGTACTGCATTCATCCGACGAATCTTTTGTGACACCGCTAAAGGAAGCCATATTTGGAGGATTATAGCCCTCATTAAAATTTGCTAAATGTGTTTGAGATGTGGTTTATCGGAACATACGGTTTCATCACAATCCCGCTTCATATAGACCTGCAAAAGCCGTCAGCGCTGTAATCTGCATGTCAGGCCATTAGTTGGCAATGTCACGGTAGAAAATATTGCTCTACATCTAACCCAAAAGTTTTTAAAAGCTTATTTTGGCCAGTGGCAAGTCTTGATTTTGTAGCTGTTATCTTTGTGTGGACTACTTCCAATACGTGTCTTTGGAATCGGTAGTGCCAGCCCTCGAAAGGCAAATCAAGGCAGTTTTATTGATACAGCAGATTTCATGCACAAGACAACTCAATGTGCTTCACACAAGCAAAGGCACACACTGACAAACAGGTAACAGCATTCAGAAACAAAGCAGAGAAAACAAAAGTAGCTCACAAAAATGACCTGAAGCTATACAGTATTGACTCCATTTAAACACGTTAACAGACAACTATAAAAAAAAATTCAAAGGAAAGAAATAAAAGTGAATAAAAGACCACCACATGAACAAGTGGTTGAAAATAGTTTAGGATGTCACTCAAATCTAGATTTAAAAGCATTTACACTTGTGGCTGGCTTCCCTTCTGTTCGCCAGCTTATTCCATTTGTGTGCAGCATAACAGCTAAATGCCGCTTCACCGTGTTTACGTTGACCTTTGGGCTCCACTAATTGACCCACGTCGGCAGATCTCCGAGCCCTACTGGGTTTTCAAACAGCGTTTCTTTTGATTTATTCACTATCAGTGACTTCAAGACCAGTAGCAACATTTTTGAATTGATTCTACCGCTACATGGAAGCCAGTGTAAAGCCATCCGGATTGGAGTAATATGCTCTGATCTTTGGTGTGGTCAGAAGCCGAGCTGCGGTGTTCTGAATGAGCTGCAGCTGTTTGGCACTCAGTCCCATAAGAAGACCGCTGCAGTAATCGAGTCTCCTCGATGCCAATAAAAGCATCTATAGGTTTGTCCAGTAACTTAAACTACATTCGTAATGGGACTGTTTCTTTTACCAATCAGATTTCATATTGGCCTCGCAGGACCAGGCAGCCGCTGCATTTTCTTTGGGCTGCTGAGGGCAAGCAAGTTGTTGACGTCTTAGTCTCGTCGTTTGACAATAACACGGAAAGCGTACCAAGGGTTTCAAATGTTTCGCGGGCTGTTTTCAGCCTCTCCAGTGCAAACAATACAGCCATATAACGACTCCATTTTGTCCTTCTTTTTCAGTTGGAAAAAGATCTTTGCTATACGAAGACCTCTGTGTGTTCGGCTCATCCCACGGCGTGCTTTCAATATGCACGGAGACACGATACATTAACGGCGAGAAATGAGAGAGTGTTTCTCTCCTTTGTATTACTTGGCCACCCTGCGAACGCTCTATGTTGCCGTCCATCACCAACTTGCAGGGGCTTTCTTCTCCTCTTCATCTCTTTTTTTCACATCTGACAGAATGTGTGGACTTTGTTGGCAGCCTGAGGAGCTTTGGCTCACTTTTTCTTTCTGTTGTTCCTCATTAGGTGAAAAGAACTGCTGAAAAAGTCTGGTCCAGCATCGTCGACTGTGTCAGACGGGGGTTTCAAACAGGTATAAAGCCCCCCTTAGCTGTTAGGTTTGACGTCCACTCAGGCATGCTATTGCCTTTTGATATTGCTTTTGTTTTTTTTCCTCTGGTAATGAACACGTGTGTCAGCGGTCCAATATGTGAGCGTTCTCCGTGTCTGACGGTATCGCACTGAAGCTTAGCCACGCATAGAAGCCTAGAAGGGCCTTTCGGAATCAGTAGACGGCACCGCGGAGACCTTTTCAAAACACATTAAAACAGGGTCACCTCACTGTGGTCCAGGTTTGTGGTAAAGCGACACATCGAGGGGAGGCGGACGCCCCGCGTGGAGGACTGTGGGGCTGGGGTGGGGGGTTCAGGCTTTCGCATGCGAGTGCGCTCTTCACTAAACCTTGGGAAAATGTGCCCTTTCATCACCACTGTATTGCCGTGTGCATCTGTCCATATGCATTTGTGTTTGCCGGCTCTGGAGAAAACACATACTGTATACACAGTCACGATATGTTGCCAGCATGCAGGTCAATCTCAAGACAAAGCCGCGCAGTTGAGAGGATTTATTTGATTGGATTGATATGAGAATGAAGACTTGTCCCATCAAAGCGCTGTCCCTTTTATTCCCTTAAATGAAAACACGCATGAGAGCACATCACCTACCTCAGCAACAATCTGTACGTGAATGTCTCCACATATCAAACTTGTGTGTGTGTGTGTGTGTGTGTGTGTGTGTCTCTGTGCATCAGACTAGAGAAGAAAAGGATAACCCAATTATACAGACAGTCTGCCTCCTCACAGACGCAGTACGGTAGGTACATGGCTAGAAAGTGCGTGTGTGTGTGTGTGTGTGTGCGTGTGTGTGTGTGTGTGTGTGCGTGCGTGCGTGCGTGTACGTGTGTGCGTGCTATCAGAGCAGACAAAGATGATCACAGTGAGGGGAAAAGTGATTTCTGACGAGCGTAGCTGAAAAGGAGGCGACTGGATGACTACTGAATGAAAACAATGTGCTCGGCACAAAGACGAGGCCGTGACGATCCAAGCAGGCCTGCGAAAATTGTGGGGAAATGTCAAACATAACATTTTGGAATTTCTTTCTAATGAGGAATCCTGAATGCACACCTATATTCATGTTTCTTTTCTGAAGAGGAATGTAGCCCTGAACCTGACACTTTGGAGGATGCTGTTGCATAGCAACTGCTGAGTACCTAAAAAGCAAAAAAAAAAAAAAAGCAAGGCTATTTGGCTTGTTAAATATTCCCTGCCTGCCAGAGCGTCTCTAAAATCCAAACGTGTTACCATAGAAAACAGACAAGAAACACAAAATTGGTGTCCAAACAAGCGGCGCATCTACGTTGTTTATTGACATGTTTATCTGCTCAATATCGAAGATGAGCGCAGCTCATAAATACGTCTCCCAAAGATGGCCGTTGCTATTACGTTCTCGACAAACAATCTGCACTCTTCTCGTCTCGTGGCACATTTCATTGTCCACATGGAAGGCGGTTATAGCGTTCACATATTGTCTAATAAGACCGCGCACAGTGGGGAATTAGCATTTGAAATGCCAGCGGTGTTTACGCAAGCTTCGACATGGGCCGGGGATCAAAGTTGAGCCATTTTGCCATATTACAGATAAACACGAAGCAATTTCCCTTTGAATGTGTTAGCATTTCTGACAGGACTCGTCGTTCTGTGGACACTCGCTGAAGCCCGGCGTACGTCGCACCGCCATGTAGATCCGATGCATGTACAGTTTGTGTGTGTGTCCTGCAGGGAGGGGCAATTTGAAGAAAGCAATAAGCTGCAGCAATTGTCGGCGGCTAGTAAATTCGAGGTAGGCGGCCACCTTAGGACACACAAGATTTGCTTTTATTGAACATGGCCGTAATCAACAAACACACGCTCGCTGGCCACTAAATTAGGTACACCTGCATCTCATGGATTGATAAATAGCTAAGATTTAAAGACATGCTATGTTTAAACTGGATGTAGATTAAAAATTCTACCAAAACGATGGAATCCAATACAAAGAAAAAGTAAAGCGACTTGAAAAAGCACTCTCATACATTAAATACAAAATGAACAGAGAAAGGCAAGACAACTCAATGTGCTTCACACCAGCAAAGAAGTCATTTAGGAACACAACAGCGAATGAGATACGGAAGCAAAGCAAAGAAAATAAAAGAAGCTGACCAAAATTACAAAAATAAATAAATAAATAATGTACACTGACAACATTTAGTTTATGAACAGATTACTTTAAAAGCATTTTAAAGTAAAAAAAAGTAAAAGTACTATTACTAAAAGGTAATCAAATCAAAAGGTATGGGGAGAAACGAAAGTTTTTAATCTGGACTGGACTCAATTTCACTTCGGTTGACAGTTTATTCAGTTTACGTGCAGCATAACAACTAAATGCTGCTTCACCATGTTTGCTTGGAACTCTTGGCTCCGCTAACTGACCCAAATCTGCAGATCTAAGAGCCTTTTGCTGAGTTTCTATCCAATTACAATTCCTTTACTATATTCAGGACCCCAAACCACTCAATGATTTCTAGACCGTTAGAAGCATTTTAAAATCTCTAAACTCTGAAATAACAAATACTCAAACGCTACTCGCAGGCGTATATTCTTTCTCCTCTGATAGAAACGATTTCTATTACTGCAGCGTTTGCCACACCATTCTTGTCTTTTCATCTGTTGTTTTCATGCATGCATCACAATGTCCCCTTGAGGTGGCGTTGTCGCCGTCCGTGCAGTTCCAAATCAGCGGTCGTCACTTGCCATTTTGCCGCCTCAAAGCACCCTGTGACCTCCTCTTTACAAACATTGTGAAAAATGTCTACAATGCACTCCTCATCATGAGACAAAACGTTCAGTGTGCCTAATGTTTTGGATGCTTAGCATCCATTACCTACCATTGAATCCCCCCCCCCCACCTGAAGAAATCCTTCAGTGTTATTTTCCCATAATCTATCTTGCATTTGATATAAGCCTTCAAAATCAAAGCTCCAAGCTTCTTCCGGCTTTTGCCAACTTTGCAGCCTCTCTTTGATGCGTCTGCGCTGCTTATTAATCTTTATTTTGCACATGAATAGGGTGCCGTCGCTGCGGGACATATTGTGACTGACTGCTGTTGATCTCGCCACCATTCTTTCTCACCAATCCTGTGAATAATAAATAGGAAAGCTGACCGGAGATAACGTCTTTCCGTGAGGACGTATAGCTCGTTGCAAGCAGTGTCTGCTAGAATGCTACCAAGCTGTGATTTTATTTTTCCTCCTCTTTTTTTTTCTTTGTAACCCCCCCCCTGTTGTTGCTATTATTTTTGCAAAGCCGCAGAATGATCCCTTTTCTTTTGGCTCTCATACATTTATTAATAGTTTCTTTCAAAACATCTCCTCTGGATAAGATGGATAACTCGGTCCTTTTATCGCTCTCTCTCTCTCTCTCTCTCTCTCTCTCTCTCTCTCTCTCTCTCTCGTGCACACACACACACTGACAGTGATGTGCTGTGAAATTGGATGGGAGGGCTGCAGTGTAGTTTTGTTGCCTTTCAACACGTAAATGTGGGTCACAGAATAGATTATATACCCATGACCCCCGCCCCCAACCACACACACTCACACACACATGAACGCACTGTGTCACTTTGACACAGTTACGTTATCTACAAGAAATCCCACGCCACACTGTTTAAAAAAGGGAAAATAATGATTTGGGCTTTTTTTTTCCTTTGAAGTTTGCTATCATACTAAACATTAAACAAAGAGAAATACACTTAGTCACTTTATTTCAGACAACCACAAAGCTTAGCCTTTCATTCAACTACCTTAATGTGAATGCTAAATAGCATCATACTCAATCAATGTTGTGTGACAAAAACATTTTCTTTTGAATTCTATTGAATTATGTATTTTTGTCTTTATTAATTACAGTATTATGGAGCACTGCATTTCCCCATGAAAATACATATTAAAACATTTTTTTGTGCTCATTCAGAGGAAGACTAGCACGGATTAATGGCATTTCTATTCATTTCAATGGGGAAATCTGATTTGAGATGGAAATTGGTTTTTTGTTGGGGTTTTTTTTTGTCTCTGGACCAATCAAACTTTTATCTCATGGCACCACTGCATTTCCCATGGGGAGAGGGGGAATATAGTTTCCAAATATAACGACAACTCTGTTAGCACTGAAATTCCATCCATGAATAATTACAAACCGCTAAAATGGCATAAAAATAATTGCTTTCTGTCATTTTAAGGTCAAATTAAAAAAAATCACATCTAATGTGTTAATGATGTGACTTTAGGGGCGAGGATTTATTTTATGCCCATAGAACGTAAAATTCAGATGAACTGAAGTTAGTGTTGCTTTGTTGTGTGGCAGGTCTGGGCTGTAGGGGCCATATCTAAAGCGTCCTATAGAAAAATAAAGCCAGACGTTGGCAGAGGCACTCCACTGTGAAGACGTGTGTGTGTGTGTGTGTGTGTGTGTGTGTGTGTGTGTGTGTGTGTGTGTGTGTGTGTGTGTGTGTGTGTGTGTGTGTGTGTGTGTGTGTGTGTGTGTGTGTGTGTGTGTGTGTGTGCGTGTTTGAAGTCAATGACAGCTTTTAGGGATTTAGAGGAGACTGGAGCTTTCTCTATTCACACTCCCACATGAAGATGAATCCTGCATGTGTGTGTGTGTGTGTGTGTGTGTGTGTGTGTGTGTGTGAGAGAGAGATAATGTGAAGGTGACAAAGATGGAGAGTGTTTAATTTACTGCTAATCTTAGCAAAGCAAAGTGGTGTTCGTAAAATATTAAGCTATCATCTTTTTTTTTTCTTGATGAATTATTGGTTTGTTATTTTGCCATTTGTTTATACATTAAGCCCCGACTCATTTTCATGTCCTTGCTATATCGCAGGTTTTTAACTGATTGCGTTTTTACACTCTACGAGCAACCTGACCGTCACTGTCGTCCCATGTTTTGCCACAACATGCCGGGTGGCACAAAAAAAAGGCAACAAATGTTCCCAACCAAAGCTCTGCTAATAGTTGTGCAAATACATGCTTGTCGGTTCGCTTTGCATGTGTTGATGAACCTTTCCGTAGTACGGCAACAACCGGGGCGGAGAAGGAATTCCACCGTGGATACGTTTTCCCCTGACAAGGCGGCAGGGAATTCCTCACCGTTAGCACTGAGCTAGCAGAGTTACATGAGCTGTAGTCAATTCCAACTTGCTGAAAACAGGTGTACAAGAATCCTTTAAAACATTGTTTTTAAGACGGTTAAGTGTCTATAGAGCACGCGGGAGTGGGAAAACAATCTCACTACTGAAGTTTCCCCCCCATTTTAATCAAGACGGTTAAGCGTCTGCCCAGCCCAAATGTTGTGCAAAATGTGTACACTATTTATGTATTCTGTTTTACTGCTGTGTCGTCGCTGCTCCATTGAATGCTTGCGGAGTTACTTTGCGTCATATGTGCCTTGTTTCTTGTCTTCCTGTCAGTGTGAATTTTGCCTTTTCGGGTATGAGTTCAAGTACGTGGAGTTGTCCGGGGTGGGCTGGGGAGGGGGATAATAAATCACAGGCGTGCTTTAAAGAGTTGGCTGCTTGGACCTGCCGTGTAAATCCGGCCCAATATATAATGTTTGATATAGGCCTGGCATGGCAGATTACAGATGTACTGAAAGGTTCCTTCTTCTTCCTTCCTTCCACAAGACTGACACCCATTTGAGAGCTTGGATGAAAACAGCTGCTTTAAATAGATGACAAAGCTTCTTTCTTTGCCTGGATAACATATTCGCCGTCTCTCGCACGTTTTTCATGGCCAACAATGGTTGTTGGAAGATCGTTTTATGTCAAAGCCACTGAAATAATCTCCCGCTTATTGAAAATGAGCCTCAATTTGTATGACTCGCAATAGCGGTTGAATCGCAGCAACATTTGCGCAGCGGCACAGAGGCCAGTCGAGGCTGCCAATCCTCTTAGTCTTTGTTTAACGTCGGGGCAGCTCCGTTCCCGCAATTCATATGTCAGGAAGGATGTTCGACAGCTCCACGTTTACAATATGGCTTTTTGTAGAAGATGCCTTGCCTTGTTCCGGTGCCTCTGTTATTTCCAGGTTGGCTTGCATGCGTGTTGGCTAAAAAGAGCCGGCTTTGTTGAGGTGGCGTTGACAGACAGGCGGTCCTCCCCTCACGCCCCCTGCGCGTATCACCTTGGCGAGCATCAGGCAGGATTAGCGTCTTCTTTCACAGGTAAAACAAGCAACATCAATGGGGTCCCGTGGAAGATTTGCAACGCTCTCGCGTTTAAAACGAGGCAGGCGAGATGTCGACGTGGGGCCCGTTTGTGCGTTAAACACTCGAACATCAATCGATTGGCTGGGGAACACGAGGAGCCTTTTAAAAGATTCACCTTCCCCTCCCACGGCGAGGCGGGATGAATCCTCATCTTTACAGGCTTTGTTTCTGGGGAGGAACGATGGAGGAAAGGTGAACGAACAAGAGGAAGCGGAGGGAGGGAAAGCGAAGATGGCGTTTGCTTTCGCTCGTGGGAGGGGGATAAAGAAATCGCCGTCTTTCTTCCCCTCCTACCGTCATTCCTTCTTTAGATCCTCTCCACTCACTTTGACGTTTGAAAATAAAGGTCAGCAAACAGCATCGCTATGTGCTAGCATGCAACCGACCATTAGAAGTGCCGATGCTGAAAAAGCCTTATCGGTGTTTTGGCTTATTCCTGCTGATATCAGCCCCCTCCCCCTCCCGCCAAAACACACACACACACACACACACCCTCCCCCACCTCCACCCGACTCACTACCTCTCATCCAGCACACAAACACACCTACGGGCACAAACATTGTTATCGCTGCTATCTGGTGTTTAGCCAACTCACAGCTAATCCGGTGTGAACCCAGTCTCTGGCTTGTGCTCAGCAGTTTGCAAACACACACACACACACACACACACACACACACACACACACACACACACACACACACACACACACACACACACACACACACACACACACACACACACACACACACGCAGAGGGAGTCACGGAGTTTGGCCCGGGAGCTGGGAACATCACGCTCCAGTAATGTGAAGCCGAGGCAACGGCGTGCTACAGTTAGTTGTGTGTCGTTAATGTAAACGTGCATCTTGGCATGAAGAGGAGGCCACAGGTCGAAAATGAAAGCGCTTTCCTTGTGTGGCGAGGATTAAAACAAAATTGCTGCCTATCTTTAGAGTTAATGTTGACTGGTAAATGATGAACTAACACCTGGTCATCATAATGGTTTGTTTGTTTTTTTATAGAAGCATAAATCCAGGCAACTTACTTAGAAACTCAACTTGAACTCATATTGGATTGTATTTGGTTGTGCTGGTGTCCAAAGAAATTGCTGCCTGTTGTTTGGAGTCACTATCTCAATGACAAGGACAAAGTCATCGTTTTCAGGCCACTCGCTTGCCAGATCTATTTGTGGTCTGACTCAGCAGATTTCCTTCTCACCTGTGATGACTCCACACCGGGTGACATAACACATAAGCAGCTTGTTTTGTCACGAGCCGCCGCTGCGGCGTTGGCCGCCACGCATCTGAAGAGTTACCTGAGGTGATTCGGTCAATTTCAATTCAGTGCTGCCGGATTGTTGTTTGCTCGAGGGTGTTTTGCTCCACGCACAAAGCAGTTCATTTTAAGAATTGACTTTTTTTTTTTCCTGCAGGCGGTTTTGCATAAATCTGTCTTGAAGTGTTGAAATGGTTGCATTTTCAAAGAATGCGTGACTCATTAGTGTTCAGGGCAACGCTGACCTGTTGATAGGCCCCCTTTTTTTTACTCTTCCCCCGTGTACACTGCGCAGTTTTCACTCTCCCTGTCTCGTTGTTTTCTCAGGAGGCCTGCTTAAATAAGGCTCCTTGGGCTATGAAAGCAACGCACAGCCCGGGGAGACGAAAGCAGAAAAAGAAAATGTGAGGCAATGAACACACAGACCGACTCGATGTGCGGGTGACGAATACATGCAGCCCTTATTTCTGTCTTGCCTCTGATCCACCCTCTTCCTGTCTCTTCTCGAAACCCCCCGAGGCTTCAGCAACATTATGAAATCATTCTTTATTTTTCCCCTTTGTCTGGTCAGTTCAGACCAGCTTCGGCTGCTCCAATACTCATCTCATGTGCACTTATTTAAATATGGCAGTTGATATTAAAACCGTTCAATGTCGGCCGCTAGCCAAGATTGTGTTTTGCCTGCACACGCTGTCGAGCTCCATGCCGCTGACTCAGTCTTGTATAACAATCAAATCTGCACACTCCCACTAATTGTGAGAGAGGCATTTATTCGAATGAGGGTTTCATCGACGATTAGGACCAATCTACCTTTTGAGTTGACCTTGTTTTCACACGATGATTTAAAAAACGATGTATCAAATGCACCGACCGATTATTTGCAGATGAACCTTGCTGCATATAGCGAAAATTTACAAGTCACTGAAGTCACCCAGGAAGGCGGTAGTTGCCTATAGAAGCCACAAAATGGCACCAAAACACTATGTTGATGTTAGACAAGGCTGTGGCCTGACTAAAATTATTTCAACTCTCATGTTGACAGCTAATGAATAAGTCAAACGAAGCCAAAACGCATGCCGGACACTTAAACTCGTATCATGTGCATTAATACATGTCATGTTGAAGTGTGCTGCTTGCGATTTAAAATCTTACCAACCTGGAGATAGAAATTGCCCCTGGGGTGAGAGACCCATTCTTCTATGATTGCAAAAATGAAAATAATATGCATTCATGACTATCCTGACCCCTAACTCTCACCCCATCCATCCATCCATTTTCCGAACCGCTTGATCCTCACTAGGGTCGCGGGGGTGCTGGAGCCTATCCCAGCTGTCTCCGGGCAGTAGGCGGGGGACACCCTGAATCGGTTGCCAGCCAATCGCAGGGCACACAGAGACGAACAACCAACCACGCTCACAGTCACACCTAGGGACAATTTAGAGTGTTCAATCAGCCTGCCATGCATGTTTTTGAATGTGGGAGGAACTTGGAGTGCCGGAGAAAACCCACGCAGGCCCGGGGAGAACATGCAAACTCCACACAGGGAGGCCGGAGCTGGAATTGAACCCGGCACCTCTGCACTGTGAAGTCGACGTGCTAACCACTGGACTACCGGGCCGCCCAACTCTCACCCCAACCCCTTTTTTTTTTTTTTTTTTTTTTTTTTACGTCATCAGCATTGAGTACCTATCAAGAGCATAACATATCAGAGGCTGCAATGTGGCAACATTGATCCATTGGAGACTTGGATGTCGGTAGGGGATGGGGTGGGTGCATGAGCCATTGCAAACCTTTGCAGTGTCACATCATTACTGTTAAGCCAAAGAGACCTTTCCGATAATTGTGTTCTGAAGTTATATTCCATCTTCAAGGCTCACGTGTTTTTCTTTGCCTGTTTGAGTCCATATTCCGCATGCCAGATGTGAGAGCTCGTGCCTCAATAATTGTTATTGAAGGATTATATTTTGATGATTATCAGAGGCATTTTAATAAGCCCCCCCCACACACACACACACACACACGCGCACGCACACCCATCCACTTCTCAAAGAACAACCCTCCGCCAACACTCCACCCTTGTCATCGCGGCGGCGCTGCTACATTGCAGCCTCAAGATGTGCCCGACACTCAGACACTAATCAATGCAATGCACCCGGGCATTGCTGTGGGATGACCTGTGCGTGGCGGCACTGTCACATCCACACGCGCACACCTCCTTAGACAACTGAATGATTACGCATCATAACACTGCTGAAAATGCCCCATGGGTTGACACCAGCTGTCCAGTCGAATCATGTTCTCCTTCCTTAGCCCGGCCCAGTCGTGTGTGTTTGTCTGCTCCCAATTGTTTACATGCTCCGAGTTCATCTGGATATTGCTGTTCTCCTGTAACCCTCACAGCGACGACATTTGTCACTATGTGTAGCATGTTAACTGAAGACAAAAAGCTGAAGGCAAAGGGGAAGGGAGGGAAAAGTGTGTCAAGTGTTTTCAGGTGGTGTTTTTCTTTTTTTTTTTTCAAGATAGAAAGAGCTCACAATAGGCAGAATTCAGATTAAAGCATATTTATTTCATCCATTATCTGAACCGCTTTGTCCTCATGAGGGTCGCGGGCGCACTGGAGTTGACTTCAGGCTGTTAGGTGTGATACAACTTGAATTTCATTTTACTCATCACAATAGTAAGATCAATAATCAGACATCTATGTATCTCCGCGACGAACGATGAAAATAATTGCATTTTACTGAGGAGCTGAACTTGGAGTGCTATTTTTCTCATTCATTTAATAATATTTTGGGGAAGAGGCTGGAACAGATTAATAGCATTTTAATTCAATTCACTGGGGGAAGATGATTTGAGATTTGAGTGTTTTTCCATACACTCAGCTTTCACAGAAGACCAGCGTCAACGTTGACTTAGTAATAAATTTGTCCCATTCCAACACAAATCCACACGGAGACATTTTTAAAAAAACTTTTATTAAGTTTACTTTTTCAGGCTCCCAAACATATTTCTCTCAACAACCTGACAAAACAGCCCATGTAACAGCTCCTTAGTACCATGCTGGAGTACATTTTGGGCCATGCTCAGATGAATGTCTTTGAACCCGAGCCCCTTCAGTCGCATGCCCACTTTTTTTTGAACCGCTCCACCAAAGCTGCCCTATGTGGAAAACTCCACTGGCAGACTCTTGGCCTTAAACCAGATGATATATTGCGGCTCAGAATGCAAATACAACCTCAGCAAACAGCCTCAAATATCCTGACAAACACTTATTCTGAAAGTCCCGCATAGGAGATCAAGCTGGTCCCGATCCAACGCGATCCCTCGTGGCCTCAGTCGTGCTGAAACGCTTCATCAAAGACGTGTGCAGCGAACCGCACTTTTGTTTGGGATGGCTTGAAAGAGTCTGGGGGTTTAAGGCAACTACTACTTTGGGCATCATAGAAGGACTCCAAGACAAAAGATGTGAGAAATACCCTGTTGTTATGTTGGAGTGATTTTTTTTCTGTCGGAGACGCATGCACATAGGATGTAAGCTCATGTTAGATCTTTGCCAGATGGAAGTCGACAGACGCACTCAAAGTCCGCTCTGTGCTATTTTGGGAGATGGAGAGGGAAATGGTCTGACTTGGCAACTCTTCGTATGTACATTGCAAGCAGTGTACATATAGGGAAGGAAAGGGTGTGGAGCATTTTTTTGAGTGCAGTGACCCACTTTTCTTTGCATCTGGACCTGATCACTCTCCCCCGAAGGCAACATATACATTGACGTCTCTATCTGTCTCCATCGGGCACTGGCTTTGAAAATATGGCTGCACCGGTCCAGAGTTTCTCCCCCTAATCAAGCAGCAGGAAACATGCCACCGTACACTTAAGTAAATAGACAACAGGGCTGAGCGGTGCCGCTTTTTGAAAAGCGGCTCCGGCTTCCTCTGGATGCTTTACGTCGAGCATGCCGTCAAACGAGAGTCGACTTGATTTTACCGTTGCCAACTCATTGGTCATTGGACTACTCACGGTGATCAGAAACAAAATCATGAAAGACGATGTGACGTGATGTCTTCTTTCTCCGATGCCACCACCGCGCAGCTACGATAAGGTGGGAAATATTCATCTCCATTTATACTCGAATGATAATTTCTTTGGCATTTCAGCGCAGCGGCCGTGTAGCTCAGCTTCCGTACACAAATTCTAGTGCTCAGCTTACAATCAGCGAGCGGGGGGAAACAGCTCATCGCAAAGTTACGTTCAGCCATTTCTTTCAAGACATAAATATACCCCCCCCCCCCCCCCCCTAAGGACAGATGGCAACGGCAAATAAGCTTTTACTCCATTGGAAGTTGTCATTGATGTGACAGATGCAATTTGAAGGACTTGCAGTGTGACCGACTGGTAAGGGGGAGAGAGGATTTTGTTTTTATCTCCGGTGATCTGTTCAATCTCAGCCGAACACTCGGTCTAATATGTCCGCAGCCTCAACACGGGGGTCCGTCCTCTGCAGATGAACCGTGAGGTCGAGCAGCTCACGACAAATCAGGAGAGCTTTCGAGGAGAAAAGTAAATTAACCCTGTCAGGCCTGAGCCACCTTCCATTTTGTCCCAATCTGGGTGTGCGTCGCCGACCCGACCAGGATACGCTGACCCTGGTAGATTTGACCACACTTTCTAAAAGGTTTTGCCTCCAGGTTGACTGACGTTCACCTCAGGGATATAGAAGACATTGTTAGTGTGCCTAAGCTACGTTGCATTAGAGACTTCTACCGCCACGCGGCGTCCCCGGAGAGCCGCGCTCCCGTTAGTCTGATCTATCCGCCTCGCTATTGGAATTGATCCTCGTTTAGTGTCGTTGGGGAGTAATGATCCCACGTAGCGAGGGAGACGCACGCGGCAGGATTGAACTCCGTTATTCTAAGCGGCGCGCGCGTGCGTCCTCGTGACGGCCCGAAGCACAAACGCTTCCCTTTTCTGCCGCAGTGCAGAGCCTCTCGCTCTGGAAGCGCAAAACTGAATCGCATGGAGCCGAGATGTGGCGAGCCGCCGAGCGAGGGCGGCGGACGCTCGTGCCTCAGCCCTCAGCTAACCTTTCCTCCTCTGCCACCTTCCGTTTTCTAATGCAGACAGATAAGTAGGCATGCCAGAGACGACTAATCCTCCGACAGGAAGAGACGATTCGGGTGGTACGACGCCGTGCGTTTGAAGCTGACAAGGGAGGGAGGGAGGGAGGGAGATGAGAGGGAGGCAAAAAGGGGAGGCAAGTAAGGTGAGGACAGAGCTGGAAGAATTCATGAGGGAAAAGGGGATTTCAGGTGACATATTTTGGAAAGCTTGCTCTTGGTTTGCAGTTAATTTGATCACTCTTCTTGCATTTCTTTGCACCCTCCTCATCTCTCTCTCTCTCTCTCTCTCTCTCTCTCTCTCTCTCTCTCACGCGCTCTCCCTCTCTCGCCGCCATCCCTCACCCTCTTCCACTCTCTGCTCGTCTGGCGGAGGCTGATGTAGGTCAGTGCGTCTAGAGCCTGTCTGGAGCTGCAGAGGGGTCTCCAAGCTCCACGGCTGAGCCTCGTCGAGCCCCGCTGGCGGCTGGGCGAGCTGAGGACACCGCTCGCTCCCTGGGCTACGTGAGGACAGACGCGCTATTCCCCTGACCTGACTTGCCCGGAGGATGCTATGCTTGTTAAAGGGGAGGAGGAAGGGGGAGAGGGGATGTGAGGTTATGTGTCCGTACATTCCAAAGCTTGGTCAACGTATGTCGTTTGCTCGCGGCTCTCAAATTGAAAGTAAGGAGGCAAAAAGGTAGAAATGCAGAGAGGGAGATTGCAGGGAGATAAGCGATGCAATCCGTGCAGATATGCAGCAATAGATTTTTTTTTTTATATTTTTTTTGTCGGGTTGGGGGGGTCAGGCAGTCATCCCCCGCTTCTCTGGACATTCTGTCAGCATCCTCCTCTCCTCAGTGGCTAACTTCTTCCTGATTCTTTCGGTCTCTTTCGCAGACATTGATTCCTCTGTCGAAATCAAAGCGACCCCGCAAATTCTGCGCTCCGATCCGTCCTGAATGAGCCAAAACAAAATAACAGCCCTTTCGTCTGTTTTGCGGTATATCCATCCCAAAATGCGACTCCTTGCCATCTTTTGTTCCGTCCGGACCCAACTCCAAGCGGGCGTATTTCTCCCCATGCGATTCAAAGCATCCGTCCCGTATCCGACCATGGCTTGTCGACGGTCCGTTTTGATGGAGATGAGCGCGGTGGTGTCAACATTTGCAAAAGAAGAAAATGTGCCGTTGACGACTTCTGCCTCCACCGAAATCGCTCTCCTTCCTCCCCTCCTTCGTATGTGCTCCCACTCGGTGCTCCTTCCCAGTCCTCTGGCTTTTCTACACAATGCAAAAAAAGATTGTTGTATCAGAGTGTCTGAAAGTGCTGTGAGACTGCTGGAGTGGATGGTTGTGTGTCAGTGTGAGTGCGCATGTGTGTGTGTGTGTGTGTGTGTGTGTGTGTGTGTGTGTGTGTGTGTGTGTGTGTGTGTCTGCCTGCCTGCCCTCCTGATTTGACTGTGCCTCATGTCTGAGTTGTGCAGCGGCAGACTGGTACTCCCTTGCCTTGCGTTGAGGGTGAGTTTGGACGTCTTTTGGTGTATGTGCCCATACGGGCAATTTTTGTGGGGTGCGACCATAGCAGTCGACTGACGTGACTCGCTTGACTTATTTGACACTTTGACTTGCATCACGAGTCAGACAAATGTGAAAGCAGATGCAATACAACCTCCCGATTTGCCACCGACAATGACTTCCTTGAGCATTTGAACCCAAACTTGATATCAAAAGTGAACAAACACACCATTGTTGACAGTTTTTTTTTCAGGCTCTTATTTCATTGCTTTTACCCGAAAAAAAAAAAAAAAAGAAATCTGAAAAAATAAATGTGGTTGGGAGGGCTGAGCACGTCAGCCTCACAATCTAGCAATACTCCTGTGTGGACTTTTCATGTTCTCCCCATGCTTGCTTTGGCTTTTCCCAAGGTACTGCCACCCACATTCCCAAAAACATGCACGTTTGGCTCACCGAACACTTCAAATTTTCCACAGTTGGAAATATGAGTGAACATTTGTGTTTGTCCCGTGATTTGTTGGCAATCAGTCCGGGATGTACCCGGCCTTTCATCCAAAGGCAACAAGGAGAGGGTCAAGCCTGTTTTTGGTGTCTCCCTCTTCCAACACACCCGTTTCAAATGATCGGGCTTCTCAGAGCTTGCTGATCAAAAAGACCACGGAGTCACACATCAGTTGGCTGAGACGGTCTTTCTTGTATTTTCTTATTTGCACCTTGCTCCGAATTCTAGTTTGAAGAATGCCTTTGAATCGCGTTTGATCGAACTCGTTCCACTTGTGCAAGAAATACTCGATGCTTTCCAAAAACACACTTTGCGATGTTAAAAGCAAGGCCAAATGAAAAATATTGCTAGAAAAATTACAAAGGAAGGCCTCTGTATAGTATGGACCAATGTTAAAAAACAAAATGTTTCATGTACTGTACAGCATGATGTGGGTGCAATGGAGCATTCGCCGCCCGCACTGTCTGACACATCCACACAAAACTCTCAAGCGACAAAAGTGGCCCAAGAATGAGTCACCGAGAGCAAAAACGTGCGCCTATGCAAATCAACTGCTTAGTCTTCACTTTCTCCATTTGACTGCAGGGTGTAAGGGACTTCCCGCTGGTTTATAAAACTTCCAATCCTTGGAAAGGCTCCAATTCAGTTAGGGCTGGACGCAGGCACAGACGCGCACACGCACGTTTACACTCGGAGGCGTGCGCACAAAGGCCTCATTGTGTTTGACCCGCAGATGACGAGCAGGCAGGTCAAAGTGGCGCGTCATTCCGAGGCGGCTGAAAAGGGCGGCGAGAGCGCCGTAATGAATATCTCCGTTTGACGGCACCGGGAGAAAGGCGCACTTTACCCTCACCCGTGTTGTCTTTTTGGGCCAATCGGTAACCGGCTCGGGGTCGTAAATCTGTCTGTGAAGGAACAGGGTTACGCACACACCCCGTCACGTGCCTGCATTGCGCTCCGGGGCTTTCCGCTAACAGGGAACTCGAAAGGTTTGACCAACGTCTCGAGTATGGATGTTTGGCGCTAACAAGTAAACAAGGAAATTGCTCTTGCAAAAGAGCCAATAAGTCATTCAAATTTCTCAACCCCTTAAATGTCATCTTGCCTCATTCCCAGAAGTGTCAACAACAACGCAAAACATCCACAACAGCTGTAGTAACATCAGCGTGCACCACAAACACCGCCGCACGCTCTTTTTGTGAAGTCATTGTTGAATTCTCTTCCTCCTCCTCCCGCCGCCGCCGCACTCTCTCATCATGATACTATCTATCCCTGCAGGCGTCAACAGAGAGAAGACAAAGTGTCGGTGTGTTTGGGGGTAAACACCACGGGATCCCGCGGCTCTGAAGATGGCCCGGACGATAGGGCGTTTGGCATCCATCGCGCCGCCCTCCACCCAAAGCGGGACGTCTGGCGGCGTGACACGGTGGAAACGACGCGACGGCTGCAGCTCACGCAGACAGACAAGATGACAGGTAGACCCGCTTTACCTGTCGAAACGCACACGGGGCCCATTATAAGAGCGTGCGAGCTCGGCGTGTGTGTCGGGGCCCCGAGGAGCACTGTACACAATGGGCTGACAAATAGGGTGGCAGCTGCGTCCTGAAATTGTTTGCACTGAACAATGAGCTCATTATTATTCAGATTGTTAGCCTAAAAAAATATTTGTCAAAGTCATTATTAACTTAGTGTCACCCAATATCGGTTTAAAAAAAAATACCGATGTGCTTGCGAAATTTTTTTTTTTTGTTCATGTCCGTGTCATCTTGTTGATTTTTTTTTTTCCTTCTGAAAATATTCCAAAATACCCTAGAAAATAGTTGTGGTTCTACAAGAATAAAGGAGAAGCGCAGCCACAAAGTAGATGGTGGTTAGCATGTCCGCCTCAGAGGCTTCAGCGAAGACTCTAAATTGTCCAAGGGTGAGAATGGCGTTTGTTTGTTGGCTGGCAACCAGTCGAGGGCGTACCTTGCTTTTTTTTTTCTCCCACAGTCAGCCACATATGCTCCAGAATTACCCGATGACGACAAGTTATATAGCAAATGGAAATGCAAGGCTAAAGGTGACATTTTACCAGAATAACGCAGAGCTAACTAAAGAATAAATTTGCAGTTGCGCTTGTGTGAGAAAATCCATGTGTCCGTTTTCCACCGTGACTCTTCTCTGTTATGACAACTTTATTTTCACAACATTGTGACTTTCATCTTGGAACGTCTTCTTCAGTGACATTACACCCCGAAAAAAAGTGCTGAAAAAAATACTGCTTAAAGTTACTTGTAAGACGTGTTCCTGTGATGCATTTACATTGCCACACTTTGCTCTGAAGGGGCCCGCACATCCCAGTCAACCATCGCAGAGCATGACATCATCCTCAGTTTTAATGACACGGCTCTGTCAAGACATACTGTGCATACGCACGCATGCACCGATGCGCACGGCGCACACGCTCCATCAGCTCCTTTTGGCTCTAGCCTGACATCTAGCGACACCAACTGTAATGTGATCTTACGTGACATGAACATGTGACCATAGTAAAGCTGGCGAGTTGAGATGGGTGAACGCTCAATGTTTTTTATTGATTCAAAATACCGTTTAGATCACAGGTGCCAGACTGCGGCACTCGGGGGGGCCATTCTCCGGCATGTCGGAGATGTTTCCTTCCTCCAACACACCTGATTCAAACGATCCAGAGCTTGCCGATGAGCTGATCATTCGAACCGGGTGAGTTGGAGGAAGGAAAAACATGCAGGATGGTGCCCCCGCCCCTCCCCCGCTGAGGATTGGCAGTTTGACCCCTGGGATTTAGATTTGCCTAAACACTGTTTCCGCTTTTGGTGTTCCGAAAGCCATTCACACACTCTTGTTTACTGTACTTGTTGTGATGTAATGCTATGTGGAGGAGCAGTGATGCACAATAACAGGCTGGGTGAATTTCTTGGTTTGATTTCCACCCTCATCCCACTCCAAACATTTCATTGCCTCACGATTGCACATAGTTTTATTTGAACAGCAGCAACTAGTGAAAGAAAAAAAAATAAAGCTCACTGAGCCCCATGCAATAAATACACTAAGTTTGTCTCCCATCTCCAGTCTGACAGGAATGAGGTCAGACACACCGATCCTCATTGCACATTAGTATTATTATTATTGCCCGTGTCTTTTTGCGCCCAGCCAATCAGAGGCCGAGGGGCGCGGCCCCAGTGAATAACCGGCGATGGAGACAGGCGCCGATTGGCCGCGGTTCTTCGCCCGAGAAGCTATAAGACCGCTTGGCGGTCCTTGTTGTGTTTACAGTAACGTTGACAGAGCGCGCAGGCAAACGGGGAGACTATGAGAAAGCGCAGCTGCTCCATTCAACCACATGGTTCCTCAACCGCACACACGAGCCGCGCTGCTGACGTCCACTTGAGGGACTTGCACTGGTGCCGTCCACAGCGACGTGTTCTGAGTCCAGTGGGTCGAGTTTTCAGCCGCACCGGCAGTTGAAAAGTTGACTCTTGGGTCGTTTTTTATTCGTTGTTGTTTTTTTTTTTCTTCAAGTAAATTGAGCCCAAAAGGTTCCGAGTCGAGATTGAAGAGAGACTTGGCAACTTTTTTTTCTGTTGTTGTCGCGAGGCACAAGTTTATCCGTCTGTCTGATAGGAACGCGTGGGGAGTATTGTTGAGAAGCAGTGGTGTTTTTACGCACTTTTTAACGCACTGTAAGGATGGTGCAGCAGCAGCAGCACATGAGCGCCCGAGCTCTTTCCCCAGCCGGGGACTCCACGGACAGCGGAGAGATGGACTCGGAGATGGATGCGTCTCCCGCCCCGGCGGAGCGGAGCGACCTGGCCTGGTGCAAAACCCCGACGGGCCACATCAAGAGACCCATGAACGCCTTCATGGTCTGGTCGCAGATCGAAAGGAGGAAGATCATGGAGCAGTCTCCGGATATGCACAACGCGGAGATCTCCAAGCGGCTGGGCAAGCGGTGGAAGCTGCTCAAAGACGCCGACAAGATCCCCTTCATCCGGGAGGCGGAGCGGCTGCGGCTCAAACACATGGCCGACTACCCAGACTACAAGTACCGGCCCAGGAAGAAGGTCAAGTCCGGCAGCGGGGCGAGTAAGCAGCAGGCGGATCGCGGGGAAAAGAGCTCGGAGCGCAGCAGCAAAGCCAAAAGAAGCCCCGCGGCCAAAGCGGCGAGCCGGGCGCACAAGCACGTAGCCAGCAAGTCCACCAGCCCCCCGGAGTCTGGACGGCGCGCCCCTCGGTGGCGATCACCAGACCCTCTTCAAATCCAGGTCAGTGTCTGCGGCCAGACAGATCCCCGACAAGCGCGCCGGAGAGCCGAGGCGCAGCGTCACCTGCGCGGGGGCAGGCAGCTTAGAGAGCGGACCTCCCTCCGCGGCGGTCCCGGCCAGCCCCACCCTGAGCAGCTCGGCCGAATCCAGCGACCCGCTGAGCCTGTACGAGGAGCACAGCCCCGCGGCCGGCGAGTCGTCCCCCACCGCGCGCCTCAGGTACTCCCGCGCCTCCTCCCCGACGCCGTCAGCCTCCCACTCGTCGTCAGTCTCCTCCTCATCCTCATCGGATGAGGAGTTCGAAGACGAGCGGCTCGAATTAAACCCGAGCCCCGGCTATGAGAGCATGTCCCTTGGCGGCATGGGCTTCTCTGACGCGGAGCTGGACCGGGACTTGGACTGGAGCTTCGGGGAGTGCGGCGCCGGCTCCCACTTTGACTTCCCAGACTACTGCACTCGGGAGGTGAGCGAAATGATCTCAGGAGACTGGCTGGAGTCCACCATCTCCAACCTGGTGTTCACCTACTGAAACCACAGCCGAGCCGAGCCGAGGCGACCCGCGACGAACCCTCCCGAGTTGTGAACTCTTCGACCCCCGTCCTCCTCCCCTCCCCGCCGGAGCCATTTTCACGGAATAGAGCGGAAAGAGGAGACGGTGCGTGTGCGCGCCACTCACAGACTCGGTGCCTCTGCCGGGAGCGCGCGGGCGGGGTGGGGGGAGAAATGCTTAGTTTGCATTTGGACGCAGTGGAGGAGTGAATGTAAGCAGAAAGAAGTGAACGTGGCTTCTTAACTAATGAGGATGACGAGTGACAATAAACTGAACATTGGTGTTATTTTTGATGGGGGGGGAAAGAGACACTTCAAGTGTGTTTTTTTGCCCCCCCCCCTAAAAAAAAGTAGTTCCAGTTTCAACACGCATGCTCTCCTGAAGGAGGAGGATTTAGCTGTTGTTAAATGTTCATTGCAGCATAACGACGCAACGTGTGAGACATTCGGATGGACACAATTCACGATCACCAGCTTCTCTTTCAACGGCAGGACTTAAAAAAAAAAACAACAACAAACTGACTCCAGACTTCAGAAAACCTTTCTCAGCTTTCTTAAAACACTCAGTGCACAATTCAGGACCAACGCCCCCCTCCCCATCCTAGTCTGCATCCTTTCTGCCTAGTGCTTCAAGTTTCTAGTTCCTCTGTGTCAAGATGACTTTTTTTATATTGATGTATTTATACCGGCCCCGATTTTTTTATACATAGAAGTATTGTTCTCGTACAGGTCTCGTTCGTGTGCGCGTGTATGTGTGTGTCTGCACATACACTTGTCTGTACCCAGCGCGGAAGGGCTAGAAGTGTCTCTTATTTAAAGTGTCTGACCTCTCTCACTTTTTGAGTGCGTCATGATTTTTTTACTTGTATTTTTGTACAAAATCTATCGAAAGTCGAGGGGGCGTGGCCACGGAGGGGCGGGGCTGTGAGTGGGTAGCCCCCATAGCATTGTTGTTTGGATCTACATTTCGTGTTTGGGAGGGAGTGGGGGGGGGGGCGCTAGGGGCGAGGGGCGAGTTCAGTTGGCACAATCTGACCTCACACCGTGTTTACAGTATTTAGCCACATGCTTCTTAATGGCACAGTGACTCCAGTTCCACCAGCCAAGTCAACAAAAACACCACCGAGGCTCCCATGCAGCCTCGAGCGGTGACCGTCTTACTCCAGTACACATCATCGAGACTTGTCAGGACTGAAAGATCCCAGAGTGTCACTGTTTAGATAGAGCTAATACCTCTGTGTGCTTTTCTTCTTGTTCTTCTTCTTCTTCTTGTTCTTCTGCTCTTACTTTCCATGATAAGTTTTATTTGAACCACTGGATGGAATTTCACTCTCGTTTCCACTTTGCCTGGACTTTGGAGGGAAGAAGGTGTATGAAGTGCTTTCATCTGTTCTCGCGCAAAACCGCATCCAAAATAGTATTTAACCTTTCTGTACCTGTTGGCTAAGTATAGCAAAAGGCTAATTGTTTTTCCTATATTATGGCATGGCAAATAGCATTTGTATTTCAGATTCAGGTATATGTAGCTATAGCTGTTGTGTTTAAGATTTTTAAAAGAAAAATAACATGAAGATATTTATGTAAACTGACTGTACTATAAGCAAAGATTGTGTGTTTTATGTATGATGATGACGATGATGATGATCAATGACAGGCACTAGGACGGCCATCTTTGGACACGTTGAAGATGATTGTGGTCCGGGAGTTTCTCTTTTTCCAAGACATTTTTCAACATTTTGTTTTTTGTTTGTTTTTGTTTTGTTGTTTTCTTTTCATTTGTGCAATACGCTGTGTATGACCATGTTGTGTCCAATCATGCCAATATTGTTTTGTTTTTGACAAGAGAAAAAAAAAGCAGCCAATGTTTTGGGTCAATCACTGCCTCTCAGACCTCTGTACAGATTGTGGTTTTTATTTGTATTTCTTTTCCTCCGAGAAGGAAATAAAATCAGCTGGAACTGAAAAGTGCAACATGCCTAACCTTGTCTTCCTTTCAAACGACATCACATTCTACGACAGCCCCTTAATTTAAAAGCCCACTCGGTGAGAGTGACTATGCATGCGTGCGTGCTTGCTGTGCTCGGCCGTATCAGACTGTGAATCAATCGGCAGCCGGCGAATCGATAGGTGTGGTCTCATTCACCCGCTCCCGTCTCGTACTACACGTGCAGAAAACGTGGCTGCCATGGTAACACTGTATCCAAGAGAGAGCCAGAGAGGCTGCAATTCTCTCGGGACGAGCGTGCCATTGTGTGTGTGTGCGTGTGTAATAAGGGACGCAGACTGATCCGTTGGTGGGGGTAGGAGCAGACATTTCTGCGAGGCATGACTGGAATAAAGGAGGAAAATGAGGTGACTGTGTGTGTTTGTAAGTGTGTGTGTGTGCGTGCACAGAGGGAAGGGCGGGGAGGGGGGGGGCAAGGCAGAGGGTGTTTGTCTGTCCTGGTGCTCGTGCCGGAGTCTGCTCCCAAATCCAATTAATTCCTTCTGGATGCATTCATTTGTCTGCTACATATGACGAGAAAGAGACCCCTAAGGTGCAGTATTTAGTGTGTATCAATTTACGCCCTGTTCCACAAGAGACAATGGTAATTATTTCCAACTCTCCCTGTGTGTATGTGTGTGTGTGTCGTGTGTGTCGCGAGTGCCGGGACATCTCTGGGCTAGCTAATGAGAAAGATACAGCACGGTCAACGTACCAAAGACATCGTCCACCGGATGTCTTCAATAGGCTTGACGTCAGACGGGAAGTTGTGCGTGAGGCGTGTTTGACACGATGTGATGTCGGCTATGTCGAGTGCCCTCTTCATCCAAATGTATGCGTGTCAACAGGAGTGACTTCAGGAGAGGATGCTGTGCTTGACCTTCACTGGCTCGCTCTTGTTGATTTGTCTCCTTTTGTGGGTCAGCGGGCCAGAGATGCCAATCCAGTTTTTACAGCAATTAGAAGTGAGATGCGATGCGCTGGGTCATCACGGGCCAGTGCATGAGGTGCACCTGAACAGTCTAAGGCCCCCCTCATTCCGTTGAATCGCTTCTCATATTACTATTATATGGCTTGGAATAGATTGTGTCGATAATATTGTGACCACTGGTGCTGGTAAATACAACATGACTAGTCATGTAATGTGTTACTGCATCTTATGAAGTAGTCTGATTCGAGTGACTGTTCAAAGATGAAATTGTGTTGCTTTGTGACAGAGCCAAGTTGGTAGAACGAATGACTACCTTCTGGGATGACAATAGAAGTAACCAGAAAAGTCACTTAATCAGGAAAGTAACCACATGACACACACACATATCCTCCCCAAGGTAACTGTGGCAGCACAGGTTGTGACCGCTGGGCATACCCGTACCTGCCTTTCACGAGCAACAAGTTACAACGGATGTATTTCCTTCCATTCACAGGAAGAGGACTTACCTTTGCCTCATGGCGTTGGCATTCTGCATGCATTTCTATGATAGGTTTCCTTGAACTGCTGGTTGCAGATGACTCATTGCACTGAGTCAAGCTTCTGAGAACATTTGATGAGGATTGGACAGCCCAAAACGTGACCCGCTATTTGTTTGTTTGTTTGTTTGTTTTCCTTATTATTACTACAGACTGTGTCTGTATCACTTTTGTTACTTTTATGAAAATGATAAGGTTAACATAGCACTTTAGATGAGCATTATTTATGTCCAAGTTGTTACACAAACATGTTGTCCATTATTTATGAACTGTTGCCTCAATTAACTTTTCCGCTCGATACGAGTCACAATACAGCCCTGATTATGCTTTCGGTTGATCCTGAATAAGGCTTTTCCCCTTTGAGGCAGAGTTCAAAAACACAACCGTCAAGTGTGCAAGCACGAGCCGGCCTGACACCGATAAAAATCTTACTATGTAATACAGCTGCTTTACAATGTGAGTGCAGTGCTTCTTACGCTCAACGACATAACCTGCATGTGCCCTCCGATACCAGATGAGATAAACATCAAGTGTGGGGTGGGGGGGGGGGGATAATTCCTCAGTCCCCACGGAGATATTACGGGACAAAAATATTGTCGGGCAAGGGCATGAAAATACCATAAAGTCAACATCGGCGTACTTTAAACACTACAAATGCAGTTGGAGTCACCGCAACGGCCGCACTTCTCGGCACTTTATAGCCATCCATCGGTTCTAAAGCACATGCGTCGAAAGAAATGCACAAACTGTTGTGACGGCTTTCTGATGCCGTGTGAGATTTACACAAAATGTTATTGTGGTGCACAGAACAGAGATAAGAGCAGAAGTTCAAATAGGATATTGATGCATAAATACAACCACGTGCAAAGAAGCCAGCGGTGCCTCTCCCCAACGTATGTCTGGACTCCTCTTGCCTCTCAGGGTGGTGAAAAAAACAAATCCATAAACACAACCTCTTTCCAGATGCAAAAAACGTCTGATGTGGTGACTGCGAATTCGGGGTTTTGATATGATCAGCGATGTTGTCGGCTGCTGAAACGGCTCTGCACAAAGCACTTTGTTTACTTGTCATGTCTGCTAGGATAGGCTAGGCCGGGCCTCGGCGCATGACGGTACAATCCAATAGTGGGCGGTTAGGGTGAGGTTAAATGGTGTCTGGGAGTGGACGGGGACCATGTTTTCCCCCTCAGGCTCTTGATAAACAGGGTAGTGCCCCCATTAAAGCTCCATAAACCGCAGACTGCCACTTAATGATTTGAAAACACGGTTGTGAATATACACTATAAAATTTGTAAAGAAAAAAAAAGAAAACCTTTCGTTAGCTATTTTGCGTTCTCAGTCACACAGTTCTCCAAATTAGAGCTTAAGTGTGCTCGCTTCAAGCTTTTTGTCACTCCTACCAAAAAGTTCATGTTAAAAAAATAAAATAAAAAGGAACTATTGGAGTAACGCATTACTTTCCAACGTGCATCACTGTTTCGTTGATGCCGATGCAAACAGGAATGTGGCGTCATGCACCGCTGCGAATGGCCTCAGAGCTTCACGACGAGCACAGATGGAGGCTCTTAGGCGCATGAAAAAAAATGGGACGAGTCCACCTCCTCTCAGACTTTTGGAGTCATTTAGACCTCACGCCACACCGCGGACTGCGCACGATGCAACTCATTGTTGAGCGCTGCGCTCCAACCGCCCGTGAGTCATGCTGGTAGGTGTTGTGTGCCGCCGTGCGCCTGAAAGGCTCCAAACAAGTTTTGAGAACACGGAGGCTTGGATCCAAATTTCTCAAAAGGGCCGTCTCGGCACTGTGTTGAGGCCGTTTTGTGAGGAGCGGAGCGAAGAAAGCGGCCGTTGTGTAAGCCGAAGAAAGAGTCTAAAAATAGTGTGCGGGGCCTATCCAACAATCTCATCGCACAGCTCACTCAGATGATTCTTCAAGTGGGGATGTGGTTTTTTCATGGCGCTGAAAGAGAGAGCTGAGTGGGTCAGGCAGTTGCAGACGGCGACCTACATGCAGCCCGCAGTGCTAAAATTAAAACGTGTCAGCGTTGCTGTGACACAACCTAAATTACATCATCTCCACGGACAGTTGTCATCATCTGAACACTCAGCTTCCACTGAGCTGGGGCCAGCACGGTGGAACGGAAGAAGCAGCGAGGATTTGTCATTAACAATGCATGCGGCCGCAAACCAGCAGGTGCGAGCATCGCAATTCTTTGAGGTCACGGTGTCAAGACAAACGGCACGTTTCCGTGTCGCTTTTGAATCTTGGCCATCACTTTTGACACCTCCTGCGGCGTAGCAAGCTCTCGCTCCTTTTCAGGGCCGACATCTGTTGAATAAATTGACGCGGCATTTTTTTTAAACGCAAACACTTCCCTGATGAGTAACCTAGTAAGTTTAATGACAGACCGATATTCCCCGTTAACGGCATCGTGACGACTATGATGTGGACTCAAATGTATCTGATTTCAGTGTATCCTGTGTTTTATGAAGCATGATTCTAATGGCATTTTCATCAGCCCAAGCACATGCAATATTGTTAGCGTAGCCAGCGGTGGCCGGTGCATTTTGGAAGGCCTTCAACTTTACACTATTCAATCAATTAATCATGCAACTATCATATTTCAATTTTAGAAGCTACCCGTACTTTGCTTAATGCTAACACTTTGAACAGGCTAACTCTTCACATCAGTAGTCACGGTTTTCGAAGCCACATATGTTGGAACATGAATGGTGAAGCAAAACATGTATATAGGAAACGTGCAGAAACAGACAGTATTATTTACCCCTATGAAAAATTACCTCATCATACTGAGTAATTTACTCAATTCAACTTTATACATAAAGCACTTTAAAAACAAGCATCGCTGTATACAAAGCTATACTTGGAGTAAAAATCTGACATGGGAAAATAGTTACAATAAATTCATAACAAAATGAGTAAAAATCAGAAAATACTAAAACAAGACTGAGTCTCATGTAGAGTCAAAGGCCATCAAATAAAAATGGGTTTTTGACTCATTTTGCCCAACTTTTAGCTGGACGTGATTCCAAAGAGAAGCACCGGCAAGTGAAAAAGCCAGATCCCCTCTGAGCCTCTGCTTGGTTCTTCGTACGTCCAGTAGCATCTGGTTCACAGACCTTAGGCACCCAGCACGTAGCCCAGGGACAACAAATACAATGACAACTGCAGGGCCTCTAAAGTTGAACCCTGCGGAACACCATACTGTTGAATTATTTTCACTCTATTTAATGATGTTATATTCAAAATGTGTTTGGCTATTAAGCCCAAGTTAACAAGGTGAACATTGGACGATTTGATGAAGTACTGGAGATTTTTACACATCTCCCTGATTGTGTGTAAGATCACAACTCTATCGGTGCATTGAGGTGCTGGAAGGCTGTCAAAAGCAGATGGACGCAGGCACACCTGTACAAACGAGTTTGAATGTTTGACCTCTTGTGGATCAGTGCTGTCTGCTCAAATGAAATATTCTCATAAGCACAACCATAGGAGGCTCGGGATTCAGTGAGAGGTCGACCTCGCCAGACATTTTGTTCATTTCCATGTGTGAGTTGGCTTTCAGACCTCTGATGGTTTTGCCCGCAGATCCCAAGTCTGGTGGGCTTTACGAGATGTTCTCATTATGTTTTTTTGTTGTTTTTTTTTTTGTTCATGGGAGGGAAAGGGCGATGATGCATTGTCAAAACACAAGTTCACTGGGAGTTTTTCCATCTGGAAGGATGCTGTGAAAGTGCACGTCACAGTCAAAGCAGGCCTCTTAATGTTGCAGCAAAATTCACACATGGAAACAAAGATTGATTTTAGATCTCTGATCTCCTTTTAAATTTGTCAGCACAGCTTGTGGGCCTGCATTTACACAGTAAAGGACCCGGTTGATTGAAAAAAAAAATCTTAGCATTGGTATTTGTTTTTTTAATTGACATTGGGAAATTAAGTTAAAATGACTTTGGCAAGTATCCTCTGATAAGATTAAAAATGATAATAACTTGTATGAATCCATGATTGTGTCTTACACAGAACTATGCACCTTTGCAGGGGTCCCATTCTCATGCCGAGACGTGAGAGGAGCGCATGACGCATCAAAGTGGACGGCACGGCATGAAAAAGGCAGACTGGAAACTGGAACACGAGTAAGATGAAGTACGCTTGGCTTTCTAATTACAAACATCAAATTGCTCCATAGAGTTGCGTGCGGAAAGCTACGTTTGGCCATCAGCCCAGTAACTTGTTCTGGCAATATGAATGATTTCTGAATGACCTTGCAAAGGATTCGGCGCAGGCCAGCGGGTCCGCTCGTTCAAGTCGGCCTGTGAAGTTCTAAATTGTATTTGAGCCCAGGGGCGGAAAGCTGCAGAAGTCGGGTCACTTTAGTTAAAACAGTTGATGGGTCAGAGGCGGGGATGTGTTGGGATTTGTAAAGCGTATGTAAATGCTGCTCTTTGGAAACTTTCAAGACAAAGAGGCTGTTTTGATTTTTTTTTCCTTTTTTTTTTTTTTGCGGGAGGGCTGTGGGGGGAGGCTGCTGCTCCCTCAAGTTCAAATTTGGACTTTTGAAGCCTGTGTGTGTATGAAGCGCCTGTGGCTAGGACTGACTGCTATAAGATGAAACCACTCACGATGACTCGCATGCATTTGCTCATCCTTTTGTTTTCCCAAACTGGCTTATTAAGCCTGCTGCCATGTACACCTCACTGACCTCTGCACGTAAACTCCACTCATGACCGACTCTGTGAGCCTTCAGACTGCCCAAAGCGGCGTGGAAGACTTCTAATTGGATATTTTGAGTGAATCAACATGAATAGTATTAGCCAACTTTTGCAAGTTTCTACAGCATATGCATTATTTTGGCAGGGGCCTCCACTGGCGACCGCCAATTATTCACTGGGCACATATAGACAGAAAACTATTCACACCCTTTTTTTTTTTTTTTTTTTTTTTTTTGGAATGCAGGAAACCAGATGCATGGTCCAAAGAAGAAGACATGAGCCAAGCTCGGAATCCAGGAACTCAAGACGATGAGCCGGACGTGGTAAGCTCTTTTTTTCGTATTTATGTCACGACCATTGATCACAGGGGATATGTTGCAGACCCGAAAATCTGATTTAGGGAAACCGTTTGAAACACTTTTTGGTTGTCACATGACATCACTTTGAAGTTTACTGTACGACCTCCTTTGGGCTGATCCCTGTCTTTGCTGGCGTAGCTTTTTGCTTGTGTTTTTTTTTCCCACCAAAAGCAACCATTGTTGGCTGTGTTCTTAGATTAGGTCAAGTATTGATCTTGATTTGGAAAAATTGTTCTGTGACACTCTTTTTGTGGGCCCCTTTTGTGCGTATTTTTTGTATATGTGCATTTGCTCGTCTGGAGGAACTCTGAGCTATGTTGTTGTGACATGTCTTCCCTCTTGTGATTAGGAAAAAAAAAAGACAGATAGTTGCTGCTGTATCCAGACAGCATAACTAATGAGTCACACAACACACACACACACACGCACAGTGTGGATACATGGGGGAGCCAGTGAGTAGGATATGATGTCACCTCCATAACCATAATTGCCCGTCATAAATCATGTGGTGTGACACTCTGCCACTGAGTGAATGTGTGTGTCCTATGTGCCAACCAGGGATGGCTGCACTTTACTGTTGAGTGCCGCCACACTCGCCCTAACCGTGTGTGTGTGCGGGTGCGTGCACGCGTGTGTTGACATTCTTCCTCACCCATCACGGCTTCCCGGATGATGCAGGAATGTTTGTTTATGCTTGCTTTGCTCCTTCGTTTAGCAGCAGCGACTGTCACCGAGGCTCCTGTCATGCTTACACATGACGGCCCTTATCTGTTTGTGGTCGTCGTCATTAAAAGCCGAGTCGGCGAGTCAACGGCAACATCACCGATAGGGGGCAGCATGAACAGAATTGAGAGGCCCCCCCCTCCCATTGCTATTTAGATATAATTTGACTGACTGTGGATAGTATGAGAAACAATGGCTTCACAGTTAATGGAGGGATTACAAGCATGCGAATGCAGAAACAATAAAAGTTGAGTTTTAGTGCCACCTTTTTTGCTTATTGGCGTCACGAAAGTATGTTGAGATGAGTTGGCATCTGCGGGCAATTACATGATAGTGCAAGATTGTGCAGGTGGACACAAGTGAATTTTTTTTTTTTTTTGCTATTCGTGGCCATGGTGGTTTGCACGGCACTTTAATTGATCTGACGTTTGCATCAACAAGGTTTCCTCCTGGAAAACAACTAGCGCATGCGTTGGCTGCTCGGTAACCAATGAGAATAATCCATTAGAGTGATTGTAGATTTTTATAGCACTTTTCCAGATGCTCAGACATTTTTATGAAGGGTTGCTATTGGTGTTGGTTTCGTATGTTCTTGATCAATAATTAATTCCTGTAGAGTTCTTCTGGGTGGGGAGCATAGGTCAGCTTTATTTGGATCATGTTCAAATGTGGTGTGTTTGTAAGCGTAGCCGACTTGAACTCTTGACAAATGCCAAAAATCGCATCTTCTATCTTGTTCAAACGGCAGTTGACTTTTGAGTTGACCGGATTGTGACGTGAAACTGAGAGCAAGGCCGACTCCCGCTTGAGTGTTTTGTTGCACCACTTTTATCGGGCATTGACACATCCAGCATCATAAATAACGAAAGGGTCTCCAGTGGGACACCTTTTGGCTTTCTGATGCCCAAATAAGAAAATGACTTGGAATGGCTGGTCCTGACCTTGCTCTGCTCTCGCTGCCGCGATACGTTGCGCATGAGGGCTCACATATTGTTGTAAATCCCCCCGCCGCTGCCAGGTGGACAACTTCAGAGATGGTTAACTCTCCCTCTGCGACTCTGTCACGCCACACTTGCTCTTGGGGAGCAAATTCGACACGTTTTCAAAGCATAACCACATTGCCTTGAAGTAACAGGAGTAAAACTCTTGTCTTCCACTAATTCAAAAAGTACCTTCCTTATGGAGAGGTTCGCAGAGATGTTAATTTCCTGAGAGGCTGCTAACCTCAACCAAGAGAGTAAAAATGTACTATTATTACTCGCTATGAGCCCTCTGGCTACTTGTTTCATCACAGCGTCTCATTTCCCTCTCATTTGCATGTGGTTAAATGGATTGTATGTTCGAATGTGGACTTGTTTTAAAAAAAGAAAGCAATGACTGCGGCAGCGCATCGCTGCAGAAGTGGTCATACATATTCATGTGAAATGGTCAAAATGTCATTTGAGGATACACTCTATTTATAACCGAGACCCAAAACTTTCATCTGCAAGTACTGTGTCGGATGAAAAGGAAATGAAGGAAATTGCAGTTTTGTTTTCATGAAAGCCAAGCGCTTCCATCATGCTGTAGTAGTCATCAGCCCCAATTACTGAGAGGCGCTTGCCGCATTTTGGTCCTCATGGTATCTGATTTAGCCTCGTGTGAGAGTCGAGGCAAATGAGAAAACGCGTCTCCAATCCACGACAATAAAACGTAAGGCAAACTCCCAATTATCTTCATGAATTGATTTATTCAGCACATAAAGACATAAAAATACAAAAAAAGGAATAGATTATCGATAAATGTCTTTGTGTGTGTTCCTTATAAATTAGTTCTCATCTGTTAATACACTCGTACCTTATTAAAATACAATAATGGATCACAAAGTAAGAATGAAACAAAAACACAATCCTCCAATACATATAAATGGAGCGTTTTTAAGAAAAACACAGGTGGTGCATTCCAGACCCATCGGCAAAAATCCGCTATATGCAGTCATACCGAAAAAAAAAAGAAAAAGTAGATTGATCACTCACATGTGTTCTGAGCACCTGTTCGCACGCTCTCGCTCACACAGTTCTCCGAATTAGAAGCGCGGCGTGCTTGCTTCAAACCATTTGTCGCTCCCAGCTGAAGTTTGCTGAAAAGAAATGTGTCAACACCAAAAACGTAACATAACACATGCATACAATGCAAAATCCTCTCGACGGGATCACGGAAGTTATCATAGATGTCACAATGTTCATATACCTTCAAAAGCGTGCAAGTGTATCTAATGTTGTGGCCAGTTAGCGATCTACAAGAGCCAGGTGGATATGTGACTGAACGTGTGCGTCCTTTCACTTGTATGTTGTCCTTGCTTCATGCAACAACAGGGAGTTTTCATCCCCTGTGGATAGACACGCACACACACACACACACACACACACACACACACACACACACACACACATTCACAAGCAAAACTGCTGACGGTGCTGAGAACGGTGTCGCTTCGCTGTCACAAAAGCCCTTGAAGTGTGGAAGAAGCTCTCGCAGGCCTTCTGCTGTTTAAGTCAGACCCACACCTCCACTCCTTCCACCCCCCTCACCCCCCTCAACCCCCCTCCACCCCTTCCCTTGAGTGCGCTCTCTGTTCTCCCAATAATTTGCTGCATTTAGTTCACGTTTACATCACTGATGGTTCTACTGCAGAATGTTAAAAAAAAAAAGTACTTGAATAAAAACAGTTTCTACATTCAAGCTGCCGCCAGATGAGAAATTGCTCACTTCTCCAGCACCTCCTCCCCCATCTCTGCCTGTCTGCATCCACCCGTCTCCCAGGCGCATCTTCAGATATACGCACACTTGATCTAACACGCGCACGCGCGCACACAGGCGAAAAGATTGCCTGAGCTATATTTGTCTGCTCCTCGTGGTGTCGCTGCTTGTGTAAGCTTTTCTTATATAAGTGAACCAGAGGTCGTCGGGGTCATTACGGCTTGATACAGTGCACGTCAAGACAAGTTTTGTGTGTGTGTGCGTGTGTGTGTGTGTGTCACGACTCGTCTAGACACGGCTCGAGAGGCGCTTTGCTGTTTTTCGTCGTCGTTGTTTTTGCTCATATGTTCTATTTAGGATGTCGTTTGCAAGCCAACGCAGGATCATTCAGGCTAGGAAGACGCTTCTATAGATGCTGAAAGGTGAAGGGTGACCTGCCTCACACTTAAAGTACTTCTTGTCTCTTAAAGAAGCCGCTGTTTGATCCAGCCTCTTTCATCTTCGTCACGTCTCTGCTGGATTACTGGAATGCACTTTACTTTGGAGTCAGCCACTCCTCCATTAAGAATCTCCAGTTGGTCCAGAATGCTGCTTCTTGCCTCTTGACTGGTACTCTTTTGAAGATCCTATCATTTGTTTTTAATTGGCCAGGCCCAACCTGAAAGCCTGAAAGCCACTCCGCCCCTGCCCGCTGCCTCAGGTCTGCGGACCAGACACTATTAGAGGTAGCAAGAACTAAGCGGAGGCTCAAAGTGGGGGGGTGGAGTCTTTTTCCGTTGATGCTCCCACTCTTTGGAATGACCTCCCGCTGAACGTTCGGCAACCCCCCACCCCCAACTTAAAGTTGTCTTAAAGCACATTTTTAGTCTTTGGCTTTTGACTCAGCATGAGATGAGATTTTTAGCTTGACTGTTTTTGTGCTTTCGTCTGTCTTTGTTATTAAGCTATTGTTTTGTTTGTTGTTGTATGAATATTTTTTGCTCCACGGACAGCACTTTGTAGACAGCAGTGGTTATTTTCAAGTGCTCTAAGAATGCAGTTGAGTCGAGTTGAGCGTCGACAGTCGATCTGACTGCAAAAATGGGGCGTAAAAAATACAATGCACTATAAGACAGACTACAAGAGAATGCAAGTGCTAAATGTGCAACTGAAGGGAAACATTCATGACAGGCGTCCATTTTCAAGGACGCCCACTTGTATGATTTTCTGTGACGCTTCCAGTCTCTGTGTTGCAACCTGCCACTGCCACTTTAAGCCCAGTGTCGCTTCCCTTTGAGAGCATCCACTGTGAAGCTGGACAACGGCGAGGTATTGGGTCAAAATGTGAACAGCGTGAGAGAACATCAATTCTAATCGATAGAAATTGAAATCGAAAGAATTGATCTGTTCAGCGATCACATGCCTGTTCTGATTTATGTCTTTTCAGTGGCACAGAATTCCCATTCCTAATCACAACATTCTTCTCCTGCAAAGATAAACTTTTGGGCATTCTTGACAAGGCCACATCCCTCGACGAGCGCAATCACTTTCGTCAGTCCTCTCAACAAATGAGAATAAAGTGACTTCTGATTGCTCAGCTGTCACAACTCTTGGAAATAGGAGAAGACAAGGGGTTGAAAGGAGCCCGGGGCCAAAATTCAAGCCCTCCCTTATTAAGCTTCCATAGGGGTGGGTGGAACGATATGTTTTCCAGATGGTCGTCCTCGAAGCGCATGCATGCACGAGGCGCAAAAACCGTGTTCGCAAAAAGTGTGCGAGGAAGAGGAGAGGGTGCAAGAGAGCACATGTGCAAAAGTCATTTCTCTCAAAGGTACGCGGGAGGAAGGAGGGAATAAGGATAAATGTCCTGTGACATTGTGAAAGTGGGCCAAACCCGGGCGCGTTTAAACGGATCCACATGTGCCGCGGGGGAGGGACTTCATCATCTAATAGTCGCACGTGTTGCCGCGCGGTATTAATGAGCTGTTTTCTCAAACATGCTGAAAATATATTTGTCACTTGTTTTCGCGGTAGCCTGATTAAAAACAAACACGGATAGGTGAATGAATCATAAACATGAGGGACGGCTTTAATAAATGAAACAGCTTTTATTTATTTTATTTTTTTTAATGTCTACATTGTATCACGAGGATTTATGAAAACCTTACATTTGTTGATGTTATGCAAACGACATAGTCTTGGCTACAAGTCCGAATTTGGCTCAGGGGCTCTAATTTGCACACCGCGGCTGTCATCTCATACACTGCATCTTAATAACATTTGCTGTCCAATGCATATATGTTTAAGAATGAGATGTGCAACAATTGCTTTCGGGTGGCGCGCGGATGGAAACTGAACATTATTTCCCCGAAGGAAATAATGGAAAGAAATCAATTCCCAGCCAGCCTCTAAATTCTTTCTTAACTCTTAAGACAATTTCCAAGTAACACTTTAAAATGATTAACTGTCATAACACGAATGACTTTCACACTCGTTCCTCGCCGCTTGTGCCATAGTTCCACGGGTACGACTCATTTCAGACTCACCAAAGCTAGCGAGGCTAACCGTTGTTCTCATCCATCACCAGCTTATTTTCGTAGTCTGGGACCCAAGACTGTCGCCTAGTTGGTCGGATGTTTCGCTGTTCCACAGAGCGTGACAGTCAGCAGAAAGTTGTCCGCGTCCCGCTAAATGCGACGACTACAATTAGCATAGTAGAGGTTGGGTTTTTATTTGATTTTTTTTTTTCCTTCCATGCTTGTCCTTGAAAATGTCCCTAGTGTGTGATACAAAAATGGGTGGGGACTGCCCAAGAGTGCGATAAATAAATAAATAAATAAATAAATAAATAAATAAATAAATAGATAGATAAATAACACTAGCTGAATTTAAAAAATAAATGTCAAAGCACAATGCAAACTATAGTATAACAAAAAAGTCCACCTAATAACTGCAGGGACTGTTCAACTATGCTGAAAAATACCAATGACCCAATTGATGAAGCGACTCCGCTCTCATCATTTTAGAGTTAATGAGAAAAAAAAAATACTCAATCCGAATTGGTAAGAGTGTAAAGAGAAGAATTTAACCCCTTGGGAGGTTGGACTGTATTTTTTTTTTTTTTTTTTTTACACCATATGCTAATGCTCACCAACAGATTTCAAAAATGCTTATCCCGTGGTTCATTAGGACTCCCATTACGTATGCTGAGCTTGTATACCCGCATCATTAAGTACTGTACGGTTCTGTAAAATACATCACACATGAAGGGATCCGGTGCGACCCTGAAACTTTCTGCTTTCCATTGCTCCATTGGGTGCTTCCCTCCCCGTTCCTGTTCTTAAACGACCATTTTTTTTTTCTTGATGACTCAATGAGATTACTGTGGCATCGTAGCGGCCGCTGTAACGCTTTGAGCGTGCCCCCGCTAATGAAATGTGAGGTGGGCGGACGCCGGCAGCGCCGCGCATGTATGACACTTTAATGCAAAGCAGCAATACTGTACTTGCAGGAGGCGGGGGGGGGTGATTTTTGGCAGGCTAAGATGTGGTTTGCTGTCTTCCTTTTCCTCGCACGGCAGCTGGGACGGTCATTTGTGAAAGTCTGTGCTTATTAGTTTTCATTCTATACAGGGCTTGATGATGTGATATTTTAAATACTTAAATAAGCTGTTTGTGAGCCAGATGCATCTTGTTTTAGTCCCCAAAACAAACACATCAAGATTTTACCATGTGAGCTGCCGCCATTCGCAAAGGGCCATAAGAGTGGAGGAAAATCGGAGTCGGGGGGGGGTGAAACTTGAACTCACCACTTGATTCATGGCTCCAAGTGAAGTTTTGGACAAATTACAGAAGAGTTGCATGCCACCTTCATCTTATCATCGTTATTTATTTCTTCATTGAATAACCGCCTTTGTCTGTGATTTGTCTACAGCAATTCCACTCAGAATTATTTGGCCTCGGGGTGCATCACGTTGTGCAGATGGGATGTCACGTAACCACAACAACAACATAAAAATATTTAAGCAGTTTGCTGCTTGCATAATGTGACCACTGATACAGAATGCAAAAGATACCAAATTTACCAATACAACAAAATTAACGGTTGCCAAACAAATAGTTTGCAGAGTTGCAGGAAGATTCTAGAGGATTGATTGTATATTTCCAAAATAAACTGATAACGTTTAGGGCTGTAGTTTTGTAGACTGGCAGACCTGCACTCGTCGTCAAAACGGACGCATCTTCATTTTTGTACCGGGGCGAATGTAATTTACTGTGTGAGAGGATTTGTCGGACTGCGCTGCATCTTTCTGGGCGTTCTGGCAGAGGAAGGGCGTTTTGTAATACATGACCCAGGGCCTCCTGAGAATATCGTGGTAGAAGGTAGACTAGACAGCCCAGATAAAAGCAGGTCCAAGTTGTGGCGCAGACAGATTTGCACTCTGGTGATATGTGTGGTGTTGTTGTCATCGTGTTTTATTCATTAAGGTGACACAGTGTGCATCGAACCCCCGGAATCCTTGTAGAAATCAGAAATTTGCTTGCACTTGCTGATAAACGTACTTTGCATGCTTCAGTCTTCTGCTTGCACCCCAGTGTGCGCCTCTCCTGCTCTCAACTGAATGAGCGACGTGATCTTTAATTGGTCTGGAAAACAAGGCGGCTGTGTTCACTCCCACAATGGCGCAAACACACCTTTCTATAACAAAAACTCCACCCAAAATGCGGTCGGACTGCACTTTGTGCTACTCTTGCCCTGAGCACAAAAGTAGGGCCCTTCATGTTATAGTCGCACCTTGTGATGAATAAGTCAAGCTTCCCTTGGAGCAGTCGTGGCTAACATTGATTCAGTGCGTGTCACACAGTGCACGTCTCGAACACAATGAGAATACATTCCGATCTTGCTAGCAACCACCCCTTCAATAAGGATCGGAAAGGTATTCTTGCCCACGCTAAACATTTTGTTTTGTCATAGGCAGGATCAGACAACTTTATCATGTCATCAAACAATCAATTCTTTCTGCAAAAACATGAAATTTGAGTTCAATACATCTCCCTTACAATTCCGTGGTTTTTTTTTCTTTTTCCGTATGCTCTGGGAGAAGTAAAACTGGCTCCACGTGTGATGCACAGGTGGGACCACCCTCCTTGAAAGCATGTGCGCATTCATTCAGGTAGTGGTTTGAAAAGCGCACTTGGCTCTCTCTCACACACACACACACACACACACACACACACACACACACACACACACACACACACACACACACACACACACACTTTTGGGAGAAAGACTCCCTTGTTCTCACGTCACTGTGAGGCCGCCCCAGATTGAGATGACATGGCAAGTTTTTGAATGTCAGCGAGGGCTTCTCCTGTTATTACACACACACACACACACACACACACACACAAATCTGAACGCCAACAGCTGGCTCTTTGAGCCGACCCCACGCACGCACGTACACGCCACCTCGGAACCGAATCACCGCCGTGACGACCTGATCCCTATCGCGCACGCACACACATAGCGAGGCCATATGGAACGGCGTTGGTGGCCGCGTGTGAGATCAATGACAACACCGGCAGCCAGCCCTGGAGACATGCCATTAACCTTGACAGACAGACAGTCAGACGGAAGGAGACAGAAAGACAGGCAGGCTAGTAGAGGACAAGAGCGACAGAGTTTCTCAAAGCATTTGCTTTCGCTGGAACTTTCTCGTGTCAGACCATTTCTTGACTTATTTATTTTCTCTCCTGTGTCACGCAATGCGCCCTCTTCACATGGCGCTTTTATTCCAGGGTCATTTCCACTGTGGGAAAGAGAAATGGGCCCATGGGCAAGACAAGCCATGCATTTGCCCCCGCCCCCCCACCCCCTCTTCTGTTTGTTCCTGTCCGCCGTCGCTCCCACTGTCTGCTTCCTCTCTCCCTCCTTTTTTTAAATCCCGGGGAAAGTCCCGCCATCTTTCTCTTTCTCGACATGGAATGCACAATGTGGGAATTCCACACTGTATAAGTGCGTGCATGTTTCCAATCACAATTTTGCAACCGGAAAGGCGTCATCAGGCGTCAAAAAGCAAGAAGTTGCAAATAATGCGTGCGTGCGTGCGTGCGTGTGTGCATGTGTGTGTTTCTACAGCTGCTAAGCTTCATCAACGCAGCCTTTTCACTCAACTTCGCAGCACAGTTCTCCAATTCGATGAACTTGATGATTTACTCGAGAGCCCACAATGAAGGCTGACTAATTTGTTCCGAATGTGTCGGCGATTGGTGATTTATCCTTCTGAGATTTGGGGTTTGACTCTCAGAAGTATCCATGTTCTCTGGTACTCCGTTCCAAAAACATCCATTCACTGTAGGTCAACGGAAGGCTAAATAAATGATTCCAAATGAATGGTCCCAATGTGTGACTGGTTGGTAGTCGATACAGCCTACAGAGTGAACCTCTGCAGTTCTGCGTTTGCAAATTTGTCCTTTGGCTCACTGATTGGCGGTTTTGCTCAGGCCAAAGCCATGTCCAATGTAAAAATGTTCTTTGGTGCCATTTGGAGCTTCGTTTGGTCAGGCCATAGCTTTTTTCCAACAGAAAAAAAAGTGCTTTGCCACCATCTTGTGCATGGGTGTCATTTGATTTATTTTTTGTCAATGATCAGAAGCGACGCTTTGACTTTTGATGGCCTCGGCACAAAACGTTTTGCGATATAGTGGCCGCTCACGTGTCCAGGACAGCTGCTTTCGATTCAGAAAAACATTTGTTCAACGACTCACGATAGTCGAGCTCAAATCCCGCACTTATTGGCGCATCCTTGTGGTCCGTGTGAACAAATCTCCGGGCGAAGCCTGCACTTAATGTTTGCAGAGCAGCAGCTACCCCGCCGTGTCAAGCGTTAAGTATTTTGATTCTTTTTTTTTGTCATCAGAGGGTTGGACAACCACGCCGAGATGTTCCTCTGACTTTTGCTCACTCTTGCCTGTGCTCTAGTGATTGATATTAAATCTGTTGTGTTTGATCAATAATTAAAGGTGCCGAGCCTCGTCTTCCCCAGACTAGACTGAGCGGTATGAATTATAGATTGTTATTCCTGCTGGTCTGATCAAAGAATAATAACAACAGTCCCGCGAAGCCGGATTGGCGTATCACCAGCTCTGATGCACTTAACTGACTGCGGAGCGCAACATTATTATTTCATCTTTCTAACACTGAACCACGATGAGAGTCTTTGCCGCCGAGTCTCGCCTTCCGAAGCGGGGAACGACGAGATCTAGAGTAAGGAAGGGACACGAGGAAGCTGGAGATTTAATAAAAGCAAACTCGATGCCCGGATGGATTCGGACTGACATTAGCCGGCATACGCAAAAGAACGATCCCTTTTAATTACACTTGGCCTCAACAAACTGCGTATTGTCACCGAGGCGCATCTGGGCGCCGTCGCTGATCAAAGTCGCCGCAACACACGGGAAGACAAATGAACACGCGCGTGAGCATGTGCACTTGACTGAGTGCCTTGATTGAACTGGTACATGTGCCTCTAATACTTAGCGTTTGCCACTGAGGCTGGTGCCATCGCATTCGAGCCAGCTGATTACTACTTGGCCATTCCACTTCCTGAGCCGCGTTGCTTGCATAAAATCACAAACGGAAGACAGCTGTCACCTACTGGTACTACTCCTCACGTTCAAAAAAAATTCTAAAAGTCGACAGAGCTACTAGCTAGTAACTCCAGTTACTTGAGCGAGTAAGCAAACGTCGCTTTGACGATGGCGATTCACGTAACGTCGTCGCGTCCGGGCGCTAAATCAATTAGCGCCCCCCCCCCCCCGACGGAAAGAGTCAAAACAGGAAAAGGCCAACAATAAACGTTGTCTTGTCACCCTTTGCCTCCGCTGCGAAGGCTTAGGTTGAGCCGCTTGAAAGCGTAGAAGTGTGCGGTAAGAGTGTGTGAGTGTGTTCCCTTAACACCTGGCCGTGTCTATCTTTGACAGGAGTGTCTGAATAAGGGTGGAAGTGGAGAACATTGTGTTGGGGACAATAAGAAGCCCCTATACTCTACTGTCGAGAGAAAGACTGAGTTGTCTTCACAGGCAGTAACACTATACTGTTTTAGTAGAACCAATAACTGAAACTCAAAATACATGTACTTATTTCTCCTGGCGGTTGAAGCACTCATGTACAGAATTTAGAACGAGCATTTAGCATTTCCTTAAAGTTTGTCAAGCTTGCTGCTAACAAACAATGCAAAATCCCACAAACAGGCTAACCAATAGCATCGCCATTCCTGCGTTACAGCCCAATAGATATTTCAGCACGAACCGCGAAGCAACACGCGTAAACAGACAACATGACAATCCTCACAGGCATGTTCTCCATCATTTGTGAAAAACGGCTGATATAACTGCAACGGACTAAGGCGGAACTTCTTCACGTCTCTCTTTGGCTTTATTATACAGCCTTCGGGTGGCCGAAGAGCATACGCCGGAAGAAGCATCACAATGTTCATTGAAGTACAGCAAAAAGTGTGACCCCCCCCCAAAAAAAACTGTTTAATTCTGTGTTGCAAGATGTCATTAATATATGATTTTATTTATCAGGTGCAGTCTGATCTGGCCCATCTTTTTTTTTTTTTTTTTCAGCCTTCAAAGAACCTTTCCTTTTCTAACCTGTGTTTTTAGTTTATTACACTCACACACACACACACACACACACACACACACACACACACACACACAAGAAGACCACTGCAATTTGATCTGAAGAGTGAAACCCATTGGCTAATTCCCCCACATGTTGCGGCCCCTTCTTATTGGCCGCCGCCTCCGCTGTTGCTTCGACTCCGACCCAGTAAACTCGCATATGAACCAAATCCCTGCGCTCTCATTGGCTGTCTCCGAGACACATGAATGGCGCTCTTGCTCCCACGGGACGATACAGTCATCCTCCTCTGAGAGGAGGAAGGAGGTGGGGGGGTAAGGGGGGGGACCATTCATCACCTCCCTCTCTCTCTCCTCATGTATTTCTCTTCCTGTGTTTTGGCTGTCGGGATTCTGCCTTTGTCCCTGCAAATGTTTTGAAAGCAGTCCAAGTCCTGTGAACGTGCCGGGTCAGGCTGATTTACCTCCCTCTCAGACTCCAGTGAAAGTTCACTCCATCAGATCCAGGCCGAAGCAATGTAATCCCTCGGGATGTCATCTATCCATGCTGGTCCCTTTTTAGGGCAGCGTTTTTAATGTTTTTGGGCTGGGAAGACTAATTATTCTTACTTGTCGCTCCCTGAGTCCGCACACACACACACACACACACACACACACGTACTTGGGCTCAGACATGTGTCTGCTTGTTGCTCGGTGAGTAGGTTAAGTTGAGCACCGAGGGGCCCACATGTTAGTCCAGCTCACTCATCGGGGTCCATACAGCGCCAGCAGACGGCGTCCATTTCATCATGTCCACGTTGTCACTTCCTGTGGCAGCTGTTCCCTGTGTGCGCTGTTCCAGGACCCCGACCTTCTTTTCCCGTTTGACCTCGTGCAGTATGCAACGTAATCCTACTATTTGTCATTCCAATGCGGCACTTAGCATGTAGCTTTCAACCAAAATCGTCATGGGGAGGGCGCTGTTGAGGCCTCTGTGTTGATGAACGCTGTGATTTATTTGTAAGTATCATAACATATTATGATCGAATCAGTATGTTTATTCAATTCAGTTTTCATGATTAATAAAAATAATAATCCTAATAATACTGTTGACAAATCGGTGAAACGCCTCCCGACCAGATGAGCTCCATAAGAATTTGCATTTGATTGTCTGCCCCCACCATTTTCAGAGCAGATCCAAGTAAAGTTTCTTTTTAGCACACTACACATATATAATAATAATAATAATAATAATAATAATAATAATAATAATAATAATAATAATAATAATAATAGCTGTATCTATTCCTTCAAAGGCGGACTGATTGCAAGGGAGCGACAAGGTTCCTATTCAGCCCAATTCTCACTCAAATCAGGTGTCAAAGGTGTAATATTCCCCCCCTGCCCCAAACTCCACCGCACAGAGTATAAACCGTCACCAGTGACAGTTTTCCACTTTCAACTGCCATCCTTTTATCGGAAGAACAACCTCAAAGTCTACTTGCATGTCCAAAATAGAAATCTACCTCTACGGAGGGGACAAAAGTTGGAAGCAGAAAAAGTTTGCGTGTGCGTTTGGCGCCGATGCCAGCTCAGCCTGTGATGGATGCGAGGGGTCAACTGACGTGACGTCACGCACACGTCGCAGGCGCCGATCAAAGCTCATTTGATCAGCGAATCCCATTAATGGCCGCAAAGCTCGAAGGGACGCGTTCTCATCCGCGTCTGTTTGATCAGCCAGTATGTTTGCTAATATGAAGTGTCATTGTATCGAAGTGTCGGTAAACACGCTCAATTATTTATTTTTTTTCCCCCTCAATCGAGTGTTGTTGAGCCAGCTGACCAGTGGAGTGTGTAATGCTGCTCAATCAAACCCATACGCGCATCTGATGGCATCGCAGGCGTCTCCGTTGGAGCAAAATTCACCAAAGATTGTATGCGGTCATGTTTCACGTGTGAGCACCTGATATCGTGCTTCTCTTTTAAGCGATGCCCACACCGACCTAATTAGAGGTTAAGTCTCTGGTTCAAAGATTGATTGGTTTCCTGGAAAGCCCACTTGAAATCAGGGCTATTATCATTATTATGTCTGTTATCACTTTCGATGAGTCCGTCATAGAGCAATCAACCTCCCATCCCTTTGCGTTGATTCCCTCGCAAAGGTGCTTTATCAGGGAGAGAATTTGGGGATGTTCGGATCACGCAGTAGGGCCGCATGGGAAAACGCCATCGGTGTCTTCGGCAAGACGTCACGTGCGAGTCTGCTTTCAGTCATCTGAAGTTTTACACCAAGTCATTCCTCTGTCGTCTGTTGCGGTCCGTGCGGGAAGTCTGTGATTGTGGCTAAAGCAAACACGTCAATCCCCATTAGTACGCTATAGGATGCAATTGCCCTGCGGGCCAATCAGCCGCAAATGTCACTTTGATTTGACCTATAACGGCGGATCTCGTTGAATGAGTTAGCCTGATGAGGGAACGTGAAATGAATCCCCAAAGCTGCAGTCATCAGTCTCGCATCTCATGTGATGGCTGGATGACATCCAGGGTAAACAAAGTGCAGCAAGTGCAGGACTGGCGTCCGTACCCGACGGGTTTTTCCTTTGATTCCTTCGGCCAGCAAGACCAGCGGACTACTTTTAAAGTCAATGCGCGCGTTATTTCCTGTCAAAGTCCTCCTGGTTGCGGCGCTGGAACTTCAAAGTGCCGAATGCCTCGTAAACATGACTCATTGTCAACAGGGAAAGGCGGCCACCGTGACTATTGTCAATTCCAGGAAATTAAACACTATTTTTCCCCCTTTCTTTGTGTCTAATCTAGTTTTCCAAGCTCGACAGGCAAATAGGAACATCATCAAGATATTGTCTATGCCTTGTTTTTTTTTTTTTTTATTCTTTCAAAGCACCAATTCAAAGCGAAGCTATACTGACACCCGGCGGGGGGTGGGGGCGGGTGGGTAAATCTCAAATAAGACTCAAGAAGATTAGGTTAGTTTATTAGAGGTGAGCATCAGCACTAATCCGAAGCTGACTCAGGTCGTTTTTTTTTTTCTTCTTCCAGACTTCAAGAAGGAAATTGGTTAATCTCTTCCTAGGCGCCCCAACAAAAAAATGTGTCCGTCTGGTTAAAGGTGTTCGTCATGTGTGTTTGCGGCAAAAGCATGCAATTGTTGGAAGTGTGACCGCTGTTTTACCAGCAACCGGGCCGCCGCATGCACTCGTGAAGTTCCTCCTTTTGTCCAGGCACTGAAATGAAGAAGGAAGGCATATGCGGACGGTAATCATTGATTTACTGTGAATGATTAATCCCGTGCCCCTTCCTGCCTGTTCTTTCCTCATCTTCCCCCTGCCCCCTCTCCACCATTCCTGTTCTTTCCCTCCACCCCTCTCCAATAGCCCGCCAAAGCGTGCCTGAGCCTCAGCCACCCTCATTAACCTTCTCATCATGCTGACCCCAGCTGGACTAAAGCTCCCTCGCACTGCAGTAGACAGAGTGGATATGAAAAGTCTACACCCCCCCTTTTTTTTTTCTTTTTCCAAAACCACATGTTAGGCGATTATTATCCATAGTGCCGTCGTGCAACCGGTGGCCTTGACGTCAACGTGCAGTTGTCGTTTGCCCACTTGAAAATATGGCCGCTTCCGAACCGAGCGTGCAGAACCGGTGCGTGACGGACAGTTTGTTTGGAATACAAATGACGGATCCCCATCGACCTGAGCATGGCACACATCCGTATAACAGCTGTTGTGACCACATCTCGTGGCCCGTGGAAACGGCAGCGTGCGTAGACGGTCGTAGCCGTAAAGGCAAAAGAAGCATGGAACGGCCCTCACGATGAATGTTCCATCCAGGTCGATTTGAACTTTCCGTGTCCTCGGTATTTTGTTTGATGTTCTCTGCGTGTGTACATTATGAAAAGTCTACCCGGGGATGAAGCTCGTCTTTGCTCTGACACAATATGAATGAAACCCCCGTGAGAGCAAAGGCGTCTAGACTTGAAGCGCTGAGCAAGACTAACTGTCTGGCAATGCTCAGTGGTCAAAAGTATTGGAACGCATCCTCGTACACCTTTGGGAATGAACTAGAGCAGAGATGGGAGCAGCGCTCGGTCCTTGCTCGGGGAAGTGCTCACCAGTGTTTTTCGGAACAAACATGAGCACTTGTGAATTCTCGACTTACTTTTGTCCCCCTACTTTCAACTCTGCCTATAACATTATTTAACAGTCCACTTGTATACGTGCGACCATATGCATATTGAATAGAAATCGGAATGATCTGCTTAAATTAGCTACCTGATATTTTTCGAGCGGTCAATAGGTTGGCCGCCTCTTTCGTGGATCGGTTACGAGAGCGTGGCATATCTTGACGTGGCTGACATGACTCCTCGTGGGAAGGTGAAGTGGTATTGTTGCATAGTATCCGCGCGTACAGACTCCTCGTGGTAATCCTCGTTGTAAGGCGCAGACAGAATGTTGTTTTTCTCTCCTCCTCACACCGCACGGTTATTTAAAGAGCTGTTTTTTCATTGTAATCGGCGCGTGGTCTCACTGTGCTTCGCACATTGTCATGGTGATGAGGGGCTGAACGAGTGAATCATAGCAGCCCTTGGTCTTCCGCAAGGTGAGAACTCATTGAGCTAAAACGCTCAATGGGAGCCAGGAGTGAAAATCATTGTATCCCTTTCTAATACTGTATCCTTTTTCCACCCAAAAAAACAAAACCCTTGATGCTCGCTGCGCTGCGCTTAGTTGCTTACCAAGTTCTTACGAAGTTTGGTTTTCCACCGGCAAAGAGCTACGTCATTACGTCATTGTAAAGCGTCCAAACGTCACTGTTTCCGTCGATGTTTACCCACCAGCGCATGGGCGAGTAATAATAATCATAAAAATAATAATGCGCCGTTAGCATCTGCTAGGCAACTTAGCATAGCTTTGATTATACTTGCATGCAGTACATAACAGTCAGGGGCATGCAATCAGCAAACGCTTCAATCTTTCTTAATCATTGTAGATGATAACGAGGCCGGCTGCGAGTCGGCGATCGCATGCAATCTGGCCACATCCACCGTCGCTCTTCCAGTGGGACACAATTGTGCCGAAGTTCACCGCTCAACAGTTTGTGCAAAACTTGCGTGTGTCTGGGGAGTCGTTCCTCCACATCTGCGATCGTCATGATATCCCCCCTGACGTAGTTGGTGCCAGAGTCTGGCCCGACAAATAATTTCCAGTTTCGAGCACCAGAGCTGGAGTCAATTTCGGTGATGGAAAAACAAAGAACTGGTGCTAACCTGGGCACTGGCAGTAGCACTCGCACAAGCGTGGTGGGAAAGGCCCACACGTGACCACATCTGAACACCACTTGATGTTCCTTCCTTCTTTATCCATCAAAGATCCTTGATGATGGAAAAAGGGGGCCAAATATCACTGTCACGAGGTATGTTATATAGATAAACATGTAAATGAACCCATAATGTATTCAGATTCCCTCTTTGTCTTTGTGTTTGGAGCTCCTATAGGTGATTCTCGCCCCGGGCATAACAATCATTCAATGTGTTAATGGGTCACACACTGAGCTCGTTAGCTATGCACAGCCCTCATTAGCATACAAATTCAATTAACTTTCACTGCAAAGACAAAAAAAAAAAAAACACACAGCGAAAACAAAATCTTTTGTTTGACACAAGACTCTCGTGGTCATTTAAAGTGATCACGTGACAATGTTTGCCCTGATCAACACGCGATGGCATTTTGCAGGCGCTTGTCGCATGGGACCATTTTGCTGTCACATATCACGAACGATAGGGTCAGGTAATCGTCTCGTGCCGCGAGAGGGCACGGCAGACGGTTTTCACCCGACCGGCGGCCGAAATAAAAGCAACGGGCCACTGTGTTGATTGAAAGCCAATTTTCCAAGTGGCGCAGAGATCGACTGTTCACTCGAGGCGCGCTCAGCTGCACTCCCCTTCATCTGCCATCATGTATTCTGTGGGCAGCGCTCTTATCAAGGGAATTGGTAATTAGTGGCATGCATTGTGTCAGAGGACAGAACGCTGAATACCAATGCCATTAAAGGGCTGATGAGATAAGAGGGGTGTGTGTGCGTGTGTGTGTGTGTGTGTGTGTGTGTGCACGCGTGCATGCTCCAGGGGGATGGTGGGGCGCTGCGGTCGAGCCAAAGCACGACTTCAATTTACATGTTTGCATATTTGACAATTAACCAAATGGATTTCCGTCCTGCGCGTTTGCCGAGCGCCCGCGTCGAACGCCGAGTTTTCTGGAGGATGTTCAATACCATAACCTATCAAACCTGTCCCATAATGGCGCCGTCTCATTTGCATAGCATTAATTAGACATTCTTATTAAAGGCCTAATTAGCATATATAGCGTTGTGTGTTTTATCAGGCTGAAAGCAATCGCTTTCCTTTCACTTGCTCTCGCGATCGAAGCAGATCGCATTTTATGATAGTTTTAATCAGTTTGGGTGTCTGTTGGTGAAATAGTCCAAAAATAAACATGAGGTAGTTTGACGTATCGCCCGAAAGAAAGGTTCTTTGAGGCTGTCGTCGAAACTGTGCCTCTTCGTCGGATTTTGAATTTAGTTTCCGAAATGCTGCCAAGCCAAATTTACATCAGACGTGAATGCCGCTCGATTGTACACATCTCAAATGCAATCTGAAATTGAAATGTGATTCCAAAATGCCTTTATTTATTTTGCCCAGCCCAACGAGGTGTGAATTCTGACCAAAAACAGACGGGAACAACCTTAGAATCTTCTCATTATTTATAAATAATACAAACCCAGGTTGCTTTTTTGAAAAATGTATTTGACAGAATAAATGAACAAGGTTGGTTCAATGCCAAAGCCTCTGTGAGGGGAAAGAAAAAAACAAACAACATTCATTGTTTTTATGACAGCGCGAACAACATTCTACTCTGGAGTAAAAGTTGCGTTCCTGATTGTACGTCTTCTCAGTGTGTGCCCCACCGGAGCCAAAGCCTCCGCAGCAAAGGGGCCGAACGGCAGAGGCCGGAGGGGATTGAGCTCGGGGGAAAAAGTGGAATATAAATAAAGACGGACGGAGAACGAGGTGGGAGGGAATGGGAACGGAAAGAAGGATGAGGTCAATTTGATGGGAGAGGCCTGCGCCGACTCGCTAAACTCGTTCAACCTCTTTATTCCAAGCCACCTTTTTCCAGAAGTGGTGAAAGAGGATGAGGAAATGAAATCAGGAAGAGCCGGGGGTCAATGGTTAAGCAGATGGTTTGTTTTTGTCGCCAGAGGACAAGACGCGACCTGCTTTATTGAAGCTGAAAGGTTGCGTCCTCCAACGCGGCGCAGGAGGAGGGGCCATTGCTGTTGAACTTCACCCTTGGCCCCTCCTACGGTCGCGCCGCCAGACCTGAGCTGAGATTCGAACCGCGACCGCTCCACTGTTCCCACCTTACTGCCCTCATGTAGCGGCTCTTAGATTGTGCATAGTGATGTCACTTTTTGGAGAGAATACCGCAGTCCCACAGTCAATAGTTGCTCGGATTTCCGATGAGGCTAATCTTGGTGTTTGTTCATCGGGTCCTTTGAGGAAAGCCTGTTTTCCCGTTCGGTCTCTCATGTAATAAATGGCTTTTAGCGGCTCCTTCAGATGCATCAGGACTGTGCTTTTCCCCATTTCCTTTGAATCTCATTAATTTCCATCTTTAATGAGCCGGGCTCATTAAATGCCATGTGCCCAGCAATGTATGCAGGAATAATTGGAGGCAGTTTTATAGGCACGATGCTCTTGTGTGCCTTGTGACAGGATAATATCGGGGCCTTGTTGATTAGTCAACTTTAATAGACATGACGCTTGATTTGTTTGTCCATCAAATTGTGTGTACGGACGGACGTCGGCTGTACCCTCGGGCTCTCGAGAAAGTGTGACGTGTACTCTGTGTATGTGTGTGTGTGTGTGTGTGTGTGTGTGTGTGTGTGTGTGCGTCTGCGTGTGCGTGCGCGCGCGTGCGTGAGACAATCTAGCCATCAGCTCCTAACCATGTTAAAGAGCGAAATTAGCCATCAGCTCGAGTAAAAGCATGGCTGACAACCTGTAATCACGGTGATGAGAGAAAGAAAATCATTGCATGACACACACACACACACACACACACACACACACACACACACACAAATATCAGCTGGTGGTACACAACAGCTCCTCAAATAGAAATCATTATTTGGGTCCGACGCCATTTGCTAATCTTGATAGTGCTAACTAGATTCAAAGTTAGTAATGTAGCTATAAAATCATTCAAAAGATGCATTGGCTTTCTTATAAGGCTACCGGTTACACAGGTTTTAGTGCAGGTATAAATGTTGATTGAAGTCATACAAACACTGCACTGTTGGTGTGAAAACTGTCGTGCAACACTCCAGTGTTGTTTTGTAATCATTATGTTATATGCATTAGCCTCCATTTTCTTTCAGATTAAAGTGAGATTTTGTCTTCAGATACTTGTTGGGATGCAAATTCGTTAGCATTAGCGTCAACTTCTTACTGTGTCGTCGTGGCCTCCATTGTCTTTCAGATCGAAGCGAGATTTTGACATTTTACTAAGCAAATGTGTTAGCAATCACATAAATGTCTTTTTGTCATCAGGTTCTTGTGACGAAGCAAATCTGTTGGCATCAGCAGGAGCGTTAACTTCTGTCTTTGTTGCTTCCATTTTCTTTCAGATTGAAGCTACGTTTTGTCAAAAGATACTTATTACGGCGCAAATTTGTTAGCATTCGCATGAGCGTTAGCTTCTGTCCGTGTCTTTGTAGCATCCATATTCTTTTATCGGATATGTGTATATACAAAATTTAGAGTCTTCGACTTGATTTGAAAACGTTACACAATAGGTAATGCTGCATATTAGTCCAATATGCTTTCACTCACTCCATTTCAGTCACCCCAGCAACAGCACTTTCAAATACGTCTCTTCTTCTTCAGAACACTCGGCGTGTTCAGTTAAGTGTTCAGCTCTGCTTCAGCCGTTCTGCAATCTATATTTACAGCTTCCATAGGAGCCGTCTCCACATTTGAAAAGAACTCGGTGAGTTTTAATTGTGCGCCACAGCGAGACACACGCGCGACTAACTGTGACATTTACAATTAGCTGTTGTCAGCAGTCAAAGGCGCTGGTGCAATTTACAAGGTGCACATTACTGTCCTGAGTGGAAGCGACAACAATTTGATATGTTGTCAGAAAAGTGGCATGATGGTGAATTGTGTTTGATCTCGCTTAAGAAGGCTCGCTCTCTTGTCGGTGAAAAGCCTTCGTTCCAAACAGAAATGTTTAGTTTTTTTTTGTTGTTTTTTTTTTTATTATGAAAAGGTTGTCCATGCGGAGAGGACAAAGTAGGCTTCTCTGATGCTTTTTTTTTTTTTAAACCATTACCACTCTTTAGCTGCCTTGACATTGGCAAGCCGGGCCGTTTTTCTTTTTTAATTCTTTTTTTTCTCACTGCTTTTTCCTGGCTGTAAAGTACCGATGGAAAATTTGCAAGGTATTATCAATGTCAACATCTCTCCCTATTTCCCGATGCATGTCAGGCCCAATTGTCGGGGCACTCAAAATTGAATATCCTGAGCAATTGTGGGGAGGCTAGCTGGGGGAGAGGGCGGGGGGGTTAAGAATGATTTTTCTCTCTATTTTCAATGGCAAATCCTTACGTTTGATCAGTGCCAGTGATAGTTTACGACTCGGGAGGTTGAATGCGGGCGGTGGGAATGGGGTAGGTCGATTTTTGGGAGTGTCTGGAAGGGGCTGCGGTCGCTTTGGTCTCCATGCTGTGCTTTGTGCACATTTGGCTGGCAGACAAATGTGTTGCGCATGAGTCCTCTCAGATGTGGCCCAGTGATGGTGAGTAAGCAGACCTCCGATTGGCCCGTGTGTGTGCGCGCGCGCGTGCGAGTGGTATGAGCCCTGCCTGACACATGGCCTTGAGGCGAACAGGGACTCGGGGATCTAAATTACGCAGCGTTTTACCAGACGGACTTTTCCCTAAAGTGTAATTACAGGCTAAGATGTGGTTCCTGTGAGTTACATAACCCCTCGGAAAACCTCCAGGTTGAGAGCCGCTATGTTCAGCATGACATGCCGCTAATACAGAACGATAACCTCAAATGCGCTTTGATAACTTTTACAACAAATACGTAAAAAGCGACTTCAAAGCCTGCTTAAGATTTGGATGGGACACTAGCTTGCAATAAAGAGGACGGCGGCGGCCCCCCCAATCTCCCCGCCCAGGCGATCTCCCCCGCCAGGGTCAAAACAGATTTGCCGCTTTAATATTGAGACGTAAAATCAACAGTCGACCTTAACTTTGAGCAAACGAGACATGAAAAGCAGAGATGACGTTTTCCTGCGCTCAGTCTGTCTATTCTCTATTCATAGTGTTCTCCTCCTAACACTCCCTTGTTGAGACTGGTGTTTCTTTTCAAATCACTGTCGCAAAGAAAGCACCAAACGGAAAAATAAAGTCAGAGGAAAATAAAACCAAGAGATTTGGCATGATATGCTGAGTAATGAGTTCTGAGTGAAGAAGTGAACATTTCTACTATTTATTTCATTTTATTTTTATTTTGTATGTCTGGGTCAGTGTCGACTCTCAAACTTGTCGTGATGTCGACTCAAGAGGTGTAAATCTTGGCGCTCGATCGCAATTAGTGATGATTAATGAATGTCAAGGATTGGACAGATGCTGTAAAATGTTGACATGGCGCTTTTTCGTGGAGCTTTGAGTGATCCAAGCACCTCCGAGGGGGTCTAATCCTCATAATCAGCACACAGTGCCGGCCAGTATAGTAGCACGGTGAGCGCGAGGCCTCTCCGTGGGTGGTTTCCCCTCCGCATGCGTGCGTAAGAAGTGGGATTTAATAAGCCTTCATCATTTTTGCACCTCTCAGTCTCTTGCCCCTTTCATTTCCCTTCTCCCTCTGCTTTTTCCTGCCTCGTCTTAAACTCCCACGGAACTCCCAACCTGCTCACACTCAGAGGAAGTCCTTCCTGGGATTAAAACACACACGCGCGAATTGGCTCAGACGCAAACTTCCTCATCAGATTCGCCCCCCCCCCCCTCCCCCTCTCTCATTCGTCCTCCCACAGACATCCTGTTTGTCTCTCTCGGAAACCCAAGACGGCGAGGAAGTGAGTAAACAGTGGTGAAAAGTACAGCAAGCACAGAAGTGCAAATGACGGTATATATATATATATATATATATATATATATATATATATATATATATATATATATATATATATATATATATATATATATATATATATATATATATATATATATATATATATATATATATATATATATATATATATATATGACAGTAGGCCTGACTTTATTTTTCCTCTTCTTACTCTTGCGGACCAAATTCAGTGACAGTATGGACCAATCACTTCATTGCTACCTTTTCAAGGCTGGAATGAGAGAAACCTTGTTTTTAATCCGTAATCGCTTTCCATTATCTCCCATTGCAGCCGGACGGCCTCAGCTCCCCTCATCCGTAGAGCGCTCTATCCAATCCATTTTACTCATCTGCCAATCTCCATCATTTCGATCTGGGTTTGTCTCTTTTTTTTGCCCCGCCGCTCCGTCTCCCTTCCTTCCAGCCGTGGCTAATCCATTACATCTCTTAATGACTGTTGTTGCGCTCGGTAAAGGAGAGTGTGGGCCGGATTGGCAGCCTCGGCGCCGTACGTGTCAGGCGCCTCACCTCGGTTCTCTCAAGCCTTTTCAGTCACGCTCTAGAATCTATATGTTCGCACAGAAAAAAAATCTAGGATTATTGGATGAGTAGAACAGGTTCGCTGTTGCTGCTTTTCGACTCGAAAACACCTTTTGATTCACTGCTCGTCTCCCGATGAAACTCCGGATTGGACTGCGGGATTACATTGGATTTGTGCCTGTGTGGTGCCGTCCATGAAGTTTTTGGGTTGCTTGATCATTTTTTTTATGTATACTGTATATATATTTGGCAACACACAACATGGACAGAGGTCCTTGGTTTACGACTACCCACTGATTTTCAATGTAACTGAGGTCAAAGGGTCACTTTTAGTCTCCCTTGAAATTTTCATTCGAGGTCAACGCAACAGTCTCCCAACGTCACTTCCTGTGCGTTTGCTCAACCCCTCGCAAGGTTTCCCGTTTATCCCCGTTTACATACGGTCTCACATTCCTTTTTCCTAGAAGCGCGTGACTAAAATGAAACATTCCAATGGAATCGATTGTCTTATTGGCTGCTACACGAGTTCACCGCGCTGCCAGCAAAAGCACATTAAATTTGCAATCACGGAAATGCCGCACATTTGAATTGCGTGTACTGTACATGTATGACTCGGTCTTACAGCTTCGATGATTGCATGCGCGCAGCCTGCGGTCTGGGAATAGTCATGCATACATCTCGCGGTGTCACTTTTGAAAGGGTCACTCTGAGGCAAATTAGTAGTTACAGGCGCTGGGCTGGAACCCCCGCTGTGCCAGGCCCCTCTGATTTAGGATTATGAGCACTCCGTCCACATGACAACTCTCTCCATTCATATGCTTTATGGAATCATCACCGTCGCCACCCGGCAAATGAGCGCAGTAATATTTAGGACGAATGGCCGTGCGGAACAATGCTTTTGAATATTTTATCAGCCAAGCCGTATAAAAGCAGGGAAGGGGTGTTGCCGCGTCGTACCTCACAGGGAGGCGCCGGGATTCGTCGTCGGAGCGGACGCGCCGGCTTGTTTATATTGCCGGGCGCAGTTTCCTCCACGCGTTGACTGCCAGGGAGGCCGCGGAGCTGGCTGGCTGTGGCCTCTGCTGACCGGCTTTTTGCACGGCGGCTGCGAGGGCACAGATAAGCGGCGGCACATACACACGGCGCAAAAACGCGCGCACGCCGCTGACGTACGATGGCGAAGCTGCGTGTGTGTGCGAGTGCGCGTGTGCGCGTGTGATGTTTTTGCAAGATTTATTTCCAAGAGCCAGGGGCCATCTGGGTGAGGTTCCAACAGGATCTAAGAGGCCAAAAGTTCACAGAAAGATGGAGCCGGGGAACGCGTGGCAGCTCGTGTGCATGAAAGCAAAAAGACGTGACAGACATGTGGGATGATGGTAAAAATATCCTCAGCCGAAGCATTGCACATCCTCACAGGCAGCACACTGGTTGGCTGGTTTATGTTATATAAATATAACATGAATTTTCATATGCGGCTGACACAGAAAAAGTGCCACCGTGTGCCAGCTTTGAGTACGTCTGCGCTGACTAGTGAGATTCAATCAGAGGTGGCAAAGAGACTCGCACTCAGTACCTGAAGTCAAGGACTGTAAACGTAGTACAGAGTCAATTCCAGTTCGGCAAGTATTTATTATTTACAGCGCCAAAAGCACAATAACCCACGAGTACAAGCCAATGCTGGATTCTTGTCAAGGGAAGCTTTTACATGCTAAAAAGAAAAAAAAATCTGCTATTGGAAGTGGGAAGTTTGCAATCCAACTGGAAGTGGTTGACTGCCATCAACATGATGAAGGAACAGCTGTTTTGCTCAAATACATTTCTCCCCAAAAATGCGACATATACTCTGGAGCAATGTATAGTCTGAGAAATTCAGTAAAAAAAAAATGGAATGAAACGGATCAAAACATGTTTGTCCCTTTTTTAGTTGTGTTTCTACTTCGCTACAATGGACATTGTGATGGTCTTCCGCTTGTTGCGCTGAAAAGAGCCGTCACCATTCCCTTTGTCTTGAATGCGTGCTATGCTAATCGTAACTACCAGAGGTATGTTGTCACTTGAACTATTTAATGGAGAGCAGAAAGATCGAGACACGGCGCGACACCTTTTTCTGCCGGATGCGGAAGAAGGTGTGATGTGTCGCTGCTCTTCTACAATTTTGGCCCTGCTTAGCCCATGTGACAATTTGTGCCACAGAATGACCATCGATAAGAAAGCCGAGCAAGAGAGATGTCACAGCGATACAGTGCCTTGGCCACCAGGTCGATTTGCATCTAGGTACTACAACAACAACAAAAGTTTTCAATTCACTTTACGCCGTCATGACTTTATTGTAAAGAATTTGGATGCAGCTCTTGCATTGCACCCGTTATTAATTCAGACATGTGTCTCTCTCTCTCTCTCTCTCTCTCTCACTGCACCGCCTCGCCTTCGTGGCCTGCGAGGCCGAGGCTCGCTAACCTGCGAGGCGTCTCCAGGTAATGGCCTGTGGAACGAGCGGGCCACGCTCGCTGCACGCTTATTTATGGAGCCGCTGTGGTCTTTCTCTTGGCCTCGACACCTATAAATACAACGTGGAAACGTTAGCCTGCTAAAGCAAACAATTATGTGAGCCCGGGGAGGACGGCGAGAATATAATTTGCAGATTCAGCACCACGGCTCCTTATAAAAAGGCCCGGCTTCTATGTTTAGACGGAGAACAGAAAAGTGTGTGATCTGGTGATGGCTTCAAGATGTAATTAGATGTTATTAGTTGATACGTTTTCGACCTCAACTGCAGTATAAACCTTCTGGTTCCGCCTTGTGATGTGTGCAGAAAGGCGACTGCGGTTTTGTACGTCCACCCGCGTATCAAGGCGGTTTTGAATTTTCCCTTTCACTCGCGCAACACGGCCAACGCACGTCGGATTGTTCTTTCAAATCCGTCGCAACTGGCAGACGTGGCCGTCGTTCGTATGATTCATGCTGTGCATTTGATTTACAATCTCTTCCTCGCTTCGGGGCCCAGCACACATCATAATAGTCAGGTTGTTGTTGGACAACCGGAGGTGTCGGTGAAATAGGCGTCGGCTGGTGAGTTCCATATGCAAAAATTGGACAGGTTTCAGGACAGGCGGCTCACGCGCTACTGATGCGAGCAGCTCCCCTGGATCTGCATCACGGCTATACAAGGGGCTCTTGAGAGCGTCCACTTTTAGCCGGGCACAGCGAAAGCAAACAGCAGACAGGCGGGACTGGAGACGAGCCCAGGCCCGGAGATGGGGAACGTGGTTCAACTGATAAAACTGTTATTACCGCGTTGGAGGCGGGCTGGCACATTGCAGGACCCACTGAAAAAGAAATGATGAGTGAAGGAGGAGGACATTGAGTGAGGGTTTTGTTTTTGGGGTTTTTTTTTGGCACAACTCAATGCTGCGAGGCCTTTTGGAGAATCCACATGTTGGATTGAGCTGCCCACAGTATGAGGAGTGACTGTTTTGGTGCAATTATCCTCAAACAATTAGTTCCACGCACAAATACACGTGACTGGCAATGTTTTCACCCATTCAACAGAAAAACAGAGGCAGAAAGCCATTTAGACTTCCCGAACTCCCTTTTTACATGATCTGCAAATACACAGACTCTTATGAGTCAGGTTGTAGGAATCACACAGGAAGTGACACGATAGCCGTGGCTGAACGACGAAAGATCTTTTTCGGGATCGGTTCTGACGTCTCTGATCCTTTTCCAGCACATGAGCGGGGCCATCAAATTTTTTTTTTTGTTCCAAAGTCGTCATGATGGAAGCCGTTGATGCAATTTTTATTTTCACTTTTACGGGTTTTTTTGCTCTTTTTTTCTCAGTTGATGCTGATCGCACACTGAAGGTTATCAAGTTCGACTGTTTCATGTTCATTAAAGTGTCAAAAACAATTTTTTTTTAATGAAGTGATAATGTTTTGGATGTGACGCGCATGTCACACTTCAGGTTTCAACAGACTGCAGGGAAGGCTGGAATAGTAAATTCCCGTGGCACTGGTGTAAGCTCCCCGTGGATGTTATAATTCGGAGTAATCGGCTCTCCCTGAACGACTTTGCGATTCTAAAAGAGGGGAAAGAGTCAATGCAGTCTCAAATCGGCGTCGGTATTGGCACCTTGCTGGATTAGTCATATCAAACACGTTTCAGTGGAAGCCAGTCATATAAATGAGCAAACATGAATGATAAGCTTCAAAATGAATTAGTCAGATTGATGTGCTGCATATTCTTCACTCATTGACTTCTGTCCCGCACGCACTTTCTCGGGCGCCGGCGGTTCCAACGCGAGGTTGAGCGAGCAAGCCGCTCAAAATAACACCGGCGAAGAACATCCCAAAAATATCAATGCTGGCCTTGAGAAGCCATAAAGGTCAAACTCTAGCGGCGCTCGCTGCTGTAAAATCAAACGTGCTGCTGGAAAAGGAAGAAGAGGAGGAGGGATCGGAAGGTGTGATGTTGCAGCGCGGTGCCAGGGGAACCGAAAGGCTTGGCAGTCAGGTGTGAGGGTGCGCGCGCATCCTCGGTTTCTTTTTAGCAAAAAGGGGATGGGAAGTCGGGGGCGGAGGCCGGTGAGCATCACGACGCCGGGGACAAATTACGTCGCCGTCACTTTCTGATGTTAATCAAAAGCCAAACGCAAGGCTGATAAAATATTCAAGGCGCGTCTCAGGGATGGCAAAACATCCCGAAAAACGGCCGCCGGGCACATTAGCTGCTATGACTGCAAGGTGTGAGTCCACACTGTTCTGACAGTCTTAAACTAGCATCGTTTTGACTCGCTTTACATGACATTCAAAATGTACGAACGTGCAGGATTGTAAAGGTGCATGTTGAAAGATTGTACACCTTGTGCACACCTGCAGCTTTGTGCTTGCGTGGGTTTTCTCTTGCTATTCCTGCTTCCACTCACATTTGCTGAACCGAAGACTTGCCCCAAGGTGCGAATGGGAGTAGGAAAAACTAGTTCCGGTGTTTCTCAAACTTTTTACTGCCACGAAAAAAAAAAGATGAACTCTCCAAGCGCCACTAACATGATCAATATCAAATTCCAGTCAAAGGCCGCAGGGGTCATCTCGAAGGTGTTGCAAAGTGGCCACCTGAATTCAAAAATGATCATGACAAAAGCCACTCTCTGCAGAAGAGCTCGGGACAAAGTTGGGAACGTGGCTGACTTTGTGGTTGTTCACAAGCGCTCTCGTTTAGGAAAAAGAGTCCAAGAAAACCGTTTAATGCTGAAGCTTGTTAGCGTGATTATCAGTGCAGTGTACACAGACTCCAGCATGATGCAAACAAAGCGACTCATGCAGAAACTCCGAGGGAGGGAGCCCGCCTACCCGCGCGCACGCGCACCCGCGGGCTCCCGTCGCTGCGGCGTGAAGTCAGTTGAGGTCATTATGAGGATTTTATGAATGCAAACCATTTCGGATAAACTATTCATGAAAGCAGGCTACAGTCGACACACTGATTAGTCCAACATCTCTTTGAGGGAGCCTTTAATTAGTCCCCCACCTAGCGTGTAGAGCTAATACTGCTTTTTAAACACAACCGGAGGAAAAAAAATAAATAAAAAGGCATTGATCGTGTGCGATCAATAGAACATGCCCCCCCCCCCCACTCCCCGCCTCCTCCCAGCCCCCCTCGGTCCTTAGGGTTCGAATGTTCATGAACATTGTTGCTGTAAAATGCTTTTCTTCTCCGATGGGCCCCGGGGCCTCTACAATTGTGTGTGTGTGTGTGTGTGTGTGTGTGTGTGTGTGTTGAGAAATTCTCACCAAGACATCACACGTTGGTAGTCCCCCCCCCATGGCACCAGTCGTAACTAATCCCTTCCTTGTGATTGAATGATGAGTTGATATTTTGTTTCAGTGCAGATAGACGAAGTTCATGAAGTCGCGACCAAGTACATGTATTTATTTTTATTTTTTTTTAACTTACAAAGTACAATAGAAACCTACGGTATGTAAAAGTAAATGCAGGTTTCATTTTTGTCCGTTTGCCATGGCCATCCTCACTTTCTGCACTGTCGTATCTGTGACAGTGACTGAAGACCGTTGCGTGTCGCGAAGTGAGGAGATGAGCATGAGGCACTCGGTGTGGCGAGTGACGATGTCGGTTGAGGTCATCGGCAGGTCAGCGAACAAATGTGCTTGCGTTTAATGTATTTTGTTCAATGAAGCGACTGAAAGAGCGTCAGTGTCTGTTTCCATGTTCCAGCTATCGGTTAGCGAATCCCATTTTCCGTAGTTGCGTAAGTCTTTATTCGTTGCCTTTCAACCGCCGACAACAATGATGTCACATATCGAAGTTGCATTCGAACGATATCATTTGAGCACCGGCCTATTTTCAATAGTTTTGCATTTGCAAAGATGATGTGGAGAAAATATTCGAACTCGAAAGGCGTGCGCGTAACATTGCGCATGTCGCGACCAAGCGCATCTATTTACCCGTCAGTTAAGTTAGCGAAGAATCGTTCTGGGACATGAAGTGACATTGTTGTCGTGGAGGTTGGGAATGGGCATTTTGCCGTTTACTTGGGAAGAGAGATCACGCCACAGATACTATTTGCGCTGACGTGTGCGCTGCCTTGGCATCTCGTGGTACTCACGAAATGAGACGAGGACGGCATCATCGGTTTAGGATGTACAGTGCTGTGTTTTGAGTTCGTTTGTTCAACTTTTCTAGCCGTTTCATATCGAGCTGCTGTTCGCGGCTGGTGTTGCTGCCAGAGCTGAACTTAAGCACCTGCAAACGCCAGCGTATAAAAGAAATAAATCGCAGAATGGGAGTTTTGGGATGTGATAATACTGTTTTGTATATCTGGTATAAAAAAAATGTTGTGACATGGACATGACGATTAGAGGGCGCTGGCATAAGTAAGGTTGGTAATTGGGTAAATTTGTGGGTTATGAAATATCTGTGTGTCTCCTTTATAGCCGTAATTACCATAATTAAAACATGAGATGGACCGAAGTAGACGGTTGTAGTCAGACTTCTGAAATACAGTTGTGGCAACTCAAATCGATTTATGTGACTAATTGCTTCATTTCTGCGGAGAAGTTATGTTAAAATGGCCCTCTCAGTTCGTTTTTTGGCAGTCGGATCCAAAACGACTGTTTTGATTTGAGTTGACAATAACTCGCTGTCAGGGCAATAGAATGTCTTTTTTTGTTTGTTTTTCTGGCTTGAGGGGTGACATTTCGGGATGAACCTCAAATGCACTGTAACCTTTAACGGTGCGCTTGATTTGACCTTCTCTGAACCTTTGAATGCGCATCCGTCTCGTCGGTGTTTCAATACTTTTTGCACCACCCCATTTGTTGCAATTTTCAATTGGAGCAGTGTGAATGGCGTTCCAACGTCACGGTTCATCCCAATTTCGCATTAATTTACACCCAAAAAGAAATTTGGGGAGTTTTACGCATAAGTGAGTTCCAGCCGGAGCCAGTCATAAATATATGTTCTTTTACCATAATAATTATCTTTGTCCCTTTGCACGGCTATACTTCCCTGATAATCGCACCATGGTTTTATAGTTCAATAAAAAAAAAATAATAATAATAATAACAACACACCAGGACAGTATATTGTAGGCAGAGCCTCAAATCCCGATACATGGTCACAGTTTTTCCATTGCTGTGCTCAATCGCAAAATGCATTTGGCTTTGGCTGACGATGGGGAGGTCCTGTTGGTGCAGTACGACTGTGAAAATCCCAATTTTAATTGAACCAGTAAACGTTTTTGTCCGCTCATGGAACAAACACCTGTTTTTGCTGATTTTTGCTATTCAGCTCCTTGTTGCAGAGCAGCAAGCTTTGCAAAAGCCAAATATCTCCATTTTTTTTTTTTTTTTTTGTGAGCAGACACAGTTGGGCACAATCAACCCGGCCATTTATGACATCACAGCGAAGTAAGTAAACAGGAAATAATTGCGAGGAGTTGAGAGCAGCACTTTAAAACATGGAGCGCGGTTATCGCCGCGGCAACAACGATCCAGATTCATGAGCGCAAACTAACCATTTGCATGAGTTAAATGTGAGCACAGACATGAAATGAATGAATGATGTGCACTCGGGTCCCCGCGGTGAAATGCGGCGCGGCAGTTAATCCGACAAAAGTTTCAGATGCTGATCCGTTTCTGGCATACTGATCTGCTCCTAATGATGATGTTTGACAATTAGCTGTGAAAACTGTGCGAATATTCCCCCTCGTCTTGGCAGGCGCCCGGCTTGGCAGGGCGCGGCGCGTCTAGCGAGTGCGGCTTCCCGGCCAAATCAACATTCACGATAGACTATCCCAGATGGGCCCATGCAGATGGCCGCACGATCTGGCCTCAGTTGGGACTTTTTCAGGCCTCCCCAAACAGAGCGCAAAATGCATTTGTGAAATAGAGTCGACTTGCCCGCGTGCAATCCGCCATCTCCGTGTGACGCGCACTCGGCAAAATCATTCACGGGGACGTTTTACTGCAGCTGTTATGTTTGTGGCGCAGCCCTAACGGCGGCGTTCATCATTCCGGCGCGCGGGGGAGAAATACACCCGTCCCTCTCGCCCTGCTCACAATTAATCCACATCCTCCACGCTTGGAAGGGTTAACACGGCAAGACGACAAATTATTCCCAACTGTCCGGGAAGCCGTGTAAAAGCACGCACAGATTGATCGATTGCTTTGTTTATCAGTCATCAAACTATTCACAATCAATCTTTTTTTTTTTTTTTACCCGGCCCTCTCTACCCAGACACTTTGCTGTATGGACGATTTTACATTCGTTACTGCACGGCTTGTTGTGCGCTCGTCAAATGAGCCGTACTTGACTGGGACGCGCCGAACGTAGATTACGGCGCAGATGCCCCGTTGAGGAATCTTTTAATTAACGCTGCGCCTCCGCTGTGTTAGGGAATCAAGGGGGCTTGGAGTGACGGCACGTCACAAGGCTGTGACCAGATTGTCAACGGTTTAAAAATGAGAGGGCGAATTTAAAAAAGAATCTATCACAGGATGTGCTACCTTGAACTAGGTGGGCCCCGCGGAGGTCACAGATATTCTCCAAGTTTCAATATCTTACAATAGTTTTTCTGTTTGCTTTTTGAGCATCCAGAGGTCCTGCCAGTTAACGTGTCCATGCTGTCCCTGCCCGGAACTCCAGTGGCGTTGAATAATACATCTGGACGCGCTGTCAGAGATCATATGACCCTGAAACGATTGGATTTCACATTAAAAGCCCCGGCGCCGCCGATGAGAAGCGAGTTGCGCGGACAGTTTTGTTAATCTCTGCTCCGACCTTGCCTGAGGCCGTGCGGCGCTGAGGTAAATGTGGCTGGAGTTATGCTGCGTAGGTCCAGCCAATTACTGAACTTGAGTGTTTTTTGAGCGGGCAAATGAAAGATGAGGGTGAACGCAGCACACGCACTCGCGCAGACAGGGCTCCGCGGCTTTTTGTGCCGCATATTCCCTAAGCCCAGAAGCCGATGTCCTCATTGCCGTGGGTTTTTCCCGTTGATTTGTTTGTAACTTCGCAGACGACTGTTTTGTAAGCGGCGATTTCGATTTCCTGAAGCTATTCTTTGAGTTAGTCAGAGCTGATTTAGCTGAGAGTCCAAACACGAAAATAAATCCAAATCTTTGTGTCTCTCCTGTTTACACGAGCTGAAATGAGGGATGTATGGTACCGTATTCTTCCTAATAAATATGCACCGATACAAAAAGTGTTATATTTGAGTGCAACTTGTGCTTTTTTTTTTTTAATTCCTTTATGGATCCCCAGAGACAGATTTTAATTTTCATTCAAGCCTTGGCAGAGGTCTCTGATCTCCTGTTTGCATTTGCTAACACAAGTGATTTGAACACTATGTGGCAGCTAAGAAACAACATTTAAGTATGATGTATTTTAAATTGCATTTGAAAATCATTCAGAGTTGCGACAACACATAGGGGTCAAAGAAAATAGTGGCAACAATTATTAAAGTATCCAGCTATTGTTCAATGTATTTTAGTTTGGTGAGAAAGAAAAAGCTTGTTTAAAAAAAAAAAAAGAATTGCAATTAGGTTGCGGATTTCATGCCACAACGAATAGGACAAATCAATTTAGCAAGAAACATAACTAAGAAGCATATTAGTTGGTTTAGCGGGCCAAAAGAACTGCTGTGGCCGGCCATATCTGGCCCCCGGGCCTTCAGTTTGGACGTCCCAACATTTCTATTTTGTCATTCTTCAGGCTAACTTCCCCCGTTTGTGTGTGTGACCAATCATGTTCCACTTTGGAAGCGCTCTTACTGGCGTACGCCGCGATAGCATCAATTATTGATCATAATGCTCGCGCCGTCGCCCAGCCAGAGTGTCATAATCGCTGGGTGCGGATAGGAATAAAAGATTCATTCATACGGCGTTCCACCAAAGGAAGAAAAAGAGTGGCATGCCGACGCTCGATTTAGGTTGAACGCATGAGCCGAATAGAGAGCGACTATTCCAGCGGGGATTAGATAACACGAGTTCATCAGGTTTACCGTAATGTTTCCTCCCTGCGGCGGCTTTGCTGACATTAAAGTGTGCATCGTGTGAGTCTCTCACACACTGTCTGACCTCACTTAACCATGTGACCTCTCTTTTCCCCCCATCGCCTAGACAGCAAAGAGACAGGGCGCAACATGTAATGTAATTTGTATGCCCGTCCCCCTCTTGTCTTGTTTTTTTTTTTTTTTGACATTGTAAACTGCGCCGAATGTAATCTGCCGCTGCGGATGATCGATGACTTGCTGCCGCCATTGCAGCACTTGCTGCTTGTTGTTTCGCATGCTACCGGCCCGCAATCATTGTTTGTGGCACGGATCGTCAAAAGGGAGAAAAGGAGCTCAAGGAGGGCAGGGATGGAGACTTCGGTGAGAATGGCAGTGTGTGTGTGTGTGTGTGTGTGTGTGTGTGTGTGTGTGTGTGTGTGTGTGTGTGTGTGTGTGTGTGTGTGTGTGTGTGTGTGTGTGTGAAGTTTTACTGCAGGGAAAGCTGAAAATGAAGTCAAGCAGGCGGCTGTGTTCTCGTGGCAGCAGACTAGCTGGTAATTAAAAACTACGGCAAAGTCCTGTGAGGGATACAGACGTGAAAGTAACGAATCAACAAATGTTATTGGGCCGTATGGAATATGTAGCGTACGCAGCTGCGAAGCTCTGATTATTTCCCCACTGCTGCACGGCTTCCTTTCCTTCTGCTGGATTTACGGCTACCGTGTTTCCCCGCCCGATCACCATTCGCCGTTTGCTCGTCGTCTTTGTTGCTGGTTTTTAATTTTAGGGATATTCACCTTAAGGTGGGGGTTGGGGGGGGGGGGGTTTCAGACAATGGTCTGTTTTAATCTCTTTTATGTTCAGAGTCACTTTTACAGTAAACAGTCGGCACTCGCGTTTCAAGTTGAACATAGATGACAACAGTCCATTTTTCTTTTCAAATTAAGGGTAGTTTCAATAGAACATGAAGCAACCCGTGGACTCCTTCTCATTTTGTTCATTGGAAATTATTCAAAAGAGACCCCAGTGCCAACAATTGCATTGTTATTATTTGCCACCTCAGTCGTTTCGGGTCACTTGGTCATTAGTGACGCTGCTTTCCGGCAAACGAGCCAGAAATAAAACTGATGCTGTTATACCAGCTATCTTCTGGAGTTGCTGAATAAAATATGCCTCACGTCGAAAGAGCAAGTGACTCGTAGTCACTCTAAGTGACAAAACAGGCATATACTCGGCTCTTGACTCTCCAAGGACTCTGAAGGTGGACCCATGCAGGCAAGCCCCCTTGAGGGCTGTAGTAACCTATTTCGTCGCTCACTGCTAGCCAGCCCTCTCAGAGCAGGGAAGAGGTCGCGGTGACGCTTCCAAATGGCTCTTCCACAAGCTTTTAGTGCAGTCTATTCCGAGAATGTAATTCATACAGTGAAACTCCTCTACAACGAAATCGTGTTTGCGGCAAGAAATTTTTCACAACAGGGGGTTTTTCACTGTAGCAAATTTGATCTCAGATGTAAGCACACACACGCCCACACACACAAACGTATGTGTACACGCACACACAAACGTATGTGTACTCTATTTTTATTCCAATAGTGCATAAGTATGAGCAGTGCAGGGCAGCGGAGACTATGAAGCGTCCCGTGGCTCGACGGACATTCAAATAAACGAACGTTTCCTCGAATGCTTTACTTCTTATCATGCTAAAAACAGCCACGGCACGCTTGTAGTCCTCGATGGCCTAGTTAGCTCTCGAAGGCTAAAAACCTTACGTTAATTAGCGCTCCAGTTAGCGTTAAACCAGTGTGGGGGTTGCTGTTGCCATTTCCGAACGAACCAGTAGAGGTCGCTGTTGGATAAGACATCGTTGTAGTGAATGTCATCGCGAGGCTGGAGCAGAGAAAATGATTTCGTATAACGCAACAGGGGGTTTCGTCGTATGGGGGGCAGGAGAATGGGAATTGTTAATGCATGAACATTTTTTCACATAAGGGGGGTATTTTCGCCCATGTAGGTTTCGTTCTAGAGGAGTTTCACTGTCACGGATGTGTCTGCTGCGTCGCGGTGAGAATTCCACAATTACGCACGGGGCTTTCCAAATAATTTGTGCGTTAACAAATTAATTTTGACACCGGAAATATAAATCTCTCTCTCTCTCTCTCTCTCTCTCTCTCTCTCTCTCTCTCTCTCTCTCTCTGTATATATATATATATATATATATATATATATATATATATATATATATATATATATATATATATATATATATATATATATATATAGATAGATAGATAGATAGATAGATAGATATAGATATACACACACACACACACACACACACACACACACACAGACATAAGGGGTGCCATAAGCTTTATGGTCTTTGTGCATTAAATATTTCCCTGATGAGTCTAGAATGTATCCATCATGATAAATTGGGGTTCACCGGACTGGGAACTCTGCTGTGCTCTCCTCAACGGATAAAAATTAGCATTCCAATTCCTCTTTTACAGGCAGAGGAAAATTGCAAAAAAAAAAGCCTTGGCTGGCACATCGGAGCTTGGCACCTACCTCTACAGTAAGCCTGTCTTGCTGTCATTTGCCACCCTGACTTGTGACTAGCGGGGAGGTGTGCAAGACCAAATAAGGGGGCGCTCTGTGGTGAATAGAGGCTGCTAAAGAAGCACAGGGCTTAGCCGATCAGTAAGACACAAACTCCTCGCACCAGCGAGATTTCAGCGCCAGCTTAAAGGCTTCGGGGGAATGGATTTGGCCCTAACATCACATGAAATTGCTTCTTCAAAGTCTCCTTATCGAGCCGCACGGAAAATCTCCAAGTGGTTTTACTGCTAAAAAACATGCAATCACATTTCACACTTTTAAATTACATACTTAGCCATTTTCTTTAGCGGGGCGCGGGGGTCAAGTGCTTAAAGATTTTGTCCCCTTCCAGTCTTTTTCAAAAAGGTGCACTATTTCTGTTATCTTACTTTCACAGCCCAATGACTGTCCGCTCCATGCATATTTCCGGCAGATGAATAGCGATGGGCATGAGTGTAGAGATACACAAATATGCCCGTTCCCCCCCAGCCCCCACACACAGACATGTTTGTAAAAGTGCACAAACAAACCTGGAAAAGAGTGATGGGACGGGGCGCCTTGAATTGCCTCATGTGATAAGCACAAAGCTGAAAGCAGCACCGTAAGCTGACTGTTGTTTGTTCACCTGAAATATGACACATCAGCAGTATTTCTGGTGAAAGCCACCTATTTCTGCCGCCTTGACAGTCCCAGCTCCCTTAAGGACACCAAACATGCGCACGTTAAGAAAAAACGAGTGATTAAATCGGCATCGTTATTTCAAAAAACATCCACCGGGGGATTGCTTGACTCTGATCACAGCTGTAATCAAGTCTTCCCACTCTCAAGCTGAGCCTTTGAAGCGTTTTCGAGAACAACAACCTGAAACGATGCGTCGCAAAGTGATTTGAGTCCAAATATCTATGGAAACTAAATAAACATATGAATCCATCCTCAAACCAAAACTCTTTGTTGTTTTTAAAATAACATTGAAAAGACAATAAATATGGCACAAAGAACATGCACCCTAATAAAATCGGTGTTGGGCGCACGAAACGCTGTGAACAGTGACAAACCAGCCACCGACAAAAATGATTTTACAATCCTTGGGTGACATGCTTCGGAATGTGAGCTGTTCTTTTACTTCTCCACGCAAACCAACACAGCCGAATCAGGAGCACTGCACCTATTTATAAATCATCTTTTACTCGCAGGCGACAATCGTGGCAGTCCTGTTTAGAGGCAGCCGTGTTAGTTACATTACACTGATGAATATCTGTGTATTTTCTCCTTTTGGCTCAAATGTTTACCTCGTTGTCAGGCATCGCCTATCCGCTCATATCATTTTTTTACCTTTCAGACTGACTAATGTGCAACCCACCAACAGCAGCATCAGATAAACAAGATGAGGCAGGTTGAATTTATTCATGAAAAAAAAAAAAAAGAAATCTGATTGAATGCTTTATGACTGCGGGAACCCCCCGGAGACTCGACATTGATGGCAGTAAAAGACACAATCAATGTTGTTTGGACCGCTCCCTGTGAGGCATTCATGGTCCAAGGAAAAGGCCGAGGCACTCTTCATTGACGCCGGTCTGGAAAACATACATACACATGTGGACCGCATTGTTGGTAGCCTTCGGTTAAAGAAAGGAAAGGCACAATGATCACTGAAAGAATCCCTAGTCGTCTTGATTCCATTGTGCCATGTGCCGGATGTAGCAGAGCGGCCCCAGAACATAACAAAGCCTCCTCCATGTTTCACAGTAGGTGGAGTGTTCTTTTATTCGTCTGCTTCGTTGGACTTGCCAGAAAGATCCACTTTTGTGTCATATGTCCAAGGCAATATTCTACCCAGAACCTTTGTGGCTTGACATGATGCATTTTGCACTTCTGTCACTTTCGAGTTATTTCATTGTGAGTTTCCTTCTTTCACAGAGGGGCCCCAACTATTTTGTCCATGTCGCGTATCGATGCGAAAATGACAGCGGTTTACGACAGAGTATACTCGCTGGAACAACACCTTTGTCAGGTTGTTAAATTGTTTGTTTCGATGGCTTGAGAATCTCTGAGGGAGAAGATGATGTCGTTTTCCTTCTTTTTGCCTGTGAAGACTTGCCAAGCGCACAAAATGATCGCGGTTTAGACTGAGTCGATAATGTGAAAATGGTTCTACAAAGTGACTTTTTTACTGGACAAACTCTTTGTTTCGCAACAAGGACCTTCTTTTTTTGAAAGCAGCTCAGTAAGCATGTTTGAATGGAAGGTCAAAGGGTTTAAAGTTGTGACAGTGAAGTCAGAGACCCTAAAAGTTATACCCAGAATAATTTTGGTGCCTCAAGTCAAACTTGGTGCTCAAAGTATGAGTACCAGTACCATCATCATGGAACTAAAATCATTGGATGTGCTTTTATGAGTTGGTAATATGATTTTATTTCGCTTGACATGACTTGTGACCAAAATCCACGTGATGACCCACTACAACAGCAAAGTGGAAGTGTTAAACACGGCGATGGCAGAATGATGTGAAAAACTGAAAAGGTGCGCATTGCTCGACTATTTGGGTCATTTCTTTGCTCAATAACAGCAGAATGTTCTGTCTCCCTCTTCAGTCGGTTATGTACGAATGAATCACAGATCCAGACAGAACATGACTCATCACTCCCCTGCTGTCCTCTACTGTTCCAACACTGTTCATCTCTGCCTCAACTTATTTTTTTTTCATCCTCTTTAGTAGAGCAAAAACAAACACTTTTCCAGGCAGGAGCAATAGACACGCTCACACGGTCTCGGTTGTCACCATGCGATGGACCCAACATGTTGAATAACCTGTGCTGCATAACTGAGGTCACAAACAAAAACACACTTATCATGCTGAATGTGGGTCAAATAATAAACAGAGTCATTTCAGGTGAGCTTGTTGGAATCAATAGGCTTCTGTGTCTGAGAATGAAAGCCAATGTTTGCCTCGGCTATTCCGTGAAAAGGGCTGATTGGAGGGCAGATCACATGGCATGAGGATGTTGATGACAAGGTGTCGTTTTCAGAGTTATCTCAGTCATTGTTGAATGACAGTTGGACCTCAATTCTGACAGTCTGATATAGGACATAGTATGTCATCTGAGAAATCTTCACTTTGCCATGATACTGTTTTAAAGACTTTTATCATGATACGGGTTTTTGCTGATGTTAGCATATGTTTTGATCGATTGCGGGCATGAGTGTTGGCACTCTTCAGTGGTTTAGATTCCATTTGGCTGACAGAACCTTTTGTGTTATCCTTGGAGTCCCGCTCTGCCCCAACGTCATATGGTGTTCCACGTGGTTCCATTTTGGGGCCCCTGCTGTTTTCTTTGTATTTCCTGGCCCTGGGTTCCAAGACATGGCATTTCCTTTCGCTGCCATGCGGATGACAGCTCGTCAGCCCCGTTTCTCGTGTCAACCAGTCAGCTTCCGCCAGCCACTCTTTTGTTGTCCAGGTGTGCCGAGATGTCTCGTCAATTTGCTTGTATTTAGTTTCCTGCTTTATTTCAACCCGTGTCGGCTCTTTGATTTGATTTTCTGTAATGGTGTTTCCTTGAAGTTTGAGCTTCACAGAACATGGACAAAACACTCATTGTAATGCCGTGGTAAATGGAGTTCACTTTAACAGAACACTTAGTTGCTTTGTGTTATTTTAGTTCATTTTTCATGGTCTATAGTCATGGACGCTTTCTCACATTTTCAAGATAGAATGTCGCTGCCTCCTCACCTCCCCCAGTGTATTCACCTCTCATCTGCGCTTCTCTGCTTGCTGACACACACACACAAACCGTGCGCGCGCACACGCACGCACACAAACATTGCAGCTTTGATACAAATCCCAATGGTGAACTTCTATCAACTCCAGCAATAACGAGCTGTCACGGCCCTCAGTGATCTGTCTGTCTGGTTGTGTCAGGGTAGCAGGCAGGCAGACTGTACGTCGGTTCCCCACTTCCAAGGCCTGCCAGTCAGCACTGGGGGCACCTCAGACATCCCCGTGTCGGCGCGGGATCATATCTGAAGGCTGACACCGGATCAGAGGCGCAGGGGGAAAAAAAAAACACTAATTCGGCGTTTGACCCCAGCTTCGTGTATGGAAAAATAGAAGGCTGAGGTTGACAGCTAAATGCCAAATTGGTTGTCTCGGGAGGTTTTCATATCTGAGCAGCTCCTATTTGAAAGATAAGAGACAGATGGGAGTTATTAAAGTTTTAGCCCCAGATTCATAAACATGCATTTACATGCCGGAATGAGTTTAAAAGGGAGTCAGCGGTCGCCTTGAATATCTAAAAGTCACTGTGCTACATCAATGACGAAGATCAACCCTAAATAAGCCTCTGAGATAAAACCTGGCTGCAGCCCGTCACAACATCCCTATTTAATGTATTCCCTCCACATTGCCTGAGATATATTATCGAGCCCTCCTTATTGTGGCGGTGATAAATGCGGGCGCGCATTAGCTCCACCAAATGTGTTTCCCGATTTCCACAATAAAGGCACCTTACTTTCTTCTGACCTTCAGCTTGGTTGCAAAGCCAGCACAAAATATGCATTGGGAAGAAGCAGCAGCGGGAACATACGAGACTTATAGCAGATTGCTTCTCTTTGTACGGCAACACGCAAGAACATGCATCACCGTCGGCCTTCGACAACCCACAAATATGCACAAATATTAAATAGGATCAGCAAATAAATAGATAAAGTCGGGCTAGTGCTGCGACACATGTGCACCATTTGCATGGCTCTCCCTTGTCACGTGATGAGTCGACTCTCTCGGCCAAGCAGTCAGAAGTGTCGGATCTATGCGGTGCGGTCGGCCGAGGAAGACTTTGCGGTCAAGTGTTTGTTCATGTGCGAGTGTTTAAAAAGAGAAAAATCCCGAGTTCTGGAATCAGATTCTTTGGACAGATGGAAGTGAGGTGAACTGGCGTCAGAGTGATCGCAAAGGACAAGTAATAACAAGGATCGTGATCCAAAGCACACCACGTCTTTGCTTTGGGACCTGATTTTAAAAAGCTTCGGCTGAAAAAGCAATGTAAAAACTGGAAGAGAGACTGCAATCAACAGTTTGGTACGTTCAAAAGAAAGGAAGCATCGGTGAGCTCATCGTCATCAAAAAGGTCTGGAAGACAGCGAAAGACTTCTTCAAGTCCATGATCATAAAATCAATGATTGATATGCGAGCAAGCCATTTCAGCTCGGATAACTTCCAGCACCTGCTGTGACCCTGAACAGGACAAGCGTGATGGAACTGGAATGCACAGAGCGATTTTTCCTTGTGAAGACCCACAAGTGCAATTTAGTTGTCTGGAAGGTGTGACAAGTTGCAGAATTTTAGTTGCTCTCTTTTATACTCTTTGTGGTAGCCCATTGTTTGTGCCCCAGCTGTATTGACAATTTTTGACAGATTATTTTAAATTTTCGTCAAAGGTTTTTACAGTACAAAGCCATGTCCCAATCACGTTGGGCCCCAATATTCCAGATAGCAGTGAGGTCTACTGGAAGATATCAAGTCGAGTTAGGCCCAAGAAGATGAGGCAGAAAAGGTCCCCGACTCAAACTGTGGTCCTCAAAAGTAATAGTTGTTGTCCCCACACGGCAGAGAGAATCCTGACATGCTTATGAATATTGTTGTGTCCTTTTTTGGTGTTGCTGCTCCATGTGTGTGATGGGTGATATATACAGTAACAGCCATGCTAATTTCTGTTAGCCCGTCAATGGTGTTTTGCCTTAGATGTTAGCATCAAGCTAGCAGACTTCATTCGACAAAATTGTTTTGTCGAATATTTTGGCGTTGACCTTACAATGTTTCCCCTTTGTTTTCTGTGACAACTGTAAAGTAAACAACTAAACAGCTTGAAGGAAGCGCGCTTGCCTTCGTCGTTTGGAATACGCTGTGCGAGAGGTTTCCCCAAAGGCATGACATACGATGCCATGTCTCAAATTTCTTGACAGTGAGAGAATAAGAAGAGGAGAACTAGCGCGGTGTGCTGCTTTATTTACCCATGTGGTGCACGTGCCACCATGTGCGTGCTCACCTTTCTTGGTTTTTCTTGGTTGGCAAAGGTTCATTAGAGATTGATTCAAGCCACGAAGCAGAGCGTTATGTTCTCTGGTCAAGGCTACTCGATTTCAAGCTGACTGCGTGACTTCAGGATAGCGTCTGAACAACAGTCGGGACCTAAATGAGTCAAAAGAAACCCCCCCACAAGACCAATCCCCTTTATTAACCCCCTCAGGAAGATTGCAGATTCGTACAAGTGTCGCCTCGTGTATTGAGCACGCCGCCATCCCGTTCTAATGGCGTTGGGTCATCAAGCGGCGCTCCGGATGGAAAACAAGAGAAACACGTATTGATTTGAAAATGTCTAGTTCTGTTATTTTCAAAGCTTTCATCAGCTTTTTTCTTTCCTTTTTTTTTTTGTCCAAGCCAGCAGAACCTCAGGTTATGGTGCTTTCTCAAACAGCGCTGTAATCAGCGTTTCTTTTACCTGCGTGCCTGCGTGCGTGTTCATGCATGTATCAAATTTCGGCGGCCGCAGAGTACATACGAGGCGGCGGGAGGGTCGTATATCTCGCCAAGTGCAGCCAATAAAGTATAATTCATGAGTGTTACAGTGCCCGTGGATGGTAGTCATTACTCTTGTGTTGGCGTGCATGTTGTATATCAGGGCTCAAAACAACAGCCTTCATCGCTCTATTGATTGCCTGACATCTTCTGAAGCCTGATTTTTGTTGTTTTTTTCCTTGGGAGAGTGAAAAGGAGGAAAAGATGGATGATGTAAGAGGAGTGGAAAAACAGCTCTATGTCTTAATAGTGCACTGTGTGAGACACGTCTATATTGTTTCGCGGGGAGCCGGACGCCAGCGGAGTAGCGGTTCAGGCTCATTTCCCCCGTCAGAGCCTAAATCCAATCTTGAGGCCAGCGGTGATCTACGGTACAGTGTCCCATGTTGTTCTTCCAAGCGGACAGTGTGCCGCATTGTTTTTATGCTCGTCAGCAGAAAAATTCCTCGCCCGGGCCACAGTCGCTTCTCTGTGGACGCGCCGCTAATGCGGCGCACGCGAAAGAGCATTTTCATGTGATCGCCATTCGTCTTTTCCTTAGAAGAGCCCCCCCAAAGGCAGGCTGGCCTCAAGCTGTGCGCTGCGTCCGCTTTCGACACTCGGCCCGTTCGACGCCGCGTGTCTTCGTTGGCGTCGTGGCGTGCGATGTGCCTGACTGACACAAATACATCAGTTGGAAGTAATCAGTCACTAGTTTATTGAGACACCTTGCCATCACAGCACCCTTGGAGTGTGTCTGTGGGAAGCTTTGTTCATTTTAGGGGGAGGGGGGCGGGTTGGCTTGTTCCACACCATTCTATCAACTGTCAGTCAAATTCCAGGCTTTTTTTTCCCCATCTAGTAACTCTCTTATGCTGACACATCTCTGCATGTTGGAGGTATCAGAGCCAGATTCCAATTCTGAGCCGGAAGACATACCTGAGAATCGGCCTCGTTCTGGCCAGTCTGCACCTGACTGACGCTCGAGTTCTTGTAAAGTAGCGGAGGGAGGACGAATGCCATGGATGCGTGTCAGGTTAGGTGGGCTGAAGCCTTTGTCACGATAGGTGTATATTATAGGAATAGTCGAGTATTTTCATACGTGACAGGATTTTCCAAGTAGATCAGTGGGCATTGGTGGCTGCCAAAGTCACTAAAGTCGTCCTTTTGAAGTGTTCGCAAACCTGTCCAGCTGTTAGCCGTACTAAAGGGCCTTTTTTTTTTTGGAGCACGCAAAGTTTTTCCCGCCATATGGCCCTGAAAGAGGTCCTGCGGGGATGCATCCTCCAGCCAGAACCCGCACCTTAACGACGGTTTCTGCATTAGCGTCACGGCATGCTGCCCGATGTTGTAACCGAGATTCAGTACAATAGCATTTTAGGTGTCCCCGCAGATGAATCAAAGAGCATGTGCGTGCGTGCGAGTCGTGTTTTTGGCCTGATTAGAAGTCAAACGGCAGCCACAGGTCAGCGCGGCCACAGCTTCCATTTGAGAACTCTCATTGAATTAGCAACTGAGAAACGCTAATCCACCGCGCCACAAAAATCGTTCCTTTTGCCGCCGTGTGCTTGATTTCCAAAAAGAGCACTTTGCAGTGTTTCCAGCGTCGGGATGTCTGTTCGGTGCCGCTCCGCTGACTTTTCTCACATCAGCACTCGTTCAATCGTTCTTTACTCCATCAAGCTCCTCATGGACCGCTCGTGAAGCCGATGGAACCTCAGATTTTTATGCCGGCGCCTGATCTACAGCCGTATTAAAGAGGGGCTCTTTCCGTTGGACGAGCGCGGTTTAATCTAAATCTAAAGATATGACTCCCCGGAGGCCCGCCGCTGTAATCATGTCGGACCGACGACGGGCCTCGCTGTCACTCTCTCTCCATCTCATTGGATCGTCATCCGCATCGCAATTATTTTGCAGATTTGGTTGCTATCTGGATCCAGGGTGATCAGCAGCAGTCGCGGGATGAGATGTTACGTCGCTTCCGTCACATCTTCTCACCGTGGTGCACCGCGTAAAATGCAAACAAATCTCACAGCGGTGAACGCGGGCGCGCGCGGAGTTAGGACGATTAGTCTCGCAGTAAATGAATTTCAACGCGCATGCCAATATTGTCAAGTCACTTTCTATTACTTCATCAAGCAGTCATGCTAATTGTGTAATAGGCTCGTATATTTCCTTGCTGTCGACTCTCATTTACATATTCAGACCCATTTTAATGAGGAAGCCTGGATGAAAACAGAGGAGCGGGCCGACACGGACCCCTCCCTTGATTTATTCTCTTCAAATCGGATTGATCCGCATTCCTGCCCGTGATTGGGAACGCTTTGGATTAAATGGCATATTTGAGTTCAACGGACGCAGAGAAGTCCTTCTGCGGTGACATTTTAATTTTCGGAGCTGGACAAAGAATGAGCAGATTCTTCAAGTTGAAAAAAAGGTGGAAGGGATGAAGACGCGTTTTCAAGGCGAGTGAAGCCGCGAGGTTATTTCTTCGGTGGCCTCTCTGCAATGATGCAGAATAATGAAAATAAGTGTGTCCATTCGACACGTTAATATGATTTGCTCAATGTTTTCATCCCACACTGAAGGTCCCTTGTTCTTTTGCTCTTTTTATAAGTATTCCGGAGGGTCTCCCACCCGCACACACGCACACACAATCATGTTTTCATTGCTTCAAGGGCACATTTCAGTGATTCACATCAATTTCCTCGGGACTTACCCAAACCGTAATGGTTGAAGTGTATTCATTGTTCGCAAGCAACAGTGTATGTGCCGCGTCCACAAAGCGGGCGAACGAGAGCGCCCCCACTGCATTCACGGCGTGTCACAATTTACAACCAAAGGCGAATCATGACAATGATGGACAGAACGCAGGGTGCTTTTGAAGCGTGAACCTAAAAAGGCATCGGACTCAAAGCCTGGCTGTGAGCTTGAAATTGAATTATTTATTTCCAGAGGAATATCAGTTAAGCATTTCAGACTTGTAAGCGTCACCACGATGATGCGTCCTGGCGGCAAATGACATGCGCGGAGGCCATGTGCATCATGTGGGCAACACCGCCTAATTTGTTAACTACACGGCAATTCCAAACCACAAAATCGCCAAAGGAAGAAAAATATCGCTTTTAAATTAACAGTCGCGCTCTTGTATCAAGAGCCCATTCCGTTGATGTGTGACTTCATATGACTACGAGCGTGCCTTGGCCACATTCAGAATTCAAACACTTGGATGTCAATCGTCTTTCCCCATTGAAACGAATGCAAATGCCATTAATCTCTTCTTGCCACCCCCAAAATCTCGACAAAAACTGTTGGAATGTGATCACTTCACGGAAAATAACAATTTATCTGAAAAAATTCACGAGCCGCTGTATTTTTACTTTATTTTTGACAAACTGGAATTACCTGATATGTTAAACACATGTACACAATCAAGTAAAATGTGCACTATTTGAGTTTTCTTGGAGGCACAGCTCTTTCTTTCTCTCTCTCTCTCTCTCTCTCACACACACACACACACACACACACACCGCAGAGAGATGCATCTCCACTGTTCTCTTGCTCCATTCACCCCTCCCTCCTTTCACGAAAACAACACAGGACTCCTCTCAGCCGCCAGCAAAAAGAGCAAAATTTACAAGAGGAGCACAGTGGATGAGTAGCGCTGTTGTGTGCCGCTGAACAGCACCCTTTTGACTGCAAAACCAAAGGTCAGGGCACAGCTCCCAAAGCCTGCAGGCCTCTTCGGTGCCTGTGTGCATCCCAGAGTGTTTGTGCATGTATTTGCGTTCCTCCGCAGTGTGTGCTTGGGGGGGGGGGGCGCATAAAGCTGCGCCTTGTTAAAATTGCGGCTAATTCGCTGCCATATAGTGTTTGATTTGGACTCAACTGTTTTTGTGGCACATGACAGTCTCGTGACAAAACAGCATGCGGCCAAGTCTGTTCGTACCCATTGCAAACTATCACGTTTGGCTCTACGGTGTCAACTGTGCTTGCACGAGGGTGAACACTCGGCCCTTGTATGGCGATTGAGATGTTCCTATGATGGTGCATGTTCATTACACGGTATCCCATGATCCTCTTTGTCCAGTTCCATTAGCAAACGATGGGGTCAGGGTGGGGGGTGCAAGAGGGGGACTTGGTAAAATTAGACCAGTCATTTCTAGCATTCATTATTTTCTCAAATCAGAAGTGGCGCTCTTCATCGAGATGATCAACTCCTCTCAGCTCATCGGTACGCCATTGCTAGTGTTAAGCTATCGGAGGTACGCTAATCTATGTGGTTCTTTTAAATACATGAGTTGTAATTCTCTTTTTAATTCCGATGTCATATTAAACCACTGGCCTCAGTCATAAATAATTGCTCAGTGAAAATGGTTTTGTCGAGACATTCAAGAGTCTTTCTGAGACTCTTAATCCAATAGAGAGAGCACATTTTTCAAGTTAATGTCTCCAGTTAAGACTCATCGGCATCTATAAATCCCAGTTAAATGTATCTTACCTTGACGTTAACAGAAGAGGGAAGAGGGAGAAACGCAGTACCCGTATTTGCCGTTTTGAAGCACAAATGACAAATGGTGAATCACAAGATGTTTTGATCGCGCAAATATATTTATTATAACCCTAGCGATGCAATTTAAGAGAAATGAGCCGAAAGAGGTGGTGACCAGGATGTGAAGGGTCAGATGGAATTTTGCCCGCTCTTGTTTAGGTTCATAGAGACAATGTTTAGTTTCAACACTTTGATCTCATTAGATTGCGTTGGTGCCAAGTGCGTGTTGACACAAGACAGACATGCAAGGTGCCGCCCACCGTGAAGACTCTGGAGGACCTCAAACTAATAACCTTTCAGCATCCACATGGCCGCCTGTGTGATAGATCCATACAAGGCGGGACATAACATTTAGGATGCACTTCTATAAAAAGTCAATTGGATGAAAGGGCATTAAGGAGGCTCCGACGGCTTCCAGGATTCAGAACGTGACAATTGATGCTGCGCTGTGAAGTACTGAGGGAAGAAATGAGCATCTAGGTCACGGGAGACTGTGAAAGCACATAGTCGCACTGTTAACTACCAAATAAATCCAGACACATTTTGGTGAGTGACAACGCACTTTCGGGCTCGGGGCGGAACATCAAAACGTCATTTGCGGCTCTGGCTAGGAGGAGGAGTTGAGGGCGGCGAGAAGGGGGTGAGCAAGTGTTTCATCGTCAGTCTCCAAAAGGTGCAAGTCGGTAATGGGTGCTATCCGCCTTCAAACGTTTCCATCATCACGACACTTGGCAACCCCCCGCCACTCCCACACACCCCCTACTAGCTCGCGGTAGCAAGGTAATAACACTTTCATGACCAAGCCGGCCAGTGCTAAAGGCAGAAGCCTGGGAGGTCAAAGTTCAGCCTCTAAGGGACCTGAAATCACGTCAGGATGCACTTATCCTCCCGTTCCAAACAGATGTGCGTGCATCTCCTTTATTTCTTTATTTCTTTATTTTGTTGCTCTTGATACCTTTTTGAATGTGGTGTTCAGGAACCTCTCCGTGATGTATACAGCCAGTGGCAAGGTGAGAGTCCTTGTGCCTTCTTAATTCAGTCCGCCTGGCTGAGTGCACTGGCACGAGAGCAGTGATGGATGATGCGAGGCTCATTAGGAAAAGACAACAAAATCAATAGAGCAGCCACAGAGGTGTCAGCGCTTAACACACACACACACACACACACACACTCCCCGGTCAGGGAAAAAAAACACCACTGATTGTCTTTTCACTGACAGAAGCTTGTGTGAAATTTGGGCATTCAAGTGTGTGGCCGTTACGGTGTGAGTGACTGATGCTGACGGACACCTCATGGATAATGGATAGAATGTAATATACGACGGGGCGCCTCTCCTTGTTTGTGCCAGACACAGAAAGGATAACCGAGGACATTCAAAGGAAAGGGGGCAGACGCCGGGTGTGACCGCTTTCTCAAAAGCGTGATATTGGCGGGGGGATAGAAAAGTCATTGTTGCAAAATTGGTGATGTGCCGATACATCAACTTTATTGTTTTTGTGAACACAGACTTCCTTTTTGCACCGAGATACTGGTTGGAAAGCCCAAGTGCAATTTAATGCCCAAATCTGATTTATTTATTTTTATTTTTATTTTTGTATCTGTTTGCATGTCCATTCCAAGTAACAAGAGGTTTGTCCGAAAAAGTTTCAGGACTCTTCTCAACAAAGATATAACGTAGCATCATGACATTACTGTGCTTTCATTGTCATTCAGACTTACAGCCGGTGATTTTTTTTTTTTTCCCCACAATTATTTGTGTTGTTTGGGCTTCTGCGGTTGTGTATACGTCACCAGTCGGTGTAATTCGATCATGCCGACTTTTCATTGCCGTCTATCTGATCTCTGCGATGAGGCTGCAGCCTCATTGGCGGCTATCGGATACGCATCAGATTTGTATCCATTTGGTGGCGGCCTGATTCCGATCGGAGGATATCTGGTTCCATGTCTTTCTCTTCTTCTCCTGTCATGCTGTCATGATGGAGAGTACATCAGAATTATGTCAGTTGTAGCGACGATTTGATCGTCTTTTGCCGTGTTGTGTTTTACGCATGACAACAAAGGCTCCCAGTTGCTCCAACTTTGATTGTGGAGAACTGCAAAATCATTCCAAACTTTTGGATGTGTCACATTTTGCAAATATTCATCTTAAACACAGTTGAAAAAAATACAACGAATTTTGACGTGACTGTTATTTTATTTATTTTTTCCCCCCCCAGTGGATTTGAGGTGATAAAGTGCGCATGCTTATCTGCAGGATGGAGGTGGCAATTTTATGATAGCGCACACGGCCAAGCTGCAGGCTGCGGTAGGCGACGGGGGTAAAGATATTGCTTCACAGTTTGCTGTTTGCGGCCTCGTACGCCGCGCATATCTTCCTGTGCGAGCCTCTGCACTTTGCTGTTGATTTCCCAGTTTGACTACAAGCGCCTCAGCAGCGGCCAGCAGACTGTTACACTTCTCCACTTCATTCCCGGCAAAAAATATATATCTTTCATATCGTCCCCCCTCTCTCTCTCTGCTACCATATTCTCATCCAGAATATGGAGCGGGCCTAATGGAATTCCCGAGTAAAGTTCATTCAATGGATCTCCACTCTGCTCCACTAACAGTGCAATAATTGAATTGAAATCAAACCTAATTGGATTGCCGAAGGAATGCCAGTGAACGGTTGGCGTCTTCCTGGGAAGGAGATGTACAGCACAGGTCATCGTGTGTGCGCGCACGCGTCTTTGTGAGCCACGCTGGAAATGGAGATGAGGTGACACTCGATGGCGGTGAATTAGATTACGCTAATCATTTTCACCATGAGGGCTGCGGTGTGCGGCTGTGGCGCGGAGGAGCGAAGGGGAGGGAGGGGGTGTCCTGGTGAGACGGCAACATGCTGACAGTCGGCGCGGAGGCCGACGCTCGCCAACTCGACTTCCTGGAAATAATTTTTGTGGTACAACGGACTGCAACTTTGCATAGCATCGGAGCTACTTAACTTCTTTTGAGTCCACTCATGTGAGCGCCGCTGTCCTGAAGGCTACGAGGGCAATAATAGGAGAGTCGAGCAACAATCTACGCTCATGTGCCATTGAAGGAGTTCATTCAATGATATCTTTTTTTTTTTTTCCTTACACTATAGGCTACCGTACGACGACAGTCCGAGAGACTGCTTCAACTCCACTTTTATGTGCATTTTGATCGCGTGAATTCATTTGCTTTTGTTCTTGGATACGTTCGAGCGTCGTTTGGGGGCGTCGTCACAAAAGGCGGTTTGAATCGGGAAATGGGGTGTGGATTCAAGAGATGCCAGTGCAGTGCACGGGACCTAATAAAGTTGTTCGACTTTAAAATATATTGAGATGTAGACGGCAAGAAAGTCATTGCCTCATCCCCTCTCAAAATGAGCCGCGCCGCATTGGATTGATTCGAATCAAACGGAACCGAATCGTTCCACTTTAAAATGACATATTTTTGAATCTATCGTAGCCACCATTTGGAGATGTGCATCGAATCGTCTTTTATTGGAGAAATGCGCACCCCTGAGTCGTTTTGCATGTGTTTGAGTATGCCAAAGACGCGACTTTCTAATACATTTTCATGGACAGCTTCGGTCCAACGCCTTTCCCAATCAGAAAGTTTGACTTCCAATCTCATTATTTCCACTGGCCAATTTTCATCCGACTGAAGAGGTTGCGGGTCTCCCGCGGGTCCACACTGCACATGTTTTCTTGATTTTCTGGGAGATAAGTAACTTCTTTTCTCCCTGAAGCCTTTTTTTTTTTTTTTTTTTCAACTTTATCAGAAGTTTTTTCGGACTTCATTTTAGCTGTAGGCTCCGACAGGACTCCAATTAGATGGACGATAGAATTAATGAAATCTGTCTGTCTTCTCCTCCTTCTCTTGCTCTATTTATCCCGGTGCTCAGGGGGACACTCGGTCTGGATTCAGTCAGCGCGGTGGCTTATCTTCTTCTTACTAAATTAAATATGTGTAATTGGTGGTTTCACAAACACAGCTAACCTTGCCGGCGGCAATCGGGAGCTGCCGCCGAGGACGTCCCCGTGAAGATGTATATTGTCACAAAAGGGTCCGTATCCACCTGAAAGCTTCTTCTCCACTTGGTGTTAGGAGGGGGGGGGGGGGAACGAAAAGTACAGCTGCAACTGTTTTGTTTTTTTTTCCTCCCTCCGTCAATTCTCCTGCCAGCAGGGCGGTGTTGTTTGTTATAAGTTCGCACTCACAAGGAGTTCTCATCCTCTCCTCGGCTTTTGTTGTCTTTTCGTGCAACGCGCTCTGCGAAGAGGCTTCGGAAATTGGAACGCAATTCATCACATTTGAGGCGGGCGCCTGAAAAGCAGTTCCACAATAGTCGAATAATCATAAACGCGGAGAAAGACTCCACTTTAAATACCGGCCGTGAATCATTCTGCCATTTTTAACTCTCTTTAACAAGTGCCGTAGGCGGGTTAATGGAAACGAGCACAGATGTAACCACAATCTTCACGCGACTGCTGTTCGAACACGTGCGGAGCAGCAACAGAGAATACGACAATACTCACAGGCGTATACTTTTTACAACTAGAAATTCAAACCGATAAAAATGATGCGGGGATAGCTGTCCATCATTTGTGTTTTTTGTGGGGCCGCATGTCGGAACCATCGGAGTTTCTTCCCGTGTGGGGTTTTCGCCAGGTACTCCAGCTTTCCATCAAAAATTTTACGCTAGGCTTATTGAAGACTCGTTTATGTGAGTAGGAAGGCTTGTTTGTTTGGACGTGCCCCTTAATTGGCTGGCAACTCGTCCACGGTCTTGCTCCAAGTCAGCCGGAATAGACTCCGGCTCACCCGTGACCGTAATGAGGACAAAGGCAAGAGCAAGTCGATCGCCGGTCATACTTCATGGCCGTATAACCCCCCAAAAGAAAAATCAAGCGGTCAACAGCGCTCTTTTGTGCTAGACTGCGTGAGATAAGGGCATCACTTCGGAGGGCCTCAATAGAATGAATGCATAAATTAAAAAAAAAAAAAAAAGCTGATCCACATTTTCTCCCGCAGACCAGCGATCGATAACACACACATATCCATTTGTGTGAAAGAGTCTAGTATGGGGCAAACACGCCCCCTAGCATTGAAACAAACCTCCACGGGACTCGTTCTCCCAGACTCCCCTGGGGTGGGAACACACACCGGTGCTGGTCCATATACTGTACCGCCGAGACTCAATTCTTTGAGCTTAGAGATGAGGGACAAGACGCATCACACACTTCAAGAGGCCTGACTTGCTTCCGCCTCTCCTGATGTGGGTTGGCCGATTGAAATTAATGAATCAGATTGAGCAATGAAAAATGGACCGGCACAGGCTCTGACTTTGAGTAATGCGAGTAATTGGAGGGAAACCTATAGGAATGCAGTGTGCATGTATTCACAAATGAATGCGGTGAAAACACAAACGCACACACATACACACTTGTCGGTGCATTTCTCATTACTTCCAGTGTCGTCATCCAAACTGAGTTGTGGTGCAAACCCCCCCAAAATTTCAGATGCTTCGGGTTTAACCCAAAAGGGAGCCGCTTGTTTACCTCCTCCCGGTGCGCTGTCAATTTATCAAGCTACAGTGAAGCCGATACCTTCTCTTAGCGTGTTACGATCCTATAGCCTGGCCCTGATTTATCGGCTGTCTGGCCGCAGCACTCTCCAGTGTGTTTAGGTGCTAATTAGAGAACAACACACGAGCACACGTGCACGCACGCACATGCGTGCGGTGTGACCACGGGCTCACAGGTGATAGAGGGGGGTGCTTTATCACAAGAGAAAAGTGGGCGTTGCGCCAAAAGAGGGCTTTAAATTACTCGTGGCACCTCAAACCTCACACTCTCAGAACCAGACACACATCCATGTATACCATGGATACAGAATGGATTGGCATGCAGAGATATTTGACTTTTTTTTCCCCAAACTTTTCCAAAAATGTTTGGAAGCGGTTGGTGGCCCGCATAATTTCTGTCACGTAAAAACAATAATGGAGGAAATGACTGCTTTTTTTTTTCCTCATCAACCTCTCAACCATCCAACTGTTTCTATTTGACTGACCGATTTCCTACATCGCCCCCCCCCCACCCTTACCCGTGGCCTCCCCCGTGTAATCTGGAATGCCTAAGAGGGAGAAGTGCACCGCATCACTCCATAAATGTATGAGTGTCCAAAATGCAGAGGCACTGAGAAATGTGTGGGCAGCAGACTGGGAAGCATAGCCAAGCTTACTAACAGGATTGGAGGGGGGTGAGACGGGAGAGTGAGGGAGGTGGCTCGAGAGGCTCGAGTTTAGAGGAGGAATTGTTGAGGTGCCGTGGAAGTTCATGTCGAATTTCAGAAAAAGTTGTGAATTTGCTGGTTTTATCTCTTTTATGATGATAGATGCTAAATTTCATACTTTGCTGGTCTGAATTTTACAAAAAAAAAAAAAACTCCCTTGACATTTGGCTTTTTCTTATCTCCCTCCTTTGAGGCACACGGGTAAACTCATTTAAGTGACGGATGGACAGTTTGTATTCGGTTGATTAGACTCGATGCACATGAATAATTATAGCACATTTAGGAAATAAGACCACATATAGATAATTCAGGAATGATCAATAGAGTATAGACAGTTCGGAGTTTGTGCTTGGTGCAAAGAAGACTTGTTGAGTCCCAGAAGGGCAGCAGAGAGAGCCATGAGGGATATTTAATGAAAGGCTTTTCTCTCTCTCTCTCTCCATTCTCCATCTCTCTATTCATCCATCCTTTCTAGAATGACGTACACCCCCCCCTCCCCTCCCCACATCCCCCAATCCTTCAATGACTTGAAATGACGACGGAGAAAGTTATGCGGAGTTCAGGTGGAGTTCAGACGCAGACCCGCTCGCCCCTTCTTCTCGATCCGCCTCTCCGTAAGCTGACACGTGAAAATCTCCCTCGGGTTCCTCTTGACATGAGATCAGCCGGCGATCCGAAAGCCCCCGCTCCCCAATGGCAATCGCCGTTCAGTCCCCGCTGAAACTCGGACCTTTGAGCAAACCAGATCCTTCTGCAACATTTATTTTGGTTTGTTTTCCATAAGCCAGAGGTGGCAAAAGTACTCCAAGTTTGTACTGAAGTAGAAATACAGAAACGTGTCAACGGGAAAAAAAATGCGAAAAGTAGAAGTCAGGCTCCAACTTCTTTTCTTTAGCCTTTGAAATGAATGTGTATTAACTTACAAATGTACACATTTTACCACTATGGGACTCATCAAAGGTTTTTTTCATCCTAACGTGTCTTATCTTACATAGTGCTCCGTGCGCTCATGTTGTGTACAGGATCACAAAATGCTAAATTAGGTTGGGTTGTTTTTTTTCTTACAGATTAGGGTTTTCCCCCCGGGAATTGGGGCTGAGCCCTGTTGCAAATTGTGAAAATCCGTGAGCAAAAGAATGGTGAAAACAACGTGATAACAAGAATGATATCGAGTGCAACATCACAACTTCAAGTGTTAAACGGGTTTTACACATCAATTCTACAGACTCCATTTACTAGCTTGCAGAAATGAGCAGAAACCAATTTGCATGTATTTATTTAATCAGTTTAATCGACTTCCATCTCGTTCCGCAGAGGGCCACATTAGCTGTGGAATTAGCGCGGCAGGCTAACTAGCCAAGGTGTCAGTGTCTCAGGTATGAACGACCATGAATCCATGAAATGGAACAAATGAAGCTTGTTTTATTGTTCCACTTTCACGGGGAGAGTTGGAGAATGAGTCCGTTTCACATTAAGATGGCCCAACGTCCGCTTTTGTTTGTACGTATAATAACATGAACACGGGCATGCAGTGATGTCTCTGAGCTTTCCTTCTTGCCTTTGTCCTCATTTGACGACCCTTCATACTTTCAATTGAATGTTGCTTCTGGAATTCTATCTTTATGACGCAAACTTTTTAACAACCCACGATAAGGTTCGTTAAAGAGTTGACCGTTTGATGCAGGCCACATTAACGGCGCCGCGATATGCCGTTAAAAACAGCTACGTTAAGAGTCCCCCTGCTGTGCAGTATTATGATCAGCTCAGGGTTTAAAACTACCAAGAAATGTGCACAAGCTGATCAGTTGCTCATCGCAACAACGTAGCATCAGAGCTGAAGCCATGTGTGGAATTGCAGAGCTTGATGTTTTTCAGGGACATCTTTCGTGTGGCTCGCCCTTGCCCCCTAGTGGACACGAGCTTAGTTGCACTGCTATAAAGCACATCTGTGTGGGTCAACGTGGGTGTGACGCTGCCACAGAACTGTCTGACACATCCAAGACCCCCCTCTCCCCGCACCCCTGCCCATCACACCCCACCGCGTGCCTAACTGTAACGGTCCTTATTACTCACTCAACTGTGATGAGTGAGTTTTTCTTCGGTCGTGTGCGGCGCATTTGCATGTGCACTCGCATGCGCTTGTGTGATCAGTGTGTAATCTATGTGACACCAGCCGGCGCGAGAGGGAGACACCTGATGGATGATATGTACCGGACAAACACAGCTAAACGACTGCAGAGCAGCCGTGCTCGCTTCATCACTGTTCTACATGATAGTTTGTGTCAGTGGTGGGAAGTAACCAAGTACAAATACTTTCGCAGTTTTACTTGACGTTTTTCTGGTGAACTTGTTTACTGTTTTACTCAAGTAAATTCATTGAATAATTCCTTCTACTTTTACCAGTCTTTTTTTAATTGTAGTATCTGAACTGACTAAAAGACTATAAGTTAGGCAGACGCTCTAGAGCGCCTGGTTGTCGGCCCTGAGTGCACGCTCTTGCAGAAAGAAAGAATGAAGAGCGAGGAAGGGGGTAAAATAAAGTCCAACTAGGCAGTGATTGCGAGGATTGTGTGCGTGCCGGTGTGGCGGCTTGAGAGCGCCTCGATGTCACGACAGCCGAGCGAGGCACCTTCCAGCCACTGAGGCCTTCATCAAATCTATTTTGGGGGGCTCAAACATAAGAATACTGTTTGATAAAATATCAGGCCGTAGTGGTGATATTTGACAGCTGAGTGAGATGTAGTTTCAGCATGTTCTGCAGACACGCCCTCGGTGATTGAGTGGGAACAGAATTGCTTGATTTATTTATTTACAGTCTTTATCCCAAACCCATTTTGAAGCCTCATTTGATCTCCTTGGCCATTTTTGGGTCGACGTTCAAAATTAGCAGCGGTGTTCAAAACACTCTTATTCCGTGGTGTGTCAAATTTTATTTATTATTGAAGTAAATCCAATGAATCGGTATCTCGACTATTACCATAGCCCCCTCAGCCCCCCCCCACACACACACACATCAACTACCAGAACTTCTGCTTCAGTACACAGTGTGAGTATTTTTGCCACATCTGGTTCACGTCGGGATGTCACAACCATCAACTGTCAATTTTATCTCTGATACTCTCCCCAAGTTCCACATCACAACTTTGATCATTTTATTTCAAGTCAGGCTCTTAATTTGACAACGTTCCCCCTCATCCATATCTTCCCCATTCCGTGCTCGTTTGTCGGCCCTCTATCATATCACACAGCGTTCCCCAACCAATAAGCGGAGGCACTCTGCTGGAGAAATGTATTTATCTTTCACATAAACTCCATTCCGGCGCCACCGGTCTCTCTCCAGTAGTTCTCCCTGGCACTTAATTTCTATTAATGGTTCTGCAACTGCCGCTCAAATCCAATACACCCCCGGTGAGGGAGCGCACATAGGGAAATATGCATAGGCAATTATCCCCAGTAATGTGCACAGTCCAAAACCGTGCATCTGTGCTCATTGTGTGTTCTGGGAAACACTGTGGCCACATGCATGCATATATTAAAGGAGGGAAACATGATGGGGTGTGCGGAGAAGGGAAAGCCTTTTTGCGGAGCGACATTCCTGCAACAGATCACATGAGTCCACATGGCATTTATTAAATGATGAAAAATGGTGATCTGCCAACAACTTAGAAGGTTACATAGGTGCTTTAAAAAAAAAAAAAAATTTCCCTACCAATCTTCCAACGGTAAATATCCATGTTACTCAAACAAAAATAAATAAGTGTGCATTCCACTTGGTGTGTATATTTATATATCTATATATAATTCACAGAATTATTAGGCATTATGTCCATTTTGGAGAATAGACTTTTTACGTGCGCCTTATGGTCATGAAAATACGGTACAGTATACGTTTTGTGACATTTGGTGTGCTGTGAAACCTTTCCGAATGTAAAATCGGTCTCTCGGCTCAATCAAGCTCGGGTGAAAGTTACGGCTGCAAAGGTCAAAGGGCACACCTCTTTGCCCCACTTCAGGCCACACTCCGCACCGCCGCCATCTCCAGTACGCGTGCAGGTCGCGACGGTAATCATGGGCAGCATTGTCTCTTGACGAGCTTGTAAAGTCCTCGGCTTGGTGAGAGCGACACTTTGCCTCTTGCCACGCCTTTGTTGCCGGAGAGGCCTCCGCTATCTGGCCAGCTGTCATCTGCTTCTCGATTTAAGACCGCTCGGCGGGACGGTGACGGGAGGCCAATAACGGACTCCTGGGCTTGTGAAGCTTCCTCCATCTGCGGAGGAAACGGAGAGCGAATCAACCCGCAGGAGCGCGGCTGTAATGATACGGTGGAGTGTTTGCAAACACACCGAGGAGTGTTAAAGTTTTATGGGCAGAGGTCAGTGATGAGATGGGCACTGATATGATGGGAGGAGGCCTAATACAGTGTTTTATTGATGCTTGGTGTGTGATTGTGTGCCTGTGTCTGATGGCCCGCTCTTTCTTTTACGCATGTTTTGTGCGTGGTCTTGTTTATCAGGTCTCCGAGCTTTCTCTAAAGCGTTCAAGGTTATGGACGACGGGCGGTGACCCCTTACCCCCCGGACCACAAGACTTGTGTTTTTGCCAGTCGTGGCACTGCTGTCATTGTCAGCCAGGGATGAGGTCAAGACTGAAGAACGTCAAGTGGTCGGAAAGGCACACTGGATCAAATGTTCTTATCACTTGGCGTGAACGTGTTGAAATGATTCATCGATAATCCTCAAAAATGCTGTTGCGTTGAGGTGATGCAAAAACTTTTGCTGGTGCATTCCATGGATGCGTGACGCCGGACAGACTTCTGACTGTCAGGGCGCAAGCACAAAATAGATTTGTCTGGTGATGCTAAGAAGAATGCGCCTTTCTTTTGCTTTCTTGAGTGCAGTGTAGCCAATAACCATGCGATCTTTGAAGAGAAGTGCAAAGAGAAGTGGAAGAATTGCCCCCGAAGAGACTCGAAGGGCCAGTGAGGATACGCGAAATACACCACATTCATAATTTGCAATATATTTGTTTTCTGGTTCTGGGCCGCGTGTGTGTGTGTGTGTGTGTGTGTGTGTGTGTTCCAAGCAGGCGCGAGGGAAAGGACACTCCATCCAGTAAACTCCATCCCAGAGCTAAATTACACAAGCCAGCGGTGATTTCATGCTTGACTTATTAACTTCTCCCTTTTCTGCCCTGCTCCGCTCCTTCTCTGTCTCATTTACCTCCGCTTTAACCCCGCGTGGATCTTATCTGCTTAAAAAGAACATTTGAAAAAAGAGAAGTGAACCACGCATCCGCGTGGCATGAATATTTCATCCGTGTTTGCATGACCGTTTTCTCCCAAGATTCATTGTTTTATGTATAATACATGCAGCGTCGCAACCCTGCACCAGGGTCGCGGCCCTTGCGCCCCTAATCGCGGGCAGAGCGGGTCTTCACCTTGCCGGCTATGCTAGCTATGCGCGCGTGTGTGTGCGCGTCGCTCAGCGTAGGTGGATGCGAGCCATGTGTATGTATGTTGATCGACCTGTGTTTTACGTGTGTGTGTGTGTGTGTGTGTGTGTGTGTGTGTGTGTGTGTGTGTGTGTGTGTGTGTGTGTGTGTGTGTGTGTGTGGAGCCAGGGGTTAGAGCGAGGCTAACACCGGCTCATCCTTCCTCACTCTCGTGCGCGCACACACGCCTCTGCCCTCCGGCTGGATTAGAAGATGAGGTGGGAAGACGGAGTGAGATTGGAAAGGAGAGAAAAATGTGTTGCTAGGAAAGACGCGATTAAGAGTGAATCTATATGAAAGTCTGTTCCTTTTTGGAGATGCATAGGGGGTGTGGAGGGGTGTGGGGTGCTGGCCCGGATCCCGCTGCGATACGCGTCCTCCATGAGAGAGTCTTATTTTGATGAGCCGCACCGTTCCCCGGTCTGACGGCTCACTTTTGCCTCCTATTTTATCACTGAAACGAGCGGCGAATATCGAAGCGGGCCCGGCCGACTGGCCGACTGTCAATCGGCCGCTCAGCAGGTGTGCGTGATGGTGGCGGAAAATGGGCGCATGAGTTATTCTGACCCAAACTCCCCATATCTCTTCTGAGCCTCCGAAAATGGGCTCCTTTAAATGTATAGTTTCTCCAAAATTTCCATAAGAGTAATTTAAACCGGTGAGGCACAGACGGGCGGATCAAATATGAAGAGGCTTGACCCGAGTGGCTCTGAAAATGCTCATTTACCCTCAACACTGCGCACGCGTGCGTGTGTGTGTGTGTGTGTGTGTGTGTGTGTGTGTGTGTGTGTGTGTGTGTGTGTGTGTGTGTGTGTGTGTGTGTGTGCGTGCTCGTTTGCATTTGTATGCGTTCCTTTAAAACAGAAGTCCCCGAAGAGCGGTTTGTAGTATCATATATTTTTTTTCTTCATTTCTTGCATGAACCGACAGACCACTTCCTCCAACAACAACAAAAAAAGGCGGGGGGCGGGGGGGTGCGCTGATGGCAAAGACAAAATATGCGATGATAACCATAGAAGAAGAAGCGGAATGTATGAGGGAATTAGGGATGAGTCTGTAGTCTGGAGTCAGTAGTTTTCATTTATTTTAGTCTTAATATGCAGTGGTGGCTTTTTTTTTACATTTGTATGAAAATGATGGATTGTTACTCTGTATATATTGTATATTTATTTGATTTTTAAGATCATTTGCAGTATCGACTAGAGGATTAATGGTCCGTTTGGGAAAAAAGAAAGGGGCCGTGGCTCTAAAAGGTTGAAGTGTTCCATCAGTCAAGTGAGAATTGGGAAGGGGGAAGAAAAAAAAAGAAGCAGTTTACCCACTTCAAAGCTGTTTCTCTCTCACACTTTGGGTGTGATCGCACATCGAGCCACCCTCGGTTCTCTCACGTTGCACGGGAATCGAGTATTCAGCACACCTGATTGCATATTAATTTTCCCGCGGATTGAAACTTGTCTTCCTTTCTGCATTCGCATCCCGTTTTTTTTTTTTTTTAATTTGGCAAAGATGACAGACGGCCAATTGGAGCCGTCACGCCGCTGTTAAACAAACAGCAATTTCCTGCCTGCGCTTTTCTGTTTGACCAATTTCTTTGCTGGAAAAGTGATTTCGCCACGTTACATTTAGACGCTCTCACCGCCAAAGCAGGTGCCCCCCCCCCATTCCCCACCCCGCGCCTCTCTCAGACATCAATGACTGCTAACAAAGATGAAAGTTTGTGTGTTGTTACTTTGAATTAGAGTTTTGAATGTGTTGGCGGGGAACAAAAAAAATAAAATCTCACAGTATGAATAATCAAATCTCTGGGGGACCGTCCGTCTTGGTCAGGCTCTTCAAACGGCCTCTCGTGCATCTGGTTGTGTTTATGTTGCGCGCTTCTTCTCGACTTTGAGTGCATCGTGAAGAAACTTTTGACTCGAGCGCATCATCTGTTTTAATGTGTGGATAAATAGACATTTTTTTGGGGGGGGGGGGGTATCAGGAAGAGAAACTTCCTCCTCAGAGCTGATGCGCTGCTGAAACTTCAGATCTAAAAGAAAGAAAACAAAACGTTCATTTGAACCGCAGCTGAACCCACAAAAAAACCACCGCCCCCTCAAGTCGCCAAAGCGGTTTCATTTCTTGACATGGTTTTTATTTTGAAACGTTTTCATCACGGTGTGTTCGCCCAGAGCGCTTTCAAACAAGATTTCAATCCCTGGCCTGTCGTAGCAGACGTTCCAGTGGCTTTACAGGTCTACTCTCCAATCGTCAACAATCACCAGATCTTTACTAATCGCATTACATCGGATAGCTCAAATATGTAGCGCAGCGTCGACATCTGGAGCGAGGCTGCGTGTTTTTCACTCGTGTTGATGTATTAGCACCGAAAGACATTATTGCGACCGTATTTTCCATTTGATTTGGAACACCGAACACTTTTTTGATGCATTACATTCATCAGAGCGTCACTCCTAAAGTGGTTTCCTCTCTGGTAATCGTTTTAATACATGTTTGTCTGCAATTACATGTGCGCGCACACACACACACACAGATAACAAACTAGCGATGGCCATCAATCAACAAATGCTGACAGCTCCGGACGATTCCCCTCCCTTTTATTTAACGGTGCTTCATAATTCATCGTGGTATTGAATCATACTCAACATATGTTGCTCCGTCTATAACAGGGGTGTCAAACTCATTTCACATTGTGGGCCACATATGGACTCGGGAGATGTCAAGTGGGCCGAACCGTTAACATGATACCATACTGTGCTCTGAATCACCAAAATATCATCTCTTTCCTTTGTTTTAGTCTCAAGAAGCATTGATTGGCGCTTTTGTATCATTTGCTGCGTTGGGTCTATCTCTGTGACAGACTGAGACTGCTTTTTTCTTCCCCAACCAAAACAATGTTGTCTTCTACTGTGATCAAAACAGTGTGCCCCCTAGCGGATAATCCACAAATTGCATTGTATTTAAAATATTCATTCTGTGTCTTTAATGCATTTCCCCCCCCACTTTTAAATGATCCCGGGGGCCGGATCGAAGCTCCTTGGGGGGCCGGTTCCGGCCCGCGGGCCGTATGTTTGACACCACTGGTCTATAATGTCTGATGCATCTTTTCTGACGGATGCGACCGCATGCTGCCACTGATTGCACTTGACTGTCGTTTGACTTAAATGGTGTGAACATTCCAAGTCCAGGAGAGGTAATTAATGCAGGTGGGAGACGCGACGTGTGATATAAGAGATCCAATTAATTGCTGTTAGCAGGGAAGCTGCGTGCTACAGCTGGAAGATGTTTGCTTTAAAATGTAGAAGAAAAAAAAGAAAGAAATCCGTCGTTTTGCTCCATGTTTGCATCCTGACACCTTTGACAGCCGCTCAGCAGGGCAGAGTTGCTTGGTTATTCGGCGATAATGAGAACAAGTCGCTGTCACGGCGCGGGAGCGAAAACTAAGGATGTTTGATTTCCTCTTCACATCGGCAAAGTCTCACCGGATCTGTGGATTTAACAAATAAAAAAGTCACCATACAGGGATACAGTCTGTAAAATGTATTTTGGAGGGTTATTATGCAAACCGGACTGCCTGCCCGAGCGTCAAGTGTGAAACGGAAACAAAGCGCAGCGGCACAAAACAAGAAGAACGGTTGTCAAAATGAAATCCAACGGAAATTGGGACATACCAAAAGCGAGGTTCCACTACTCTATATGTAGACGGCGTGAGGAGTATGTTTCTCCACCTCCTCAGTGCGTCAAGTGCCTTGAGATAACATCTGTTGGGAATTGGCGCTACATAAATAAAACCGACTTAAGTCTTTTTTTACTTTGACACTCAGCCCACCCAATGGAAATCGACCCGCCACCCATCTTGGCTCCTGAGCCACTCCTTGGGGAAAAGCTGCTTCCAGAGCCAATGAGACAAGTTGAACTCGCCAGCCGTGAACTTTGATTGACCTCTTTGAGGGGGGGCCGGCTTGGATCATCTTAACTGAGGCGATTCGCATCCCTCCCTCCCTCTGCCCCGCCCCCTTCACATTTGTCATGAAGATTGCTGAGCGCCGTCGCACATAAAACCGACTGTTGCACCGAGTCGCACCCGAGAGAACTCATTGAATCAAGCCGACTTTTTTTCCAAAATAGACTTTCAGAATCGTACAGACAATATCTCATACACTAAGAAACACAACTTGAATTGGTTTTCGCTGGGGGTGGCACTCATTTAAGTTGGAGCAACTTTCAAATATCAATTATTCACAATCATGACACCAACGTAAGCTAGCACGACAAAGCACGCGAGCTGCTCCAAAACAATTTGCCTACTCGTTTTGACTTACATCTTTAAGTTGAGGAGCCAATACAAGGGACAACAGTTCTCCAAACTCTCATTTCTTTTTTTCGATCTGTCTTCTAATGTTGATACGCCTCCACGTTCTGTTGCATCGAGCTCAGTCCTAAAGGTTAATTAAAGACACCTAAACAGGGCCCAGTCAGTCGGTATGGCTGATGCTGATGCTGGGGCTGGAGCTTAAATGTTAATGACACCCTGAGGGCAGCACGCCGTTGTTATCCTGCCGTCAACGTATAGCGCAGCGGTTATGCTATAGTGCCGCCATCTTTGTGTACACACACATACACACACACACAGGCTCGCACGCGGCAGGGACGCCCCACTGTACAGCTGGCACGCAGCCAGGAGTCCTTCCACTCGATGGTCAGGCAGAGAAATCAATCAAACATGGCTTGCCGGGCCCCCGAATCCATTATGGCAAGAGAGAGTGGTGAGGCTTGAGTAAACCGGCTTGACAAGGAGAGACAATTAGCCGGAATTCAGTCGGTTGTTGGGAGACAAGCTCGGGGAGTTGACGGCCCCGCGCGGCCGAGTTTGGCCCGCCTAGACGGAGCGCTGTGGCCGCTTTATTGCCGCTAATTCACAAGGCCCTCCGTGTTTCATGCCGCTCTCTTTACAGCCCAAGCGGGCGAAATCCATTTAAATAAACACCGGTGCCGCACAATGACGACGGAGGTGTTTAAAGGCACTGATGCAGGCGGGGGGCACATATTGCCTCGCAGCTGGGACCATGAAGGCATTTCAGGGCCAATATAGCAGACAAGTCGTGGCTCATACAATGGCCAGCCTCTTTGGATTTACACCCCGTGCGGCAGCGCCGCACATGAATGCGTCACACTTATTGTCGCGTCATGCAAAGCTCAGCCCGCTCGCGTACGTCTTAATGTCGGTGCAATTTGCCCAACCTGCCGAATGAGACCATACATTCGGAAATTTCGATCGAGAATTTGCAAACATACGCAGAGAACAGAAGAGGACCCATGTGCGCTCATGACTCATACATGGGCTCATTACTCTGGGCTAATGGCGCACACGTGAGAACATTCCCGTAGGTGGTCGGCGATAAAATGATGCAGGAGTTGATCCTTTCTTCTCTGTGGTATGGATCGGCAACATAATTAACTGCAGGGATGTGCGGTCAGTGTTCAGTTAGCGATCCGGCGTGCTTGGAGGAAAGGTGCTGCTCTTAGCTCCTCCGTGAGATCCTTAGTGCTTGGTCTCAAAAGTTCTGCCTTTCAAAACGTGCACGGGTGTCACAATAAGTCGGTGAGCTATGCATTGAGCCATACGAAAGCAAACTAAAGTCTCAATTGGAAAACCACCACCGTCAGCTGTCATTCATGTTGTCGTTTTAAAGGCAGTATCAACGTGTGAGTTATTGCATATACTCAATTGGCCCTGCATTTGATTGTCATTCCACACAGATTTTTTTTTTATCGATTTCAAGTTGAAATCATAAGCCATGGAAAATAGTTGCAAGCCATTCTTGACAGTGGTTCTCATACGGTGTCTTTTGTACATGCTGATGAGCGCTCTGCTCATCTCCTTTGCAGGACGGTGCAAGCAAAGATTGCTCGGTCATGTAGACGGAGCCTCGCGTTGGCCTCGGCGGCCGTTATCGCGGCTTCCAATTTGCCAGCCTGTAACGACTTTCTGTATGTATTTGTCTGAACATCCATTTTGCTCCTGCCGTTGCCTCTTTTGCATATCGCCGCCACCAACAGAGTCTCTGTGGCACAGCCTGACAGTGACACAAAGCCTCGCATTCGTGAGCATGCATGATAAAGTAAACAGGGGATTATTAGGCAAAAGCATCACTCAACAGTGCTGCGAGCTGTCGAAAACTTTACCGGGGGTGCCTTTAGGCTATGATGATTAATTATTTATATAACGCCATGGGAGGAGGAAAAAAATAAGTATTCATACAGTTGTTAATGAAGTCTGAATGAAGCTTCTCAAATGATTCCTTTTCACCAATCCGACGCCCCACACAGTCTTTAACATGCATCATCAGCGTCTGCTTAAAAAGGCGACACTTCAATCGACAAGAATTTCACTTTGAACTTGAGAAAATAGAATCTTGGTAATGATTGTAATGATCGGTGGACGTAAATCAGACTTCCCCACTTCTTTACGCATTGCTTGAGTAGCTTTTTCTCGCTGAGTGCTTACTCGATTATTCGGAGAGACTACTTTTTGACTTTTACTTGAGCCATCTCAAGTAAGAGTACTTGAGTACACTTTTTGGCTCCTCTGCCCACCTCAGTCCGCCCTGCTGCCTCAGCGTGTATCGTTCATGGAAAAATATTTCTATGAAATCCAAACACCACTGTTATTCATGAAGTTGCGGTGGTCTCGCTCCTCCAGTGGAAATGTTGCGTTTTAAGAGCTGACAGAATCCCTCTCATAAAGTCCAATTTACATCCCCTGCTCGCAGCTCTCGCCCGTATCATAAATCCTCACCTCCCGATATGTGAATGAACCTCTGTGCCGGACCTAGAACGACACCTACACCCCCCCTCCCCCCTCCCTATTTTTGCACATCGACTATGGCGAACGGTGGTCCAGTAAGAAAATAAGCGCGAAGGTTAGCGTGACATTCCCAGACCCTGCGGAGGTCCACGGAGGAGTGCTTGAGCCGACGTCGAGGTTTTTAATGCATTTTCGTCCGTTACACACGCACAAAGTAACACACGGGGGGCTGCAAATGCAGAGTGATTTCATGTCACAGAGTGCATTCGATCCGTCCCTGTGGGATGCCGTGCATGAGTGGGAGTTCAGGTGGAATACCTAATGCATCATATATATATAGAGAGAGAGAGAGAGAGAGAGAGAGAGAGAGAGAGAGAGAGAGAGAGAGAGAGAGAGAGAGAGATATGATATATATGATATATATATATATATATATATATATATATATATATATATATATATATATATATATATATATATATATATATATATATATATATATATATATATATATATATATGTCAGTGTGAGTATTGCTCGAATATTTATCAGAAAGCTCCACTATAGTCTGAAAGCATGACATCGGTGTAGACTGAATATGACACGCATGCACTGTTCTTCTATGGCCTTATTGATTCGCAGTGGCAGGGGGAGAGTGAGGGAGAGCGATGGGGCCAAGTGGAAGATTATTCAGAATAACATATATGTCTCAGTGGGAGTCCTGCGCAAAGTGAGTGACAGCATCTGAGCTAAATTGTGATGAAATGATTGCTTCACTCGATGGCGAAGCCGCCTCCGTACTCGGCCTCTTCTCCTCTCACATGTATGATTCATACATAAGATGCGCGGAGAATTCCTTCAAAGCTCTCACATGTTTATGAGTCCATAACATCTGACGTGTTCATGTTTATGCTCCCAAGCCACATTTGACATTTTCTAGATAGGATAAATCATTAATGATGACCTCAATAGGGGCTCACATCTTTGGCTCGCAGATCAATAAAGTGGTTAGGAGAGTAGGTCAGAGGGTCCCCGGTGGTGCCTGTCACCATGCGCATGTGTGCGTCTTTCTCTCCGGCCTCCAAACAGTCCCGAGCAGCACGCGACTGTCAAACATTGCCGCTAATTGGCGGTCAAACGCGACAGCGGCAGAATTTCAGCCGCTTTTCCAAGATTTTTCCCCCCCCGCCCCCGCTCCAAGCCATCCCCGGGTGCAAAGCGGTGGGAGTTCCATCCATTATTGATTCGATCCAAAAATGAAAGCAGAAACGCTCAGTGGGGACTGAGCATTTTTTGCCCCGTGCAGGGGAAAAAAAAAAAAAAGGGTTGACCGCCAACTGGACTCTGTAGACACTTTTTTTTTGCACTCTGTAGACACTTCATTAGGTACACCTGTATGCTGACTGAAAGAACACGAGGCTGTGATTTACTATACTGTCGTAATGTCACGTAGTCCCCTCATTCCTGTTTTGAGAATTGGTATATCTCATCCGCACATGATGACATGGTGCTGTGTAGTCACTTGCCAGGCTTGGCAGCATCTCATCTCAGTGCTGCTCAATGATTCAGCTGTGCAACATTGACCTCCACCTCACCTTGGCAAAAACTCCCCAACCAAATGGACACTTGGCAGCCAGCACACACTCTGGATATAGAAGCGTGTGTGCCCGCCAGTGATAACACACTCACGGACTTGCAGATGCACACACACACACACACACACACACACACACACACACACACACACGCACACACAGATGCACGCAGTCTCTGGCAGCGGTTGTAATGCTGTGTGAAACAAAGGGGCAGATGGTTGTCAAGCGAGAGCGCCAACACTTGCAAGGTGGTTAAAATATGCATTGGTGTTTGTGTGTAAGCAAGGCAAATGTATTTGTGTAGCACATTTGGAAAACAAGGTGATTAAAAGTACTTCACATGAAACATAAATGAGCCAATACTGTAGGTCCTCGTGGATGTCTCTGAGGCGGTTTTAACCAGGTTAATGCACACGCAGAAGCAGCAAGCGTGGACTCTCCCACGGCTCATCAGTATTTGTTTTGGCTTGTTGTTGCGGGCCGACATGCGGCGCTTTGCCAGAAGTGAGAATAAGAGACTGAACCCGTCTTTAACAGCGCTCTCTGTACACTCCCTGGACACTTTATTAGGTACAACTGCACATTCTAATGAGATCCAATAGGAGGGCTGGAGCTAACACGCTGCGATTAGAATGCTAATACATGTTGATTTTTCCGTGGCTGACTGGTGACCAAGGTTACTGTCGTTCACGATAGCTCACTAAAACTAATACTAAAACTAATTAAAAACTCAACTTAAGACCATAGATGAGGGTTGGGACGTAGATCGACAAAAATCAAAAAGAAATCCAAACTATCTATAATGAAAAGTCCGAAACTATTATAACCCTGTCAGATGGGATAGGCTGCAGCTCATTTGGAACACAAATGAGGTTAAGTTGTCGACAAAAACGGATGGCTCGATAACGCAAGCAAAATAATCGCAAGGTGATTTTAGAATAAGATAAGAAATGTTCAATTTGTGACAGCGTCGATGAAAACTGAGCGTAGTTGTTTTCATCGAGACAAAAGAATCGGTTGCTTTGGACTAATGGGATTTCATTCGATTTGGCAAGTGCGCCTTCTGGAATGATGTGGCAAGTCTGTTCTGTAACACCAATCGCTTCATGCACTGAAACAAACCAGAAGAGCAAAAAGAGAACTAACTTTGCCTTTTCCAGCCAGATGGGAACATATTTGCTTTGTTTGTTCCCGTGAATCTGGAGGTCGAGGAATGGAGGGTGGGTGGGGGGCTATTGTGTTCACATGTGATGAATAGCTCAATGAGGCGGCGTTAAGCCAATAACTGTCGTCACACAAGTCATTCGGAAACTTCTGGAGAGAACAGGCGCGCTGGTCTTCGATCCAAGCTGCACGCATGAAGTAAAACGATTTGACTCGCAATGTCTCCTCTGTTTTTGGCGCCTCCACCAAACGTGGAGTCCAACGCTAACACATTTACCTCATAAATCTGGAGGGTGTTGATATGTCGCTGCGGTAAAAGGTTGCGAATCGTATGCCAGTGTCGTGTCCGCTGATGGTTTTCACAAGTGGCAAAACAAAGTCCCTCAATGCAAGTTAAAAGTACAGTCCGTCCTTCTCTCTCCCTACACGTTCAGATTATGGTCAGTCAGGGTCTCGAAATACATCGTAAAATATTGATTAAAGCAGTAATATGTCATCATTTGACCTTAATGTTGATTCTCGGTCTGTTCTCACCTTTGTCACCACCTAAATCACCTACTTCAACTGTTTGTATTATAATAGGACCATACCCTGGACATCCTTATTGGGTTAGCATTAGCATTAATGCTAAAAGACTCATGAGCAACTTTGTCAGTACTGTATATAAAAATGAAGTAAGGCAATGTTGTTGTTGTTTTTTAGGGAAAAAAATGGAGGCAGGAGCAGTTTGCAGTTGTTGCTAATGTCTCACCTGCTTATTAGCCTCTCGCTAAGATGGTTGCAGTCATAAAGCACGATGCTGAGAAATGCTACACAAGAGGTTATTTGTGATTTCAAGTGGCAATGATTTTTGGCTTCAAATGACTTGGCATTACATCAAAGTGAGAGTCACTGTTTATTCTTGAGAGTCCCGGGAATGTTTGACTGGCCTCAGCATCATTAGCATCAACCACAAGGACATCATAAGTCATTTTGCAACAAGGAAGGCCAGAAGGCAACACTTTTGAATTCATTTAACAATGTCATTCTGAGCATAAGAAAACCGAGAGCATGCCAATAAGCTTCTCTGACGTTTTGGTTTTATTTGTGCAATGCAAGATTAGCTTTTTAATCAAGTCGTCTGGAGCTGAAATGTTAAGGGCCAAGCGTCATCTTGAAACTAAACCATCTGAGAGTCACATGTCTCAAGTGCCCCACTCGAATTTGATTGGCCGGCTCACTCCTGCCCTCCATCCACCGCACGTTACATGAACGAGACTGTCCACTCCATGTCATCGAGCCATCCACTCCAATCGATCTCGAGTCGTTAGCCTTTTCCGCGAGGCTCATCATCATCTCGTCTGGCTTCAGTTAGCCAAAGAGCAAGAATGAGACGGTTAAATATTCATGTCTCACCGCGGCGTAATATCCTCCTCGATAATGTTTGAACCTTTTGACCCGAGCTAATCGGTGGTAATCACGCGGTCACGCTTTCAAGTGATCAAGCTGACGCCTCACTGACCGATGAGCTTGATGAGATTTTGACAAGCGGGCCGCGCACGCCTCAGACAAAAACCCAAACCTGAGGTTGTTTCTGTTCATCCGGAAGGTACCGCGACACTGGAAGCCAACATTCCTGGAAACCGACATCATTCATTTCCCCGGAGGCATGTCGCTCTGACATCACTCGATTAATAGGGGAACAATTAATTATGACCTATTAGGCGGGCGAATTAGATTAGGTGGAGAGAAAGAATATATCCACGTGATAATATTACACCAGGATACATTAATGTCTTTTTGGATGAGACACAGTCAGCTATCTAATTATAGCCATGATAAATGCCATTTCTCATATGATAATGCGTCTGTACCTCAACAAGGCCATTCTCTACATTGCGGTAATTTGATGACATGGAAAAACTGTTACAACCGCAGCATGTGAGAATCTGACATAAGGCAATGTGACAGAATGTGGCGCCTTTAAATGAAAGTTTCATATCGACGAGACACTTAGCCCCATGCAGTCTTTGATAGCGCTTTATGGGGGACGGCTAATGCATAAACACGCTATATGTTATTGTTTTGAAATATGGATGCTGTTGTTGCTTCAAAGCAAAGACGCCTGCAACGATAAGTGTGACAACGGAACGTTAATATTTAGTAGTATCCAAGCATACAGTGCTGAGGGCGCTTTACCTTTCATAAGAAGAGTGCATTTCATATGAACTGACGAATGTGTTTTTACTCTCTATACGGGTGTTGCATGCATATTTACGGGGTGCGGTTTGGATTCCCGTTATTGCATTTGAGTCGAATGCAATCAACGTTTCTGATTTAGAAAAGAAAAGTTTGGATATCAGATACTAGCAGTGGCAAGATTACTCACATCCGATACTTCAGTATAAACCACAGAGTGTTTTGAACAAGCCTGCAAAATTGATGACAAAAAACACCAAGTAAAATGAGGCTTCAAAATCATGGAAAAATTCTTCAGTCTAAAACCCTGTGGGCATGTCGTGCTGAAACCACGCCCCGCTCAACTGTCAACTGCCAATCAAACACAACCGCATCTTAGGCCTACACAAGACGACTTGTTTAAAAATAAAATCCATTTAAAGTCTTTGGTGGCTGCAATATGTTCCACCAGATCGGTGTGGTGCTTTTGCACACCACGACAATGAGGCGCTCTAAGACACCCGCGACAGCCCTAAACACCCGTCAGCTGTCTGATTGTACTTTGGGGGGGAATAGAAAATAATTCCCTGGCTCTTCAGGTTCCGCCCTGTTTTTTCTATACAAAAGCGCAAGGTCTCAATCAATCAAGCAAGAGACATATTTATTTTAAGATTGTGTCACTATCTGCGGAGGTCAAGAAGAATGACACAAGCCGATTTTAAATGAAAGTGTAGAATGTACAGATGTCTATTGTCAGGAAAATATACACACAAGTACCTGGAAAATTAGGTGCAGTAACAAAGTACTGTATTTGTACTTTACGTCCCACCACTGCTGCATGTGGTGTTACTTGTTTATTTATAGGTTCGATTCCCCTGTGTTGCATTCGCTTCGGGGAGAATCATCAACATTTCTGACGTTTTCACGTCTGAAAAAGTACCGCTAACGTTGCAATCCCACTGTGAGGACCGGCTTGCCGCAAACAAAGGCGCTCAGGCTGATGACGCACCCGCTCAGCCCTCGCTGCATTCTACTGACATCTAGCGTCAGGAAAAAGAAGTGCACTTACAGTAAAGCGCGCGCGCGTGTGTACGCGTGTGTGTGTGTGTGAGTGTGTGTGTGCGTGCCACACACACACACACACACACACACACACACACACACACACGCTCAACACACACAAGCTCCCCACTTGCCAATACATCAGCGTATCGATCTGCTCACTGCGACCTTGAACGATCAGACAAGTGGAAGCGCCTCGTCGGCCCTGTAGCCATCCATCGCCCCCCGACCCCCACCCCACCCTTGCCACCGCCCCCACCCCCCCTCCAACCACTCGCAGCCTCCGTAATGACTCGAGGGGGAGACAGCGGGGGGAAAAGAGCCCGCTGAGAAGGACCTCTGAACCAGTGGGCTCTGCAGCAGCCTTATGTTGCGGCCTGCCTCCCCTCTAGGCAACAGTCTGTTGCGGGTAAAGGAACAGAACTGGGTCAGCCTGTCTGAGATGCGAGCGTTGAGTCGTGTGCGGCAGCCATGCTGGAAAATGGAAGTATCCATCCAGAGAAATGGAGCCTCATGCTTAGCAGGATTACGTCAGGCATGTGTACAGTATGTCGTTCCCAGGATAGGCAGATACAGTACATCTGAATAGGGAATTCAGGAAGTCAGAAGTGGAAATGCTAATCAGCAGGTGGATGATGAAATGTGTCCTCTTGCGCGGGGGAGTGGAGTCATGCCTGGGGGGTCTTCATGAAAGCAGGTTTTAGCGAGCGTGTTTGAGTATCTAACACATGGAAGAGGACGTGTACGCCATGTTTCCCTGCGGCAGAAGCTTCATTTAAACAGTATATCATGAGGATATGATCTTAATGTGATAGCAGACTGACATGCAGAGTTGGGTGACGAATATAACAGCTGGGAATCATATTTGTGTTAAAATGTTTTTTTTGGGGGGGGTTGTTTGTTTTTTTAATAGTGAATATTATTATTGTTACTGAAAAGTGGGAAGCTTGCTCTGGACAAGTCTCGTGTACCAATTTTTACAGCCCAAAATGACACACCACACCTGTACGAATTTGAAGATGGAACAGCAATATTGATCAAAACCACAAAATAAAAACGTTTTTTGTTGTCGGAGTTTCACTCAAATATATTGATGACATTGTGGCACAAGGCATTTCAGTGAAACTTCATGGTAGCTTTACTTTGGGGACTTTTTCAATGCATTGCCTGCAGGGTACTTCTCCACGGTAATGATCAATAGGCATGACAGCAAAACACTTTTCACTGCTATTAATAATTTAACTGTCCACAACTTGAAAAGTAGTCTGATGACAGCTTCCTTTTATATATATATATATATAAACATAAAACCCCTGCAGATAAACAGTGTCTGGAAATCTAATTATAGTGACCATTATGTTGTTTTATGTTGAGAGGGAAGAAATTTCATCTGTGCTGTATGTTACACATACAGTACATTTGACAATAAAGTTTATCCAATCCAATCCAATCCAATCCATTACGCATCCTTACTATGTTCTCAAAAATAGACCTTCCTGACAAATAAAGAGGCACATGGACAATACTTTAAATTTATTATTAATGTATTTTTTTAAGAAAAGCCTTCCTAGCCCATCATGTGCAATAATGAGCCGCGCAGCACATCAGTCAGCTTCAACGTATGCACGCTCTTCATCATAGGATGTGACACCTGATGTGGCCATTAGTTCCCAAAGTGCTATTTTATTCAACGAATTCCACTCCTTATAGAATATTTGGACTGTGCATTTCTCTGAGCTTGTCAACACGGCATGCATTATTCACGCGAGTGCTCCATTATCTGACGCTCGGCGGGACGCGACGCACCCGGCGACGGCTCCGGCGACCCCGTGAACCCGACGCCGCCTTTGGCGTGCCTGCGGCGCCGGGTTCAAAGCAGACGTTTCGTTGCGCAATTAAAATGCACGGCGGAGCGCGGGCCAGCACCTGCCTTTAAGAATGACCAAAGCCAGCTTTTAATTGGGCCGTTAAAAAGGTGTTTGTGAGCCATTTAAGAGCATTAAAGATAAACTGGGAACATTATGGGCTGTTTGCTGATATTCGCACATCCGTTTATAGGGAGGGAATGTAAAACAGCCGGATGCTACTGCAAGTTACGATTTGTGTGGAGAAGGAATTTATGTTGGAGTGTAAAAGTGAATCACGTTTAAAAAATATATTTTTATTATAAACAACCTCGATTCAAGTGCCAGCTTGTCAAAAGTGCATGCTGGGATCGCCGCCAGTCTTTCTCCTGTCCTGAAAAGGATTAGACTGGAAGGGGGGGGGCGGGGGAAACATTTCGTCTCCTCAGTCATCAAACCTATTGTGGCTGTGGTAGACGCTTTGACGAGCCAATAAATGAAAGGCTTTTCACAGCTAATTAAAATGATGCTCGCAAGTTATTGACGGAGGCTTTATGGGCGGCTGTGACTTGATGCACAGGTTATTTTTAAGATACCAGATGAGCACAATGCATAATTTATCACAGCGTGCAATAAGTCTCCCGAGCTGCTGAATAAAGGAAGTAATAGGCGGCTGAAATGATTGGGCTTCGCAATGGGGGAGATGGAGGTGGGAGGGAGGGGGTCTGGGGGGGATCCTGTTTGTACGTTCTCTTAAAAGGCAAGTGCAATTATCTGACAGCCATTCAACAGCCAACACTCACTTCCTGTATCTGACCTTGCTGGACTTGTAACCATGGAAATGCTTTTTTTTTTTTTTTTTCGATTAGAGCACAGCTGGTCATTCAAAAACGTGTGCATGGGTGAGGTTTTGTTTTGCCCTCCTCTCACCGGGGCATCTTGGAAACAGCCTCATCCCGCCTTTTGTGGCTTACATGTAATAGACGGTACGTCGCGTGCCACTGACAAATATGCAGTGAAGGTGAACAACTGTAGCTCCAACACATGCGCGGCAATTATAATATTATAATTCTGCCCGTCGGTGTTTCGATTTGCGCAATGTGTTGTCTTTTCATTTGGCATCTATGACAGTCTGCATATTTCATGCCTTTTTCAGTAAGCGCTCAAATATTTACAGAGCGTTTGTTGACACGATGTGAAGCTGAAGCATGTGCTGAGCTACGTGAGCGAATCAGGCTATCAGAAAACGCCGTCAGTGCGCGCCAGTGCAGTTTGACAACAACTCTAAACTGAGCATTAGCGTCTTTGCAACGCCTTTATTTTCGACGATGCCGTCGTACTCCATTTGAACAGTGTGTGCATGCGTTATTATATGCGAGGTTTGTCAGAAATGTTCCAGCACTGGCCTCACCAAAATTCAGTCTCCTTTAAGGTGGGCCAGACAATCAACCAGCAAAAAAAAGAAAAAACATAGTTTGGTTTCTAAACTTTTCTGAAACGCATCGCCTTCTTATTGTGCGTGACAAAACGGATCATCTGCTCCTCGTGTTGCTCAGGTGAATCACCCTCCACAATCACAAGGCCATCCAAAACATCAATCGCGCGCGAGCACAAATGGCTTCTTTGCTGGATAGGCTTCAAATGAAATGGAGCCTGATAACGTGAAAATAAAACGTAGGACTTGGAATCTTTCAGAAAGGCCGAAAATGAAAGGAATCAATCTCGCCACTGCATGAAAATAACAATAACCTCACAAACACATGTGCCTATGCATATGAATGTGACTCATCTGGGGCTGGTGAAAGAGCCACCTCAAGGCCACGCGGGCTGTCACTGCTTTTGCATGCACGCACCAATCTAAGCGGGCCATCCAGCAGACATGTGTCAAGATTTATGAGGAGTCCCCCGACGGGGGGACTTTTATTGAGGCAAATACGAGTTCAGCAGATCGACAGTGTCGGTGTTATCTGCTGACACGCACACATATCAATTTGAGCTTAGATGTATATTGTACCGGCACATTTGTGTTTTTATTGCAAGTACGAGGTGTATGGTGGCGCTCATTTCCGGGGACCTCCGAGTCTGATGTAGAAGACCTTGAGAATAACTACTACTTACCAAATGTCTTGTGGCTAAGCTGGCAACTATTTTGGCTGACATCATGGAGGATCTGCAGTGGGCTCACATTCAAGCCATGGTGTACCCCACTGCTCATCTCCAACTCTAACGAGGACAAGTGGTTTGAAAAATGGGTGTGATGGCAGAACCTCCCTTTTGGCATGATTTTTTTGTGGGAGGTGGAGCCTAGTTTAGTGAGCGTGGCCATCTTGGAAATGGGAGTTGGTCTGGCTGTTGTACGAATGAATTACGAAAAGCGCTGAGTGCAACAACGTGTTTCTGGTTGCTGTGGCCAGGCATAATATATTGGGCACTCTTTCTCCTATTTGGCGAGAGAGCTACAAAGAAAAAAAAAAATGTTACAAAAAAGCTTCCGGTGTATTGCAGCACAATTGTGCACTGCAAATGACCCTAACCGCATGCTACCTGCGTCCACATGTCATCGCCAAGGCAATTTTTGCTTCTCAGCGTGCTTCCTTTTGCACTCGCCGCGCATGTTTTCATGCCTGATTTGAGCAGGCTGGCTTTATTACCAAGTGTATGCAAGTGCGTAATGCGCTCGGAACGTGGAAGCGGAGGAAGGCTTTCCTGTGAGGATGAAGGCTGATACGCTCCGCCGACTTGCAAAGCACCGCGAGGCGCACGCTGTTGTGGGAGGAGAAGTCTGAGATTGGCTACTTGGTGGATTGGCAGGCCTCTCCGGGCTCGGAGGAGACTTTGGGTAGCACAAAAAAAAAACAAAAACAACCCAAATGAAATTAGCAATGTTTTATAAACCTTTAAGTACCGCTGACGGTGTAATGGTGCACTCGCCTGACGTGTGTGCGGCCAGCGTGGCATGATGACGTTTCTTTATCACTCATTCATTCTATGACCAATACGCCTTTGATGAGTCCGTGCGTGATGAAGCTGTGAAGATGAATGGCGATGCAGTCGGGTTGACGACACCCAGTTTGATCAGCCTCATTAGGAAAGCGACATCACCGATATTTATAGCTTGGAACGCTTCTGTACACGCGCTTCATTTTCACTTTCCGCTTGAACACGTTACAAAGTCGAGTGAAATGTCGACTGGAGCCTCCCGCCAGCTGATTTTGGGCTAGATGACTGATGACTTCATGGCACTTCATGATGCTCGTTGGTCTCCCTGATATATTTGTATGTAGCCTCAAAGTGATACATTTGCTCTTAAATGGGTGTGATTTCATGCTGGACACAAATCAAATAAAAGCATGAAATAAATCCCCTTTAAGATCACGATTAGGATCCATTAAATTGATTTAGCCATTCATTATTTACGTATTTGTTTATGAGATGACAATGACATGAAGCTATGAGATAATTACCATTCAGTATTTACATTTTCAAGTTGCATATGAGTGAGCCTCATTTGCATCTTAGCTCATTATCATGCCCTAGGAGGCTGATGAGACTCCACGGGGCAACTTGTTGTTCCCGATAAGAATGATGAGTGTGGAAGCAGTTCAACATTTTCTTTCTTTTTTTTTTTTTCGATGGATGATCTCTCTTTGCCAATTGGATGTCAAACCAAGCGTGACGCTTACCAAATCCAAAGTTTGCATGAAGCAAAAAGTTTTCTTTCTTTGTCTGAAGCCAACAAGAGCTTTGACAATAGTCAAACACGTTTGCGGCCAGCCATCTCTTTGTCGAGCATCAATGTTAATTGGGATTTTTGTTTTTTTTTTAAAGGAAAGAAAATATCGCATAACCATCCCACCTCCTCTAGTCACAGGCTGTCAAAATGCAATATTCCAAATTAGATTGTATTTGGATAATCTTTTGAACTGTAATGGGTTTCCAGCCAGCAGGCATATTACTATTGGCACATCATTATTAAACAAAAGTGACACAGAACCATCACTTTGCAGGCGCCGCCTGATAAACGTTCGACACCGTGCAAATAATATTAGTTCTGCTTCCAGAGTCACCGGCTTATCTCTATCTGCTATATTGGGTTCATATCCCTGTCTGCCGGCGAGGGCCTTCTGACAGAAGTGTCTAAATTTATGAGTAGCCCGTATGTGCTCGTACAAATAGGCTGCCGGGTGTGTGTGCGCGATGTCACTTGTGTGTCGCACATTAACGCTTTTATATGTAAATGCCGTGTTTGTGCGCACACGTGGGCGGCTCGGGGAGACGGGCGCGCGTCTCCTCGCGCGCGCGCGTGTGAAAAACTCCCCATTCAAATGTAAATGAGCGTGTGTATTTGCGCCTGTATATGCAGACGCGACCCATATCATGGCATAATGAGATCCGCCACTGTTGGTTACCCTCAGACAGAGGTAATTATGGCTGCAGTGAAGGCGGCACGGCCGCGCACGTATTCACCCAGGCCTCAATCCCGCTGACAGGCCTGTCCATTTGGCAACGGGATGGCGGAATGGGAGGCGGCAAATGGGATGTGATGAATTGGAGCGGCGTCCGCTTTCTAATCAGCATCACCAAACCCGTCGTCTGATTCAAACAGCAGGCAGAATGTGCGGAATGTTGTCACTGAAAACAAAAAAGTGACTAACGACGTTGACCAAAACTGACCAAATAAAAAAAAAGAGGGTGGGTGTGGGGGTTCTTCATTGAAACGGGACAAAACCTGCTTGAGGTAGATTGATGACTTTTTCATATAGCCAATCTATTTCACTATATTATCCTTTTTATTCAACTGGCAGTTAAAAAGAAGGAAAGAGTGGCTCTGTCGGTCAGGGTAGGCAAGTGAGGCGGTGCTGACCTTCTTCTTCTAACACCAAAATTCCCCAACAAACTGCATATGTAATGCTATCATTGAGTCTCAAGGACTCTGAGGACAATAGACGATACATCATCTCTTATCAATTGCACGAGACACTATCGGCAAAGTTCGAGGAATGTTTAGCTATGCTGTGATATCATTGTTTTGTTTTTTGTTGTTTTTCTTTTACGCCACTTGTTAGCAAAACAGAGCTTCCGGTCAACCTTTGCGTGATGAAACAATTGGCAAAGGAAATGACACCAGCAGTGAGTATTTCAATCCAAGGTTAGGGCATCTCATCCCTGTATTGACCATTTTTCATGAGCATCCTTTTCCTCACGTTCCTCTTTCCCAACCACACGAAAGCCATCAGCCAGATCCCGCTCGTCATGACACGCTCTCCATCGTGTTTGCTCGCTTGTAATCGCCCCACACCACCCTCCCCCAATCCAAGTGAAGTTGTGATTTGTGTTCTGGCTACTCGCCTTGACCCTTTCATCCACAATTTTACCCGTTGACGTCGCTCCATCTCCACGCGCTCGCGTCGCCCCGCTCGCTTGCTCGTTTCCGAAGGCTAACGGACTTTGGAGGCCCGACAATATCGATTTAATGCCAGGTCTTTGGCAAAGAGTTTAATCGGCTTCGTCAGTGTTGGCTCACTCAAGTGGGCACAAAAGAATCACTGCCCTAGTGGCAGTTCGGTTGTATTTAACTTTAAAGTTCAAGACGTTGGCTTTAATCTTTCAGAAATGTTTGCTTTTGTTTAAAAGCACTCATTTAACGTTGGTCATGGTGGTACATCATTCGTTTGCAGATTTTCACTGAGGATGCTAGGGCTTGGTGGATCGTTACTGGTTGCTTGTAGAAAGGTAAATACCATAGATGTTCCTTTTCACTCCTTAGTCGTAGCATGTGATAGGTGGTGTCAAGGATATGAACATACTGAGGGCATCAAGATGAGGGAAAGCTGGATGCATCTTGAACAAATGTAAAGTGACTCTCCCAACACCTACGTTGCTCCATTTTTGGGAGCTGGCAGCTTAACTAGGAATCTTGTCTGTGGTGTGAGGCCAAAAGGCCAAAGAAGAGTGCAAAGCTCCACAGGCGATGCAGAGATTCTATTCGGAACTGGGATGATGGGAGTCGCTACCAAAACAACAGAAAGTAGAAATTGACTTTTGACTTTGGCTAAGGGCACAAATACCACGCCGTTGTAAAAGTTGTCCGAAAACGCCTTCCAGGTTTCATCAAGTCCCGTGAAACTTGTAATTGCAATCTGGCTTGCCCATCGGCTCAGCGCGATTTGCGCTCTTTCAGGACCTCGAGGGCTGTGGGGAATGAATGAGTGCAAGTCGAGATACAAGTTTTATTTGAGTTGTATATCTGCGAAAAAAAAAGTTGTTTGTTGTGAATTTTGGCTCGCCGGTCAAAGCATTTCAAAGCACGTCGAGTCACTTTCAGTCTTAAGGCATCGCTCGAAAGAGGCTGACAAAAAATGAAATGCTCTTCCACTAGGTGACAGAATTAAGCCGTGTGCTGTTCGTACACCGAATAGCTTTGCGTTCAAGTGCCAAATTTCAAAGTCCCATTTGAGTTCATTAAGACAATTATTATTTGAGTAATTAAGACTCTCTATTTTCGTTTTGTGGTGTGCCCTCAGATTTTTCAAATGGGCCAATAAAGGCTGTAAAGCACATACTGTATTTTACGTACAGTATGTGCCGTCAAACCAGAGTTTGGGTTGCAAAACTGAGACTTGGCGAGTCTGGCGACAAAAGAGTCAGCCTCGTTGTCATGGTAGCCACATTACCCACCAAACTGCAATGGCAACACGCTCCTGCCAAGCCACTGTATAAACATGGGTAACATGCAGAATATAGACTCCCTTTTACTACGGAGCCCCATGATAGATGATTTCAGGAAACAACGAGTCAACTCATTAAGAGAGCAAGTGTGTGATCTTTGACCTTGCAATTACCGCACACGGGCTCATCAGCGGGGTTGCAATCAGATTCGTTTACCATTCGGCCAAGACACCGTTTGGCGAGATGGCTCCCCAAATATTGTCAACACAATCCCGCCTTCCAGTGTGTTGGGCTGCAGGCGGACGTCTTTTATTGCAGATTCCTTTGAGGCGGGAGTATCTGAGGGAGACTCCGGAGAGGCGCTGCTCGCCGAGCAATTTATACGTTCTCATCAAAGCGTCTTCTTTGGACCCTCAAGGCAGGTCTTAATTGTTCGACGTGATATCTGCACCCCACCCGGCACCCCACCGTTCCCACTCGCATTTGCCTTACTTTGACTGTTTTCGTCCCCCTCCTGCCTCCCACCCGCCCTCCTGCAGCTATTAGGAATTGGATTTGGAGCAGAACGATCCATTTAGTCTCCCCCCCCCTCGCCCCCTCCCCCGTTTCTATCCCCCTCTCGCGCTCTCACTTGCTTCCACACCTCCTCTGTAGGCTTCTCTCATCAAAGCCAAGGCTTAATCTGTCTATTTTTACCTGGAGGAATGAAAGGAAGGGGATGAGGTAATGCTTTTCCTGTCCATCAGGTGGGCAGTCGTGCGCGTCTCGCGTGAAGAGGATTCGGTGAGCCAGCGCCCCCATGTGGACTCAAAGGAAACCAAAACAATTAAGCGTGTGCATGCCAATTATTGAGCGGATGTAAATAGTGAGGTCACTTTGCTTAGAGGGACCCCCCCGACCACCACCACCACCAGCGACACACATTCAGAAGCATTTTGCCTTTTTAGTAAAAACAAATACATTTAATTGAGAGTCTTGTTGAACATTGTGCCTTATCATGATATAAAACGCAAAGATCCATTAAAAAAATAAAAATACTTTAGCAGTATTGTTGCCTTTGTTAAACTGTAAATGAAGTGCAACTCTTAGAGGCTAAAGGAAAGCTCGAATTTTATACTATACCAAGTTCTGCACCAAACCAGCAGGAAAACACCAAATGAAACAAATCTCAACATTTTAAAACTTCTTTGACTGGGCCCTCTTTTACATTTCCCTATAAATATAAATCCGATTTGTATCCACTTTTAAAAACTATCAAAGAACAGTACGTCAAACACTTGTATCTAAAAAACAACCGTTTGTCGAAATCTCATCGAGCCAAACAGAAAATGACGCAAGGTGCTTCAGATACTTCCGCAAAGCCTTCCGGGCCACTTGTTTGTCATCCCGCTCAGTGTTTATTCATCCCACCCTCGCTTTCTGCGAGGGTACTTAATGTGGCAGAGGCGCTGCATCCCAGAGCAAGGAAGAAAAGAGAAATATGTGTCTTGAATCGTTGTTTTCAGTTATCTTTGTCGTGCCTCTGACCATTGCAAGCGTTGGATCGCCAGACGCAAGATCTGCGTGGGTGGTCTTTGAAGTCCAGGTAGTCGTGGACAAAGCGCGGATGCTGTTGGATGAAACGACGAAGTTTGTCTGGACAAAAAAAAAAAAAAGTCAAAGAGCATGTGTACCATAATGATAATCAATCGAACGTGTTCTTACCATAGGTGATTTTCCCACTGTCTGGTCCGTCGAGCTCCATAAAAAACACGGATAATTCAACTTCTTTCACTCCTAACATGATTTCCAGAGTGGAGGCCAGCTCGTCTTCATGGACCTCGCCGCTGTCCTCGTTCTCGTACATCTGCGCATGAAACCAGGCTAAGGCTAGTTTAATGCAAGACATCAGAAATGTGTGTATACACACACAAGACACACACACCGAAGCGGATATGGTCAATGGTGTTTTACCTCGAAGGCCAGCTTGAGGGTCTCCATTGACCTGGATGGTCGGTAAATAGTGGACATGGCAATAACAAAGTGTCTGATGTCTATGTGTCCCTCTTCATCCTGGACAAAATAAACAGGATTGAGCACTCACTGATGGGAGTACAGTATCTGAAGCGGGATGGGAGGGTGGGGGGGGGGTATAAAATGTTGCAATCTTGACCAGTGGTGTTTTTGGGCGAAAGCATGTGACAGAAATCTCATTGGAACCGTTTTAAATGGCAGATTCTTGCCATCTACAGACTCTCCACTAGAGGGAGCAAAAACCGCAAATAAAACCACAGGAAAAACTTGGTAGCATTACCTTTGTAAAGGGCGTACTATTTAATAAAGTCTTGTATTCAAAGTACATGATTGGATAATATGCAATTGACTCCGTTTTTTTGTGTTTTTTTAAATGTAGACCAGTTACATTTTGAGCCCCATGCGTGCTAATGAATACTTTATGATGAAGTGATCCTCTACCTTGACAAAGAGGCTGATAACTTCTCGGAGTGTATTTGTAACAGGCAGGTGGAGGAAGCATGCCAGGTCTTCTAAATTCAGCTGATGTCTTAGCAGCTTTCTGGCTCTGCTGGCCTGCTCCTTCAGCAGACCGTTTGTGATCTTCAGCCTGGTGGTACAAGGAGAGCAACGCAAATGCCCCGGTTATCAGGGACAATGGAACACGAAATAGATACCAGTGGTAGGTTAGCTGGTGAAATTGAAAGTGAAAGCTATTCTCTAGTTGTGCTCTATCGAGGATTTTCACCGATCGCAGACGGGCCTGCGACAAATCCCCCGCGACAAACGGCTTCACCACAGTGCGAATATTTACGGCACACGCAACCAATAACGCTCACAGTCTCGATTTGCTGTGTTTCTCTTGTACCACCAGGGGATATCAGCGTCATCCTGCCAAAGTGCCCTCGACTCACCCCAAGCGGCGCACCAACAGATTGAACTCGAGCAGGCTGCTGGGGTCGTGGATGCGCAGGGGACCCTCGGAAAACGTGATGTCTCGGTCCTCAAAGGAAAGATCTGCGAGCGGCACCCCCAGTGCTCTGTCGGGCAAAGGCGGTGGAAGGTAAGCCATCCAAAAAAAAAAAAAACGAAAAAAACCACGCGTGGCGGCGCCCGTAAATGCGCGCTCACCTGGCCATGAGTTTCCGGACATTGCTGGCGAACAGAGTTGGGTTTTCTTTCTCCTCGTCAGATGGAATATAAACTGGCAAGTACTGAGGGCAGAGAATGTCAGCTGAGTAAACATGTCGCCGTCCGCTGCGTTCTAACCAAAACTCCTCACCTCGATCTCCATGGCATTGTGAGGCTGACACAGAGTGAGCCACAGGATCTTGAACCTGGGAGACGGTCAATGCGGTTTTAGAGAAACGAGCATGAAGAAAAACAAAAAAATAACACGCAAGTAAATAAACAGCTGGTTGGTTCGTGACACGGTGTCCCATTCCTTTTGGGCTCGGCTCTTGACAAAAGTCGAAGCTGTGTGTTATACAGCAGTTTGTGGTGCTGTTTGTGTTGGTGTGTTCCACTCACGCTCCGGGCCCTTGCCACGTCCATGAAATTGTATCCTGCGGAAGGGAAGTGCAGAAAGGAAATGACAAACATTGATACTTTTTTTTTTTTTTAATGAAGGCCAGAGTAGAAAACTGTGCTGCTTTTGTATGCGACTGTGGTCTTAACGGTGTGAAAGTAGGTTAGGGTGGAGGGCACAGGTTTCACATTGATCTCTGGTTACAAAGGGGCCCAAGCTGCTTAAAATGAACAGGCTTGTTCGTAATTTCTTTTAAAAATGTAGTCGTTTTTAAAGAGAATAGATCAGCAGTTGAAATGAACTGGTGTGCATGTTTCAAGGCTTTCACTCCTTTAGACTAGTTTAAATGTCATCCAAGCATAGCGGCTCAAGAGGATCGCATGTTGAGACGAGTTATCGGCTTAAAGGCAGTTTCTCAGCAATAAGGTGACCACACAAACGTTGGGAATACATGTCACAGCAATGGTTTACTGAAAAGGTGGTGCCTTCAGGCACGAGGCTCGTGCGCGCCGTGCCCATAGTCATAACTCAAATCACCCTCCTCCATTGAAACGAATGGAAATGCCATTAATCTGGTTCCGCCTCCCGCTCAAAACTATTTTTTGTAATGTATCTTTTCAGAAGGAAAATATCACCTGACTTCATAAAACATAGTGATGACTTGATTAAATAGAATGGAAAGGATGAAACAGTTTGTGCATGATCAAATATCTGTTGCCACAAATATGCCATCTGCCGGTCCGTCTACGGCGTTTCCCGTGATGTGTTAGCATTATGTCCGAGGTCGTCAAGGCAAAGTCACCGGATTTGGTTTGAAGTACACAACAGTTAATTCTCTTTGTTTTGCGTTAAGTTTGACAGTACACTTTAATCGAGAGTGGCGTTACGGAGCTCCATGCTTCCTTTTGAAGGATTGTTCATTTTTGTCAAACTGCTGAGAGCACTTGTCTGACATTTTTGGTTTTGCTCACGAATCAAAGCAAACAATTGCCCGAATATTGAACAAAAATAAAACTCAACAAGCCACAGTACTAAATATACATATGTGTGTTTAGCATCTAAAATTAGTACTGTAATTGAGATCAGAAAACTCAAGAAACTTCGAGGGAATCTGCTGGCTAGTAAGTCATTTATATTTAATGAGGAGAGGGGAATTTAGAGACATGACAGCTGTGTGCGCATGTGCACACACCGTGTGTGTGTGTGTGTGTGTGTGTGTGTGTGTGTGTGTGTGTGTGTGTGTGTATTCGTCATAGAGATAGGTAAATGACAAAAGGGCAGGATGAAATATCATCCTACCAGAACATTGAAGTCATCCAACAAAAGAGGGACATGTACACGTGACGTGACGGGAAACTATGACATGAAGAGAAACCATTGCATCACGTGCGTATGCATGTGCAAGAAGCGTGTTCAAGTTTGTTCCTGAGCTTAATTTGTCCCTGATCCGAAGGTTACTGTTAAAGATGTTTACCAGTTTGTTTTGGTATCGCAAGACCACCGGTTGCACTGGGAGTCCTGGGATGAAGGCCCCTGGCGAAGCACAGAGGAGGCAACGAATCAGCCACCATTCGACGAGCGCGCAGACAAAAACACACCGCCAAACAATCTACACAATAGAATCGACCAATGGAATTACAGAGTGGAATAAACGAGGATTAGGAGGGGACAGTAGCTGACGGCAAAAACACGGTGGAACACGGGAAGCGAGGGGATTACAATATGCTCGTGAATAAACTGTGCGCCGCGCTGATTTGGTTGACCTCCTAATGTGACACACGGCGTCGAGTAAAAAATGAATTTGGATCCGAAGGCAAAAATATACCAAGTCAAAGCTTACAAAGAATTAAAAGATGAACACCCGAAATTTGTATTACTCATATACAACAGTTGGGGCTCTGAAGTGTCTGCCTGCCTGTTGAGTATGAAATCACAATTAATTGAATGGGGGGGGTGTGGGGGGGGGCTGTGAGACCGAAACAAATATGGCTTATAGAACCTGTAGAGTCAAAAAAAGTTATCATACCCGCCTTGAACAAGATGAGGCTTGACCTGTTGGTGCACGTGCCCTCTGGAAATATCATAATCTAGATTTCCAAAAAACAAATGCATCGTTTCACATCGAAAATAGCCAAGTGGGATTTGAATGCCTTACCTGAGGCCACTCCCCTCCAGAGCGCGCTCTCCTCTTGATCTCCTCAACAGTTCGCTTCCTGGAGTCCTGGTCCGAGCGGAATACAAAGACCGGTCTGATGTACTTGATCAAGGCTGGGGGAGACAATAAATAAATAAATAAATAAATAAATAAAATGGAAGTATTTGTCAAGTTGGAAGTTAGGTCTAGCGTGTGACTCACTGCCCCAGATGGGGATACTGCCACTCTCCAGTTTGGTGACGATGGAGCACATGGTGCAGGTGACTGGGATGGCGTCAAAGTAGGAGGAGTGCGGTGCCACGGTGATGATGGGGGCCTCGGAGGGCGCCACCCGTTCGCCTTTCACTTTAATCCAGTGGAAGCCTCCGCAAAACCACATGGCCCGCATGATGACGCGCAGGGAGAGGTCGATGAAACTGTCAAGGACACAACAAACGAGTACATCATGCTGGAACCAGTTATATTCATCAAAAAAATTTTTTGAACATCCGGATGAACCGTTGATAATTGTTGAAATGCTTGAACCACCATCGGGTTGTGCGCACGGCCAATAACGGTCAGCACCGATTTGTTATTGAACAAATTAGCACCGTATTGTTGTTTTTAATGCAGTATTACCTTCGCTGACATTACCTGCGGACGGCTGCTATTTTTAGACATTACAGTCATGGCTAGGCTAACGCACGCTTGCTAAGTTCAGTCATTAGCCGCTGATCTTGAACTACATTACTGATGTAAACCGACTGGATACAAATAACATGAAAAGAAATCAAAGTATGGCTGCATGATTTGTGAGGGGAAATGCAGTTCAAGACAAGCTGATAAATCTGAAATCCATTTTAGTAGATACAGGTCAAAGTTGACTCCGAACGGCCTCGGTCTAAACAATCTTTTAAAAATGTTCCTTGTTGAAATGTAATCACATTTCAGGCGTTAAAAGTGACATTTAGGTTGTTTGTATTGCTGTCAAAACTGGTCAAATGAGACCCAATGTGAGAAATAAATATTCCATCCCTGTGAACGCGCACACCTTCTCCACCATGACTGTGGCTCCACAACGTATTCCGAGCGTCCCAGCGAGGCTGCGAAGGCGAAGGGCCAGGCCAGCAGCATGAGGAAAGACACCGCAAGTAGTCGAACTGGAAACACCGTCACAGACATAAATCCAATCTACAGAACGGAAAAGAGATGATGTGAGCACAAATGCAACAAATCCCGCGCGGGCAGTCACACAGGACATCCTTTGAGGCTGAAAGGCACACTTGGACATTCCTCCGTATTCTAAGAAGGATGCACACGTGCCATTAGTTCGGTTGAAAGGGAAACGGCTAACTCCCAATTGAATCCATACAGACAGTCGCGCTTTGTTCCAGGGCCAGGGTTGTTAATGGCTTAATGCGGACGCTAATTAACACTGGAAGCACAGCAACATTACACAAGGGAAATAAGGATTTGATTTGGTTAGATGTACAAATTCATTAAACATGGCACATTAATAGGGCTTGCTTGCCCTCAAGTCCGTAACATTTTTTTTTTAATAGCAATTAGATGTATTTGCATAACAGGAGTTGAAAACCGGCCATACATTGACACAATGAATCTCGGCTGAAGCCCTCCTGCGTGTGCTTTGCGTATTCACCCTTTCGCCCTTCCTGAGCAAAATCATCGGAACACATGTCGACAGAATTCTTCTGTCCCCAGGGGGCGGTTGGAGATACGCAGAGCAACACCGGATTAGAGCAAAAACGGTTAAAACAGAAATCAGGAAGTAAGTGTACCACAAAATAATGGTGATATTTAAAATGCTAACATACTAAGAAAAAATAATGTCTTTTCAAATTGTGGTTCATAATGTATGCGCACACTTCAAATAAATGCACGTTGAGTTCACTTAGGTCCAGTCTAAAAAGATAGACGGTCGCAAATCTGTGTACCATTCAGTCATTCATTGTTCAAAACGAATGGGAAGTAAAAAGGAAAAAAAAACACTGACTTATTTTTGTCACTACTCGTGTCCAAAAAACAAAAATGACTCATTTTCCAGTTTCCGATTTTGTGCACAAATGGAAAATGGGTAAAAAAAAGCTGATGTTTTTAAAAACAATAGAAGGGGCAACAGCTCTTTTTTCTAGAATATTTTGGTTGGACTTTTCGAACATTAACTGACATTAAACTTTTTTTTTTTTTTTACACTGAGCATTTTCAACTGTCCCAAAAAAAGCAGTTTGTGGGGGGAAAAAAAAAGATTGTGACTTTTAAAAGAATATAGTACTCGCGATCGGTGCATGTGTACAGATATATTCCATATCACAGACACATCGAAGCGCTCCATTTGAAAATGGGGAATATATCAAATGCTGTTAAATAGGAAAGCATAAACAGTGCGTGCTAATAATGAATCGGAATCTGGATATTGATCCCATCTGACAGTCTCATCCGACTACCTCATAGAATACCAATAATTCAGGCATGCGAATATGAATAATTCAGATATACAGTTTGAATAATTGAGGTGAAAGTGTTGAAAACGGAGATGAAAGCCCTTAGCAAACATTTTGCAAGGGGAAAACCACCCACTGGTCATATGGCACAAGTAACATGAGGGTCAATCAGGGCAGAAATGAGGATCTCAAGTCAGCTTTTTTTTCGCCGTATTCCGACATGTTGCGCTGGTGCGCATTTAAGCAGGGTGATGGTAGTGAAGACCACCCCCGCCCCCACCTCCACCCCCGCCATGCAAGTGTCACCCTGTGGCATTTCAAACCCTTTCCTGCCTTGTCCCCATCTCTTCTTCTTGCGCCTTCTTCCCAGAACCATCTCGTATTGAACTTCCGGCCCGCGTCACGGTCATCTGCCATCTCGGAGGCGCTTCCCTCCAATTGGGCCATCAGTCAATGGCGCTCTCGTGTCTGTTTGCTCCCCAGCTGCCGCCTTCATTGACAATGCCTCTCTGGCTTCAATTGGCTTGCTGCTACTTTGAATTGATGTGCATTTTGTTGCCTCTTTGGGGAATCGTAGCTTACCCGCCCCTATCCCTGCGTCCTCTATCCATCTCTGGAGAAACGCAGGTGCACACTGCAAGCCTGTATTAATAAATCAACAGTTATGAGGTTGATTTAGGACGCTCTATCACTCTTCTTCCTGCCTCCCTACCCCCACTTGGACCTGATCTGATGCATCAGAGCTGAACAAATCCATCTGGGAGCATCCTCTTGACATTTTCACGAGAGGGGGTAGAACATCCATCCATTTTCTAATCTCTTTAGCTTTACGAGGGTTGCGGGCAGCCTATCCCAGCTGTCTTTGGGCGGTCGGCGAGGTACACCCTGAACTGGTTGCCAGCCAAACGCGGCGCACGCATAGTGTAGACGAACAACCATCCGCGCTCATATTCACACCTAAGGACAATTTAGAGTGATCCATGAACCTGCCGTGCAGGCTTTTGGAATGTGGGAGGAAACCAGAGTACCCGAAGAAAACCCACACGTGCACGAGGAGTACATGCACACCTCACACAGGAAGGCCGCAGCCAGATTCGAACTGTATATGCCCTATATATAAATTTAGAGAGAGAGAGAGAGAGAGAGAGAGAGACACACACACACACACACACACATTGCGGAAAACACATTCAATAAAGTGCCAATTTTTTTTAATACATGAGGAATTATAGATTCACCCACACAATTCATGCACAACAGAAGTAGTCTGTAAAATATTTGTTGTGAAAGTAACTTTCTAAACCATTTCAAGCCTTGAAGATTCGAGACAGCATTTTTCAGCCTGCTCGACAACTCGACATTCCTGCTCTCTTCAACATATATTTAAAAAAAAAAAAAAAAAAAAAGCAGGTTAGGTGATTTATGGAGTTTAGAAGTCCTGTTGTGGGTTCAAATTGAGGAAGTCTGACGTCTCCCTGTGTACCACAGAGGAGGGGGGTGAGGGTGGGGGTTTCCCCTCGGCAATTGTTGTGAGAAACAGGTTGCGACGTGTTTCGCACTTGAAGTTACGGTCCACCTGAATTCTGCATCTGACATCAGATATTCATCTCAGGAGACCCGAGAGTGCTTAACGGGGGACGTTTTTGCTTCTGCTGTTGTTTGATAAAAGGCCGCCTTGCTTGGGGACATCACAGCTCCACCAAATGTCTCATGTTTTGTTTGAGCTGGAGCTGGCAGGCATAGCGGCATGTGCACTGCTAAGAAATGTGTGACTCAGCTAGAACGAGTTCTACAGTCTGTCCGCTGTCAGTTTCCTGACCTGCTTGTTCGAAATTTCTGCTTCCAACAAAGTACCAGAGGAAAAATGTGCACGTGCATCCGGCAGGATCTGTTTTCCTGTCATAGTTCGCAAAGCTTCAAGTCGCGACGCCCGGAATGCCATGTATGACGCTTGTATGATGGCATGTGACAACTCTGCATAGCTCATGAGAGCTCAGTGTAGCAAAGCCTCCACATTTTGCTTTTTGTTTGGCTTTTTTTGGATCAGCGGCACATTGTCACAATAAGAGTGAAAAGAGTTGCCTTCACGCGCAAATGTACACACCCTTGTTATTCCCTGAAATTATTTCAACAAGCCAGAACTTGAGTGTTATGTTGTTTACGGGCTCCTTTTAGTCGTATAAGACTGGATCACTGACCATGTACTTTCAGTTGTGTTTAACTTTAAAGTTCATTTCAGTGGTACTTGTAAAAAGTTTCTGTTTGGCTTTGGAGGTTCCAATGTATCGTTCAAGCCCAAGGCAAGTATAAAGTCATGTTTGTTTTTGTAAAACACTCTTGTCTGAGGTGGAAAAACACACCTCACCGCCACATTAGTCAGCATCAGTGGGAAGCAGAACGTCTTTAGTTTATATTTATGGGTATCCTGCTGTCATCTGGTCCAAACAAACCTGTTTACAAGCTCCTTCAAACGCCTAGTGGATAAATGGCAGTGATAAGCGCCCACTAACGACCTTCCATTAGCGAGATTGGCAGAATTCGGGAAGACTAAATGAAACTAACGCAAGAACGAGAACATTGCTTATTGCCACGAAAGCAGGGAAAACTCAATTGTCTCAGTGGAAACTTAATAGGGGTAAATAACAGCGGCTGCAGTCAGGCTGTTTTCACCGAGCCCTTGTACTTGGCATGTTTTGGGCGGAATTAAAGCAGGCAGGAACCTCCCTGAGGCTAGCAAAAAAAATAAAAAATAATTTGCTGCACTGACAAAATTGTTTGAGTATTGAGTGCGTTTCTAAACGCTTGCGAAGGACCCCAGTCTTTAAAAATAAGAAAATCAAGACAGATTACAAAGGATCAAATTGAAGTATTGATTGACTGATTCGAGCTTTTTTTACTGGTCTGTCAGATGAGAACAGAAGCAGAAGCCATCCATCACCAAGAGCGTGTCCATCGGTCCATAGGTTGATTGATGACGAGGCATTTTAGTGTCTGCTCGCCCAAAGCTATGCTAGATTCAGGATGGAAGCACAGCTGTTCATCAGTGGAATCCTGCGAGGCTTCAGGTTCATGTTTGCGTCGCCAGTACCAGTCATGTCTTGTTACGCCATAAACATGAGCGTGACCTTTTAGCCTCGAGTATTATGGTTAGACTTTTTGTCATGACTTCATCGTCTACATTAGCATTGTTTTATGAGTCCAAGTTGCAGTTTACTCAGTTGTCGTTGTGCAAGTTTTGGAAAAGGTGAGGCAATTTGCATGAACTTGCTAGTAACAACAATACACAGTGTGGTACACAACAAATATAAAAGTCGACACACAACTGTTCTAAAGTCAGCTTTTAGTAAAATATAGATATTTCTAACTAGCATTTAAAGGTTTTTTTGTTGCCTTTAATCTGTACATCTCACGTTGTTTCTTGGCAGCAAGAGGCCACAATATGGTGACATAGCACTAATTTTGTCTAAATGAAGCTCCACTTCAACATTGTTCTCAACATCAAAATAGCACGAGATGATGGCAAAACATGACTTTTGTCGAAATGAAGTACCTCAACGCACTACAACATAGTTCCTTGGCACCGAGCTAAATCAAGGGGCTTTGCAAAGATTGATTTATCATGTCCGGGTTAGCTGCACATCTCATCACAATTACTATGTTCTGCATTGTATTAAACACACAATGCAGGCGAAATGACCGGTGGCAGTTATATACTGACACACTAAGTTGTAGTAAACTTCTTGTGCACCGATGAAACAAGTAAACATTCCAGAAACAAGCTCGGACTTACCTTTATTTTGTCTGCCATGCTGAATTTTAATGTATGAACGAAAGGATTCCTACACCACTTGGAGGGTCGAATGCCCGACGAGTTCATTGCTGCCCGCGCAAGCCAAAAAGTGATCAAATAACGGTGAAAACTTCGTGTATGTTACTCTAAAGTCGTTCCTTGGTGTTGTGCGTGAGGCGTCTCAACGTCTAGTTTTGTTTCGTCGGCCGAGAAAGGACTGCGAGTGAGCGCAGAATTGCGCGTGTGCGGAGATGCGACGCTCAGGGAGGAAACGAGAGGTCCTATTACAGCAAGCTCGCGAGATTGCACACGTGAAGTTCCGGTTCTAAAATAAAAGCCTGCGTTGACAACGTAAACTTTGATACCCCTCACAGCCCATACGTTACTTTCTTGACACGTTCGTGTGACGTTAGCAAGTATTTCAAAACACTTTTAATATACTGTACATCAGTGGAATTTTTAGTCCCCTGTTGAAATCGTGAATTTACCCATTTTCACACGCATTTACAGTCTCCAATGTTTGTTATTAGATGACCATGGTAATAGCAAAGATGCCTATTATTATTACCATTAAAAATAATATGCATATTTTTGTATAGATAGATAGAATATTGTGCAATTTATTTAGGGACAGACTTGGAAGAAGGTGTTACGATCAGATAAAAACAAATAGGAGGTATTTGTCATCAACTCAGCCATTAATGGGCCGAGCCGCGTGCTGTAAAATCTGGCATGAAAACCTTTCCTCAGCGAGAACAATAAAGATTCGTCGGCGGCAGGTCCTGCATGACAATGACTGTAAACATAATGCCAAGGCGACAAGAGTGACTCAAAAAGAAGCGTATTTAAAATCACGTCAATCCCAATACTTAATGCAGTACAATTTACACTTGATTTTTATGTGATTTAGAATGCCTTTTAATGTATACCATAATCAGTAAACAACCATCAAAATAGAGGCTGCAAATGTCCTTGTGAATAAGCAAACTTACAAATTCAGCAGGGAGATCAAATACTGTAATTATTTCCCCCACTTTACTGAAACATGTCCCTCCATTTGGATACTGTCCTGTATATGAACCTTCTTGGAAAACCATCTGAGCAGGTTTGCTGTTTGTTGCCAAATACATTTTACATCAATTGTACCACGGGCCTCCAATTTGTCTTTTGCACTACAAATATGACTGCTCTCTACTACGTTGTGTGTGTGTGTGTGTGTGTGTGTGTGTGTGTGTGTGTGTGTGTGTGTGTGTGTGTGTGTGTGTGTGTGTGCGTGTCTTTTTAAAGTGTGATACGAGAAAAATGCTTTTAGCTTTCAAAAAACAACATTAACAGAAGTGAAAAATCAGATAAAAGCGTGGCTGCCAGATACTAGCCACAGAGCTCCCTAGGGTGAATCAATTTGCCTCCCGCATGTGAAGGAATAATGAATGAATAAGAGAATGTAAAGGCCCTCTACCGATTTTACACTCTGTCAATCCTAATAGTGTAGCTGTTGTTTTAAAATAAAGGTGAGATTTTTTTTCACAAATCCCACCCTGAAATTCAAACAGTGATCTTTTGTGTATATACAGACGCTCCCCAGCTTACGGACGAGATACGTTCCGAACGATCGTTCGTAAGGTGAATTCGTTCGTAAGTTGCTTCAGTGCTATATTTTGTATGGAATGTATGTTTAAGGCTTATATGTTTGACATCCATATAACAGGGAGAGAGCTTTTCGTCACGTTCTTCAGGGCTCGAGGGTTAGCTGCCCGGTAAACTAGCAGCGGCTTCAGCTTGAAGCTCCCGATCTTTCTGTTTATAAATGGTACCGATGGTCGAACGATTCATGTTGTATGCACGTGCAACGCTCACCATTTTCTCACCCGCATCAAGCTTCTTTATTATTGCCACTTTCATTTGAAATGAAATGGCTTGCCTCTTCTTTACACTTCCACTCTCACTAGAAACCTTTTGCTTTTCACCAACCATATTGAATAATGGATGCACGAGATATTTAACAACTGGGCAGAGGAAGCCGGATTCGGGGTGGATGCTGGGCAAGCTCTCACAGCGCCTCACGTCGGTATTAGCGGCGGAAAGAAGCACTACAGTAGTACCTGTACTCGGGAAAAGGCGCGCAATACAAAATCTAACTTTTTCTTTTCTTTTTCGACATACCCGTAAAAATGTTCGTATGTACCGTTGTTCATAACTCGGATGTTCGTAAGTCGGGGAGTGTCTGTATCTTCAACAAAACGAAGTAACGATCAAAGGGGGCGTGGTCACCAAACTATTTTATTGCCGTAGCAAAGTCTCAATCTTCAAAACTTCACATTTCAACCTTGTCTCTGCTTGTGTCTCGGATGCGTCTTGCAAAACACAAACAAGCGGCCTCTTCGACGCACGAAGAAGCAATCTTTGCAGCGTCTCTTCAGGGCAGATTTTGTTTTCATTCCATTAGTGGGTTGGATGCAGGGAAGATGCTGACATTGTCCCAGCAAGGACGGTCCGCACGCCGCAGGCTGGATGCGGCTGGTTCTGGCTGATGACTGAGAATTAGGTACCGTGCTAAGACTGTACAAACATCGGTAGGTAGCAACTGCGGGTAAATAGTTCCAGTTTAACCGATTAATCTGGGTCATCTGGCGAGTCAAGGAGGCTGCCAGCTGCTTCAAGAGATGAGATGCCATTTGGTCCAGATCTAAAACAATGTTAAGAAATTGGAAAAAAATGATTAAATGTATTCATATTAAAAATTGGCATTTAATAAATGTACATATAATACACGGAGTCATCGGTTTACCTCCCTGTGGCAAATTTGTATTTAAAAATCTGCCATAAATATAAAACCGTCAGTACGGCGGCAAATGCGCGTAGCTTTTTGTGCCGTTTTCTTACGACGACGCGCAAACTAAATTAATAAGATGTAGCTTTTGATGTAATTCCTGGGTTGGATCCGAATGTTTTGTGGACGTGTACCTAATAAAATGACCGGAAAGTGTCCGACCTTGCCTGAGACGATCATTCGCAGACCAGACATCTTATAAATTATCTGTGGGGTAGTGTAAACAACAAATGTAAAAATAACATGGAAATACCTTAAAGTCGCTCCTCGACAAAATAACCAGGGACAGATGCCCGAGAACTTGGGTTTTGATCGCCACAACAACCGCGTTGCAGGGTCAACTCCGGAGTAAGCAGCTATTTCCGGGGCAAAAATAAGAGTTATTCACCCTGGATTTTGTCTTATAGCCCAGTTTCTTTGCCATTTACTCATTAAAACAAGAAAATATCACATGACTTTGTAGATAATATAGATTAATAAAAGCCAAAGATGTTGCGTAGTGAATCAGATGTTTCTGAAACACATGGAATTTTTATGTCAATGTATACCTGTAAGACAAATTTTAGGGGATAGCTAGGTCTGTCGCTGAGCATCTTGGGAAGAAAATTTGTTGCAATCATGGCGGCCGCTGTGATTCGAGTGTTGTCCTTCAATAAAACGACCAAGGCGTTAGTTTCTCCTTGGAGGCTTTCGACTGTGCCTGTACAACGTTACAGCGTGGAAGCTTCCAGCACCGGCGAGGCCATTACACACACTGGACAGGTACGTTTACTGGATATTTGTATTGTACAATTATTGTTATCAGTGTGTCGTTTGCGATACTGGTTATCAAACGACATCGACGTTTCGGGCTCAAATTGGACACACACTTTCTGATGTGACAATAAACGTCTTGAGGAAAATAAATTGTCGGTTTTTACATTTCAAGTTGTTTTGTGCGCAGGTGTTTGATGCAAAAGACCCAAGGAGGATCAGATTCGTTGGCAAACAGAAAGAGGTAAGACATACCATTAGGCGTGTAATAGATTACTCTATCATACCATGTATGCAGTGCAATGTTTTTACTGTCACTGGATTTTCGAAAATGCATAGTGCACTTGTTTATTAGTCGGTCGTTTTGTTTTTTATTCGGCGACAGGCGTCAATTTTCGATCCAGTAAGTAAAAACTAATACACTACAGCCACGGGTGCTTCTAATCAATTTGGCAGGTAAACGAGCTCTTAAGTAGAAACCGCTGTGGCGAGAGCGAAACTGTAGCAGCGGTTTTTACTTTCTGGACTTGGTTTTGCAACCTCACTTTTTAGGAGGCATGTTTCAATTTCGAAATCTATGTTGAAATGTAACAGTGCACTTCTGTGTTTAGATTTTTTCCCATATCTTTCTCAACACCCAGTAAGTGTATAGCCTGTCATTCTGTCAACCATTGTGAATGTTTGTTTCTTGGTGTCCGTGGAAAAGTGTCACATACTAAAAATAAAACGAGGCTAAAAAAATTACAATGGAAGGTTTCAATAATAGAAATGTCTTTATTAGGTCAATACGAACTGGGCCATCAAGTTGGTGGCTGAGGAAAGTGTGACTGATGTCGAGGCCCGTGTGGTGTCCTGTGATGGTGGCGGTGGAGCACTCGGTCACCCCAAAGTCTATATTAACCTGGTAAGAATTTGAGAAAGCAAATAAAGAGGATGTGTCTCTAGTGTTGAGCGACCTTTTTCCATTGTTACTCATATGTACCATCAGGAAATAACCTGTGTTGATGCTCTTGTCCATTGTTGAAATGTTTCAAAATATACAGACATTTACTGATTGGGCAATATTGCCATCACCAATTGTCCTCACAATTGTGTATTTCCAAGAAACAACTGTTGAAATGTCTCTAAATTCAATCAAGCATATGTTGAACACAACGTACTTGTTGGTAAGTGGGGGTGTGGACTCCTACATTTTCTGAATAAATTCCGCAACTTTTATGAATGACCCAGGAAGACATTTTCTTTTGAAAATGGCCACAGAGGAAATCTTTTTCCAAGGACTGGTGCGTATTCATGCCAGAGATTCTGGTTCTGTTTTGTTTCACTCTGGTCAGCGGGGTTGACAAACACCTCTGCAATTAAAGTAGACACTCATTTTCTTTTCATCTATTTAATTGGGTAGAGAACCATCGCTAATTTTCTTATGAGGATTTACATCCGGTATTTATAAAGTGTACCGGTAATCGTTTTCAAACGTGCAGCTCCATAATCAATCCAAATGTGTGAGGCGTAATCATACTAATTATTGTTTTGGGTCTCTTTTCAGGATAAAGACACAAAAGTGGGCACATGTGGCTACTGTGGATTACAATTCAAGCAGAAGCACCATCACTGAATTAGCTCTTGTCTCTTTGCTTCACTGTGTAACTTGCAGTAATAGTTAATAAATTATAATCTACGTTCATGAAGGTGGTTTTTTTCCCCCCTCTTTTTTCTCTCCCCTCTCCACGCTTGGTGGTATGGAAAGCCGTTTAAGCATTTATTCAGTGTGCACTTGATAATTTAAAGTCCATGTATTCATTCTCCCTGTCCTCACTAGAATGATAATGTGCTCTCGCTTAATGGGTACCTTGGTAACATGGACATTTATTCCCCACTTTGGCATTTTCTTGGCGGGGGGTAAAATTCCATGTTACAGGTAAATCAAAATTATTAGTCTGTAGTGTGGTCATAAGTCATGACGGTGTTGTTAAGTTTGCCTGACCTGTGCGGGTCCAGGCAGCATGCGTGCAGTTCTCAGCGGTTGAGGGATAAGCTCAGCACCCCCGCAATCCTGAACAGGAAAAGCCAAGTGGAGAATGGCTGGGTAGATTTTGGTCGTACGAGTGTGGTCCAGGAGGGCACTTGTGGTTGACTCTTGCCCGCTCACTGGGCCTCGTCATGTTCCAACCATTAATCAGCGGGTCGATGGATATTAATCGTAATGTATGATCGAAAGAACGAATTATAACGATTGTCTTCTACATTGAATCAGGTAAGAACTCCAGTAGCGTACGACGGCGCGATACACAATCTCTGAAGGTCCCCCGCCCGAACCACAGTTTTCTGAGTAATGCAGTTCACATAGTCGGCCACCAGGTGTCAGCATTGTTCGTTATATTGGGCAGTGCTGTCCACCAGTGTTTCCCAACCTTGGTTGAGTCAAGGCAGACCTCGTTTTACGTTGGAGAATTTTCACTGTAGCCCCAACCAGAAGAGAAAATGTAACACAGCAAGTATTAATGTTGAAATGATGAGATTGTGTTTAATTTACTTACAAATGTACTCCATGTGAAATCTGAGCCGGTTTAATTAACCGCAAAGCCGATTTACTCGCGGGAAGCCGTGACCTTTTCTGTTATATGTATGGCAACAGGTGGATGGATATACAAGGTTATTCTACCTTCTGCAACCTAACGGAGAACCATATAATTGTTTTGTCTCCCATTATACGTTACAGATGTAGAAAGATGAAAAATCATGTCTTTCTAATGTGTAAAAAAATCATTTTTAGATGAATGCAACTGGGTAGTTTTCCTGTGGTAACCTGGTTGGGAATCACCGCTGTGAAGTCTATCAAACTAAAGGTAATTTGATGGTTAGCCATTTATTGCTGGCAAATTTTCTTCAATTCAAAATGACTTTGTATGTGGTAAAAGCGTGTTTTCTGCCGGTAAAGGGCTCTGAAAAACTTTGTTCAGTTCTTGCCAACAATCTGCACTGCTCCGTTCAAACTGCAGGACATCAGGGGCGAGAGATGAGACACAGCAGTGCGGAACAATGCATGTTTGAAGAAGATCAAATATATATTTCATCAAGCTTATTCTCCACAGACCTCTGCATGCCAAATTGGCCCGCACTTGCACTCCAGACAGCACTAGTCTGCTCTGTCCCCAGTGATGCAGCCGGTGGAACTGCATTTTCCACACCATAGAGCTCAGGTTGGGGTGGGGGTTAGTCAGGCTGATATAATTGGCCCCGGTGACTTGTGGAAGTGAGGCTTCTGCTTGTAGTTAACCTCATCTATAGTCAGACTGCTGTGGATGAGTGAAGACGTGCGGGGGAGAGGTGCGTTGTTCGAAATGAGGCAGGGAAGCCCGGTTCATGTCAGAGTTGACTGGTTGGAGTAGTCGGAGGTGGCGCTAGGTTGAGTTGTAGGCAATGCCAGGGGCAAAATCTCTCAGATGAAACTGAGCATATGAATCGCACCGAATGAAACGACACTTACTTCCTTTCGAGCGGGATTTTAACTTTTTAATTATTTAATCTTCCTAAACGAAGCCCACAGCCTAGCTGGCGTCTGTCAAGTGTCCTCTCCAAACAAAGGCAAAGTGGTCCTCGGTCACCTCTGCCATCTTTCCTCCCGGGATGATAATTTCAACTCGATGCCCGTCATGAGAGTGTGCACTATTAGAGCAGACCGTTCAAAGATCCAATCAGTTGAGCCTGCTGTTATATTTAAAAAGTCCTCGATAGATCATGAAGTAAAATGCCAGCGAGTTCCTGAACAAAAACAATCCCTCACTCTGTGCAAAACATTCTCCTCATCGCTGTAATTGCCCCATTAAAATATTTCCCTTCGAAGATGTGTCATTTTACAAACCCCTCGGCTCATTATGAAGCTGCCTGCAGCCAATTATCTGAACCTCCCTGTCTGGTGACCCAAAAAAATGGTACCGGGGTCTCCTTAGGCAGATCTAGGAGCAGCCTGTCCTCATATCCACGCTCATTGTACAAGGCGGCAAAACAAAAAACCGACCTTTGGTCATTGTCTTGGGGCGACTCGTCTGAGCTCCGCTTTGGAGTCAGGTGACGGAGCATCTGACCTTTTGAGCGTGGAAATAATGACTTGTTCTACTGCCAGCAGCTGAGAGGGTTACTGCGGCGTGCGAGACACTTCGGGCGACATGTGACAGTTTTTCGAGGAGCGAGTTTGCACTCGGCACTTTGATCGTCTCGGAAAACCAAAGTGTGCGCGCGACGAGACACAAGAGACTTGGAGCTGTGTCGCTGCGTGCCAACGGCTGCACGTGTGGAAGGGAAACGACAGAAGGTGTGGACGGCAGTCATTTCAACTTGCCAATATTTTGCAGTGTTGAAATGATGTGCTTACGAAAACTGGGTCACGGCATGTAGACGGCGCCACTTACGTACAGTGAAACCTGGACTTGCATAGCAAGTTTACAAACGAGGTCGGCAAGCAAATCGTCGCTTGGGCTCACGAGCGATGCTTCTTGACGCTCTCTTGTTCTCGCCGCCGCGCTGCATAAACGCACATCGCGTTTTAGGTGCATCCATATTTTTCCTGTAAATCAACTGGCCCTTTGCGTTACAAGAAATTGAAACTGGCAGGGAATCGTGTAACTAAGAAACCCTGGAAAGTGTGCATGGCGTCCGCTGAGCTCTCGTTGATTAGGTAAGCTTTCTTCAGTCGGAGCTGCACTGCAGCGACGAGAGAGCGCCAGAGACGTCAACATTTAAAGAAACAGTGCACTAAAGTATGACGGTGTTATTTCATTTTATTTGACATTAGAATGCAATGTTGCTATTTGCATTTAAAAACATTTAACAACAAAAAAAGTGTTTTTAGGGTGGGAGGCGGGCAAAGCTGGCATAAATTAATGGCATTTCCATTCATTTCAATGGGAAAGATAAGTAGAAGTAAATCAATGCAATTCAAACCAAGCCTTCATAAGATTGTGCTACCAAAAAAAAAACTAATTTTCATTTGCCTCTGTGTCATTCACGACCTAATCCACAGGGGAGAGGCGGTGTGAGACAGAAAAATAAACAATGGCTCGAACATCTCCCAACCTGTACAGCAACTGACTGTGGCTTAATCACATTTTATGGCCCAGGGAGCAACGCTTCATGTCTGGCTGAGTGTCTCGCGTGTGTTTCCACAGCAGACAGTGGCGAGGTGACTGATGCCAGGAGGATGGAAGTGGCGGGCGGGGGGTCACCGAAGGTAAAGCGCAAGAGGCCAAGATCCACCGACGACACCTGGAGGAAGTGTGAAAGGTCAGTGCAACGAATCACAACGTGAGAAGCATGACAGCCGTTTCACAAGGAAAGAAAACACAACTTTGCATCCGCGGGTGAATCATTTGCATACTAAAAATTAGTTGACTTTTACGGCCGGCCACACTTTTTCAAAATGCAATTCTAAGTCACCGTAAAGGTAAGTGCAGCGGTTGCAATTGTTCACTGACTTAGCTCAGCCCTATCACAAATTTCTCTATTTTGATCAGAATCGACTGAAAATGGGACTCTCCCCTTGTTTTAAGTCGCTGTCTTCAGATTGCTTTTCGGCGCCCTTAAGTAAATGGCGAAAAACACTTTGGTTCTCAAGAGGAAAGTTCCGCCTCCCGCAGGAGAGAGCGAAGGCGAGGGTGCACTCAGAGCTCTTAACCCCACTCAGGAGAGGGTCAGCCTCTTAACTGGCTGCCATGTGATAGCCGTCAGAACTCCACTTCTTCTTTTCAAGTCTTCTTTTAAATTCATCATCATTCTGTCGGCCGTTGTGCGAGCTGAGCTGAGCTGAGCTGAGGGGAGGGGGGGAAACCGCGCGAATGATAACCATTTGCGTGGCGCTTAACGAGGCTTTCTGTCAACCAGCCGAGGGAAGAGAACTTTACAAAAATAAGAAGTCAGATGTCATTATTTATCATCTTGAGTCTTATTTATTTATGAAGCAGAAAGAGAAGGAAATTCTCGGATGAATTCGTCCTGAATTATTTAATGTAAAATGGTTAATTCCATACAAAGCCTGGGAAGATCCCTCCTCTGTTCTGATGAATACTTTATCACCGCTCCTAAATCGAAAACGGGAGAACAATGGTGGAGGGGGGGGGAAACTGTTTCTTATTGTGCTGTGTTTAAAAAATACAAAACAAAACAAAAAACGCGACTTTAATTGCTTTTAGTGCTAAATTTGACAGGTTTTTTTCTCCCCCACCAAATTTCAAGCCGATGCAACCACATTGGGATACTCCGTTTCATGTCAACGACGCCATCCGCGTTGCGTTGTTTATTTCTATCACGTCTGATTGTCGCACGAGCTCACCGAAGCGGCAACGCATACCACCACCGAGCGCGTCGCGCGGCACTCGCTTAAAATGACTTCAGTTTTATGAGGCCTTTTAGTGGCGGAGCGTTGTCTGGAATTCCCAGGATGCCAAAGTCAAAAGATGCCTAATGAAAGGGGACGCATGGCTGATTGCAGCTATATCTGGAGCTCGGCTGGAAGTGGCATCGATTTAACAATTTAGCAGCACCCTCCTCTGTGTGTTTCCATTAGTCACGGCTGAATACAATCCACTTCCCCCCATTTCACTCCCTTGAACCACGCACACGTGCATAAAACACACACACACACATGCGCGCGTACTAGGCCGCCGAGCTACGCATTGTTTTAGAGGATTTACAAAACTGAGCAACGATACTGGGAAACTCACGTGCGGGTACACGGCACTATATTGAACGTTTTATTCTTGTGGCTTCATTTGTGCACGTCAAGCAGAAAGTGCAAGGGTACAACATGGCGCGGTTTGTGTACGTGAGGGCAGGAAGATGTTCTTGCGTCTTCGGTTGACGCTCGGTGAATCCAAGAACCCCCGCATCGTGTGCCTTTGAGTGTCGACGAAGACCTTTTCGGGATTGATGTTCTGCAGCGACCCAACTGGGAAATATTCAGTCGTAGTGTTTTTAATCATCTCAGGGCATGTCTGTTATTGTGATAGGAATGTGCGGCAAACTTTTAAGTCACGAACAAGATCAACAAATGATAAGACTCTTTTGGGTCATCGAAGTGACTCATCTGCCCCCCCGGCATCTTTGCGGTGATACACGACGACAACAATGTGGATTCTTGTGAAGACCCGAATCGGTCACAACACCAAAAGTATAAACTTGACTTAACGAGTCCAGCAGCCTTTGAAAATGTCAGCGTTGGCTTGACTACGCCAAAGAGGAGGTTGATCTCACGAGTGCGAACGGTTGTCCTTGCGCCCTGCCGCTCGCGGCCGCATCATTCAAACCGCTCCACGGCGCGGAAGCCTTTGCGGGATGGAATGGCGCGGCGTGGAAAACGCCGTCCACCCACTCCCTGAGCGTGTCCACCGGTGATTCCTGCTTCCTGTCCGCTTTTGGCAGCGCCATGTTGGACGGAAAGCCCGGAGAGGATGAGCCGGTCGCCAGCATGCAGGGTGGATATTCTGGCTCCAAGCTGGGATCCAGAGACGCTGCCGTGTTAGCGATGGACCAGATTTTGGCTTTGTTGTCTGTCCCGTGCACATCTGGCATTGAAAAGAAGGCGTTGTGGTCTTGAACCGCCGTGACTTTCGAGAAGTCCGGAGACAATCTGTCTGAGCTGTGCAGCAGCTCCGGGTTGTACGCGAGGTGAACGGGTGGAATGTTTGAATCGACTTCGTTGTCCTCCGGTAGAAACGCTGGCTTCGGTTCACAGTCGGACGCGTCGGACTCCAGGAGGTCAAAGTCTTCAAGATCGCTCTGCAGGTCGGCAGACTGTTGATCTGGGAAGCGCAATAATAGCCAAGTTTCACAAAAAGAGCTGATTTATTCATTTATTTTTAATCAAAGCAGAATCCATTTAAGGAGCTCTTACCTGGATGGTCTTTGTCTCCTTTCTGTGACTTCTCTGCTTCGTCACTGTCTTCATCGCGGCCTCTATCGTCTGAGCTTTTACAAGCTCGCGGGGACCACGTCACCTTGTTCTCCTTCTTCAGCCTCCTGCGGGCGTTTGCAAACCACGTCGACACCTGAACAAGTCAAGGTAGAAACTGTGGTTTTGGAGTCTAAACATTCGCCCTATGTGCGTGGAATAGTACTGCTGGATGTGTCTTGAAAGACACAAAGCAAGTTGTCATGGAACGGTGCTGTCGTTTCTGCTCACTTGGGTGAGGGTCATCCTGGTGATGATGGCCAGCATGATCTTCTCTCCTTTCGTTGGGTAAGGGTTCTTCTGGTGCTCCTGCAGCCAAGCCTTCAGGGTGCCGGTCGTTTCCCGGGTAGCGTTTTTACGCCGTGAAGCTCCTTCTGAGGAGGAGTAACTGAACAATTGAAGAATCATTTGAGTGTGGCAAATGTGGAATAAATTCCTGTGTGTGTGTGTGTGTGTGTGTGTGTGTGTGTGTGTGTGTGTGTGTGTGTGTGTGTGTACATGCATTTTTTTAACATTAATATTGTGGCGTGCCTTTGGTACAATTGCACAAGATAGACGTGTTTCTTCAAACATCGATATTTGCATCATTATCATCTCCGTTGTGAACTGTGGCACGGATGCACACTGAATCAAGTTTTTCTATTATCGGTTAACTTTTTTAGCTATGTGAGAGGAAGAAAAAAAAAATCAACGACTCTCGTTGTGATAAGAACAGCTTTACACTGACATCACACCATCAAAACTGCCCTGACAGTGAAACTCAAATACAATACGGGGTTGAGCATATACAATACCTGTATGCTCAACCCCCGGCCCCCTCGGGTGTAATGTGCATGTAAAAGTGCAGTGCAATTTGGTGCCAATCCAAAGTGATGCCTTTTATTTACATATTACAGCTTTGACTTAACCAAAGAAGACATTTTTTTTTAAATGGCAGTTTTAAATAAAAATCATCCTTACCCATATCTGTCGTAAGAATAATGGCCGAACGTGTATTCATAAGGGTAGCAGGTAGCTGGCTGAGAGGTCCCCATGTGCACTGATGTAGCCACCCCTTTAGGCTGTAATGGTCCCTGCAATTACAGTCGATACATATTCAGCATCAAACGCAGAGTCAAACTCCGAAAGCCATTCAGATGTGAGTAGCACACTTCTTCAGCCACTTTCCGATACCCAGAGCTCCGTCCTTCCTCCCACTTAATCAGTGGCTGGTATGTTCAATTTTCAAAAGTCGATCTGTCACTCACTCTCGAATAGAGAGATGCGGCGTCGCCAGCGCAGGTGTTATAGTAAGCTTGGCGCTTTGCGTAAGGGCTGCAAACGCCGATGCTGTGGCCAGAGGTGAGCTGGTGGCCCGCGGAGCGCAGCGCCGGGTGGGACGGCGGCGATCCGGGCTCCAGACAGCCGGCTAGGGGGCTCGCGGTCATCAGAAACTTCGGAAACAAGTGCGAAAGTCATTTGCATAATCGTGAAGTTTATCCTCTGGCAAATGGTAAAGCATCAACAGCTGTTGCTGTCATAATGTAAATGAAAACACTGTACCTGTGGTGGAGTGGAGTAGGAGTATCCCAGTTGAGAGTAAGCCATGACTGAATTAAGATCAGAAAAAGCTTTTGTCAAAAAAAAAAAAGAAAAGAAAAGGGAGGGGGCGGATAAGAAGTCTACTACAGTATTGACGTTTGTCCAAACCTAAAGAGACATACTGACAAATGTAGTCATAAAATAGAGAATCTGACTTCCATCTATTGCCTAATCCAAAGTTGGTCGCTGGCTGTTACGCACAGCAAACACGTTTTTACGCACCACTTTCATTTTCCAAACGGCGATAATTAGAGTTCGGGGGGGAGGGGAAGTAATTTCCCCGGGTCCCCCGCAGATGCTCCACGCTCTCTGAAGTGTCACAGCCACGAGTGCGTCCCTGCGAGCGCACGAGGGGGAGATCCAACCAAGAACCCCCCCTCCCGTAGCGCTCCTTCAATTTAAGGCGCGCCTCTGTGACGTCACTCCGTACCCGGAGCGCGTCGCTCACGCGAACGGGAAGACACGCGCGTAACCGATGCTCTTTACTTAAGCTCTTACTCAAGAATAAGGAACAGCTCTGGGGCGTAATTAGAATGTCATCAATTCCCTTTTCCAAAATCAACACACACATTGATTTGACGAGAGGGGGGGTCGGAGGGGGGGGGACGTGACGCCTTGACACCACATTGACACAATATGATTGATGACTACAACCTGGTATTAGCATAATCGCTTTGCCCCTGTAGTTGAGATAACTTGTCACCATGGAGAAATCTCCCTGCCTTCAACACATTCATGACTGGGGGGAGCCGCCGGGGGGAGGGGCTTCTAGTCCCCTCGGTAAGCAAATTAATCAAAGAATAAACAGCCAGCATTCCCTTGAGTAAGCACATTTACCAAGTGAATGACTTGTCATGTTTTTAATAATAAAGCCTTAAACGTTTTGAGCAGTTTTAGATCCACTTCACACTCGGCCGCGTTTTACTCAATGGTGTAATATTCACAATGTCACAATTTCAGATAAAGATTGACCCCCCCCACCCCCACCCCAATGTAATATAAATTGCCCTAAGAAGCTATTTATTTCATTGTGTTTGTTCTGGCTCATGCATCATCTCATATACACACGGAGAACATCTAAGGGAAACTTCAAAAGTATCGAATTTTTGAGAAGGATGCAGGAAAAATCATTACAGAACGGAGCGAGGGGATGTGAAGGGGTAAAAGGCCAAAATATTCCCAGTGCAACCAGAGTAATGCAAGAACAACAGAGCCGCATCACCAGAACGCGTCTTCGGCCCCACCGGAGGAAGGGGAGGGGGCGAGACTGCATCTGCGTACCTTCCCTTGATTGACATTCCATTTGTCCCTTGAAAGGTGCTCATATAGTGAACACGGACTAAATGTCTCCGCGCTCATCTGTGCTCAAAGCTCGGAAATGAAGTTCTCTCCATGCGCCGTCGTCGCCCGTCTTTGCACAAAACGGATGCCACTCCTAGACAATGGCAATTTGTTTAGCTCGTGACAATGAACATGAGTGGCTCCTTGGTCAGATCTATTGGGAAAAGTTACGAGAGGCCATGACGGCCTCCTATACACAAAAACCATTCAAAGCGTACATTTTATTTCTCTTTTTGAATATTCAGTGGGCTACTTATATATTAATATACGGTGTCGTTATAAATTTATGGAATTTTCTCCAGTAAGTATAAATATATATATTTCTTAAGCCCCTGCGTTCGTTAGACCGTGATTCTATCTTTCTGATCGCGCTCCCCTCACATCAATCTTTCATTCAAGAATGCGCCATGTGGGAGGAGGACGGGGAAAACTGCATTCTTATTTTACCCGCCGCGCATCCCGCGCCAGCTATTATGCAGGAGGTGGGACAATGGGCTTAATGATAGAAGCATGTTAATGTGAGAGGAGGGCGGCGGCAAGGCACCGTGCATGTCGCTCGCCGGAGAGGCCCAAACAACTCCAATCACAAGTTCCTTCAATCACAGAGTCCCGCATTTGAATAGTTTCTACCTGAAAGTCTGGCATCTATGCAACTTTAATCGCGGTTTAACAAGTAGATGCTTTTTGAGCCTTTGTCTCATTTTGAGCTTTGGTTCCTTGGAAATAAAGCTCAAGTGGCTGGGCCAGCCAACCAAAGAAGTGCGAACGATTTTCTCATCTTAGTTAGGGTTGCGCGCAAGCTAGCACCAAAATTCTGCAAACAAGAAACGCTTCTACTGCAAATCTGTAAAACAGGTCCAATGGTGGTTATTGTTTTAATCATTATAAATCTCTGATCCATATGCGTCTGCTTTTTGATGCTGCCACGCACTTTATGCATTACCAACAGGCTGGAGTGGAACCCAAAGAGCAGCTGTTCACTGTTAAACTCAAGCTTTGTCTGTTTTGGTTTTTTGTTTTGTTTTAACTTTGATGAAGAACAAAATAAATTTGGGTCACATTTCACTCCTGCTGCTTTCTTTGCCCTTCCACTTACATATGGTGTTACTTTTGTCAATGTAGGGCAGAAACCTATGTCCAACAATGTACACCAGTGGTCCCCAACCCAGGCCCGCGGGCCAAAAATGGCACACCTCCACATTTTGCCCGGTCCTCTGAACAATACCTGAAATACTTGAGATAATTGAGACTTGTATATGCATAGAACGTAACATTCTAATCCACCCTTCTCCAGTCTGTGTCCTATCTGACCCCTCTCCCCCCCCAAAAAAAACCAAAAACAAATCATGGACACACCCCTGTAAAATAAAATAATGGTGAAAAGCTTAAGTCAGAGAAAAAAATTGGTTGTTATTTCATAAATACTGCTATTCAGATGTTTTTTCCCATCAAGATCCCAGAAAGTGTTAATATTTGGTTATGTGTGGCTTTTTGGAAAATAATATTTACGTTTAGACACACCTCTGCGATTGTCACACTTTTTGTTACAAACTCACCCCAGAGAAGGGAAAAGTTACTTGGCCGTCAAAAAGTTGTATCGCTGCATCCCTAATAACGGACAAAATACTGCTTAGTCCAATGTGTTTTATTTGTATTCGACTGAGGATTTTGGACTGCCGCAAGCTAGTGGTATTTAGCCAGCCATGAGACACAAGGCATTGACCACAAATCATTGCAGCTGACGACAGCAAACAATTCTCTGGAATTAGTCGCTTGATGGGAAACATCTTCCTACTCCGAATCTGCTGCCGTCATGTTTTATGCCTCCAGCGCTACATTCTTTCACATCCCTATTGTCATTGTTTTTGCTTCCTTTGAAGACCCCCCCAAATCACAATCAATCCAGATATGAGCGCGGCTGACTTGACTTGACTTTACATAGTGTGACCGTAAGGAGTACAAAGTACAGCGATGTTTTGTAATGGAAGGAGTAAATCTACAAAGCCCTCAAAATGTAGAAGCACAGTAACAAAGTATTTGCGCTTTGGTCATGCCGCCATATATTTGTGCTTTGTGACACTATGCATAAGCCAAATGATGCTAACAGTTGGATATGTATTTGGACCGACAATGGATTGCATGACTGTAACTTGCGTGTAGGTGCTGGTCCTCCACGCTTTGTTGCCGTACCATTGCAGCTAGTCCCCCAGCCCCTTCCCCCAAACAAAAACAAACAAACTTGGGGGCACCTTTCACAGCTATTCAGTTGGCAATGCAAGCATACCCAATCTGATCTGCTTGTTCAAAAGTCCTTGGTTTTCATAGATGTCATCCATCCTTTGGGATGTTAACAAGTCAGGGAGATTGTGACTGAAGAGGGTGATTTTTTGGGGGGGGAGGGGGTCTGGAGGGAAAAGCAAATAGGGAACAGGTAGAGGTATAGACGAACCGTTGGTCACTAACTAAGGCTTCCTGGTGTTCCACAGCAAAGCTGACTTGATGTGGTCCACAAAAACAAGGCCGCCAACACAGTGTGACCGCCGATATCTACTGCTTCCTGCCATCCTCATCCCAGGGGATCCTCGTGGAAGCGGTGCGCGCTGCTGAACTCTTGAGCGGGATACTATAAATGCCCCGTCTTCCCTCATCAATGATGTAGCATATGGGAACAGAGACAAGCTAACCCTCTTAGCCGCTGTGCAGTACGCTGGTGTGTGTATGTGTGAGAAGGACGAGAAGTGAGACAGACAGAGGCGGAGAGGGAGGTTTAGGCTACAGGCAGCTCTTAAGAGTGCGTACAGTTTGCGTTGAGCCCTGGGAGGACAGTCGTATTCTTCCCGATCACTTCCACTTCATTACTTCTGCAGCGCACATGCATTATTCAGCCCTTTAAGCCTCAGTCCACAGGGACCGATACAGCCATTAACGCACGCTTAAATCCGCCTTCCGAATCTTCTGATGATCCGCCGATGATCTATTTTCATTCTTGTTGATATCCAGTCACGATTCAAACATTTTATCTCGCCCTACCTACACCCTATGGATAGAAGGTAGCAGAGGAAAATCTTTTTTCATTAACAGTTGACACACCGACATATTTTTGTTGTGCAACACAACTCATGCAGCCATCCAAGAAGAGATGAGGTGCTCAAATCGAGTGCACTGCAGCTCTGAGATGATTTCTTTTTTTTCTTCTTCTTCTGAAATTGGGATGGAAAATGGGGGTCTGGGGAAGTTTGTGGGTAACCAAGTCTATATTTTACAGATACACTGGAAATGTTAATTGCCACTGTACCGCACCGTGCTGACAGCTGTTTCTAGTTGCATGCAGCATGAGTGTTGCGTGGTGGCATGCCTGACATTGCATGACTTTCTACTTTAGATGAGTAGTTGTACTTGGAGCTCAGGTGCCACCTTGTGGTAGGTTGAGATAATACAACAATACTCTGTGTGACTCCGTTTCCCTCAGGCAGCAGGGGTCTCAACTTGCGGTTGTCATTGACCAGGGGTGAAAAGGTCACGCTTAATTTTGTGAGCACGAAACAGCGGCTCCACTTGTCTCCACGCAAGGACGACGTGGTTTCAGATTTCGTGTCACGCGTCTGAGAGGACCTCCCACGGCTTGAGGCCACCAGCAGTGTTGGGTTTGGAAAGGGGACAAAATCTCCTCGGCGATTCCAGCATGTCTGTCTTCTCCAGTGATCACCTCTTTGTCACTTTACTCCGCTGACTGTCACATCTCCCATGAGCCTCGTGTCGCGTGCCGGGCCTGACCGTACGCCATCAAACGCAACTCCGCAAAGTATTAATCCACAGCAAATGCTGTGAAAGGCTGGCGGCTGACAGGGTTGAATGTGATCGCAGTCGATTAAGTGCCCCTTCCTGCGGAGCTGGCACTCTCCCACGAGAGGAGCGGGGCAATCATTGCCTCGGATTGGCCCGGTGGGAACAAGACCGCTAGTTTTCTGTGTCCACTCCAATCACATCAGTAATGGAGAGGCGGGTAAGCATCTGTGACAGTGGGAAACCAGATCTCCGCTCCCCCCTCCCCGTCTATGTGAGAGTGTGTGCCTCGCAGATAAACAGTTGGCAGGTTGTCCCTTACTCCTTGGCGTGTGCGTGAAAAACGCTCACACACATCCAGAGTCATCTGAGTCCTCATTCATCTGCCCAAGTCACTTAGGCTAATCGAGCTTAATGGAGTATATTAACCCCTGTCTATCTACACACACGCGCACACACACGCACACACTCTGATGTGTGTCTATGTGCATGTCTGTAACTGAGAGGGCGACATTGACGGTGCGTGCCTTTCAAGTGTAATTACGCCATGGATTTATGTGCCCTTTAGTTATGGGCAGTGAAGACCGTCGACATTTCATGTTGCCCTCCGAACAACACATACAGTATATTAATTAAAAAAAAAAAGTATCCTGTCATTTACACGCGATAGCACTGGTGTCCAAGTCAAGGCTACGTCATTTTAAAGCGGGCCCCAAAAGCAAACAGTGTGTCTTCCTTTTTTTTCTTCACCTGTAGCAGTCTTTCAAGTACAACAAAATGCAGCATATACAACTTTGTCGAGTTCCTAGTTCGGTTTGCTACTGGCAACATTGTTGTTTATCAATGGTCTCCCAAAGATCCTTCCTTTGGCTCACCTGTGTACTATTCAGCAAAGTTCCATATATATATATATATATATATATATATATATATATATATATATATGTATATATGTATATGTATATATATATATATGTATATGTATATATATATATATATATTTATTTATTTTTCCCCCTAGACACCGCAGATAAATATTCACACGGTGTACCTCCTCCTATTTCATCACTATCTCGCAGGTATGCTGGAGAAAAAAAAAATGGTACCGGAATCCGTCGCCCCACTCCAGACATCCCCAGAAGTACTGCGCAAAGCTATGTCGCTTCATATATGCGGTCGAATGACATTGTTCCCGGTTGGCTGAAAGGAGTCAACGGTCCGAAAACTAAAGCACAACCCCCCCAGCCCCCGTTCTCCCAATGTGCTTCTTACCTCAGATTATGGCCTTGAATGGATAGACATCCACAGAAAAGATTTATCACTCCCTCCCTTTCATAGTATTTGCTGTGTGTATTTCCCCTGTATATTGGGCATTGGCGAGTTGTCTGCAAGGTACTCGCAGCTGCAAGCTAACAAAAAGCACAGGCTAAGAAGCATCAGCCTGTAAACTTGGTGCATTGTGCAGCTTGTTGAATTACCCATGAGTTGCCATAATTTGCCTTTGTGCTAAACGCTTAATGCCACTAATCCCTGCGGAAGAACAGTGAATGGTGCAAATTCCCTATGATAGCTGCTCTGGGCTAAACATTTGCTCACTTATGTATACACATGAATACACTGGGTACAGAAATTATTCTTTTGACCACATTTCAACAGATTTAACCCGGCGCCCCGCTTATCCCGCAATGACATGTTGGGATTCATTGCGTCGGCGAGGCGCATTTACGTTTGAAATTGCAGCTCCGCTCAACGCCATTCTTTGTCGGCGCCGGGCAGTTTCGTCTTGCTGGAGCGCAAATGTGAATAAGGTGCCCGCTATATTAACTGCCATGTTTATTATCTCTTCTCCAGAACCTTTTGACATTGTGTTAGCCTTTTCTTCTCCTGCGCCCTGAAGGTCAACCTCTGTGAAACCTATTGGGCAATCAAACACACGAGTCCCTCCCATCCCCCGTTTTCCCTCCTCGCCCCACGTACGGCCCCCTTAGCCTTCTTTCTCCTCGCGGCTCCCCCTTTTGTGGCTCCTCGCGGCCGCCGCGGTTCTCCACCCCTGCCCGTGCCTTTCTGTGGGGCTGGCCCTCTCAGCGGGACTACAGAGCCCTAACTTGTCTACATTTACCCCCTGGGTTGGATGACCAATGAGTCCATTGCGCCGAGAGTCCCTCCTTTTAGCCCCACGCCATTCTCCCAGAGTCAGCTCATGCTCTCTGTTTTCACGACCTCCGACCTCAGGCCATGGCAACAGTGGCAGGAATGTCAGGAGTGATTGGCAGGATAAAGAAGGCAGCCCCTCTCTCCTGCACAAGCAGATTTGAGACACTTTGAGGGGCGAACAATGGCGGATTTGGGCTTGATTGGATCACAGATGAGCCGATGACTGTCAAAAGAGCGCGTCGTCTTTACATAAGCCTGATTATCTCCTCAGCGGAGACGAGAGGAAAGGTGGCGGGGGCATACCGAGGAGCTCACTCCCATGCGGCGCACCTCCTAAAGGGGACGCAGCATCACACGAGGGCTCGTCTACAGGGCCTGGACCTCTCTGGTCCGCCCGGATCCTTTTAACAAATCTATTCAGGCGACGATGGGGGCCCTCGTACATGTGGCTAGAGTTGGCTGAGGGTGGGAGAGCGGGGCCGCCGACACATGGAAGCCATCATTGTTCAGTCCGTGACCATCCCATCAGCGCGGAGAGAAAGGAAACGAGGGAAAGGATACAGGCCGAGAGGGAGACGCTGACAGAAAAGAGCAGTGGGACAGGAGAATCAAAGACAAATCCCCTGGATAATCTGCCTCTTTAATAGGGATTAGAATTCACCAAAGAGCCTATATACGAATACTAAAGCGCCAATGAAGACTTTATTCACACTGAGAGTTTGAGGGGCTCGCACAACCCCCGAAAACTCCGCAGAGAACGCTTGCAATCCCAACGCGCGGCGGTGTCTGTTTCTTTTTTTTCCTCGCTGCTCGTTCTTTCCCAGCATGCACCACTTTTGAAAAGTTTCCGCGCAGGTTGGATGACAAACAACTGCCATGTAGTGTGAACTTGAGGAAGTTTCTCGCAGCTCCAGCCAGGAAATGCTAATCAAATATTGGATCTGCTCACTTTTTTTTTATTGTGCCTCCTTTCATAGCGCAACTTGTTTTTGGACATGCGGTGTAAGCGATGAAAGGCCTATTTGATGTCATTTTCAGCGCCATCATGCAAACGCTCACTGATATCCAAGTTTGAAAGAATGACATATTGTTTGGGTTCTTGGAAGGACAGTCGCTCGATCTGGCTGGTATGAAGCGCAGGGAAAATAAAAAGGGAGGTGCGTATGTGAGAGAGAGAGTGACAGAGAGAGAGAGAGAGAAAGAGAAAGAGAGTGGCTAATATTCTCCTCAGCTGTGCCGATAGCAGTCTGTCAGATTTGGCAGAGGAAGTGAAAATGGCCTCAAGTGTCTGGCTCCCTTCCATGTTGTTCTCACATCAATGACAACTCTCACTGCGCCATCTCTCTGTTGCTCTCGACAGCTAGGGTGTGCTGTTTATTCTCGCTTGTGTTCTGATCCAGTCGCTCGTTGTCCATGGACCGATTAAATCTACGAGACCGACATAAATGTCAACCTCTTTACACTCCATTAAAGTCTTGTTTGGTGTTTGCTTTTAGAGAAGCAAGCATTTGTTTTTTTACAAAGGAATTCTCATCATAAAATTTAATTCTTGTTATTTTGGGGTTTTTTTTAGCCTCGACAGGTTAGTCACAATTATCGGAAATGTGGTCTGTGAACCATCTAATTGATACCCAACTGCCAAATAGTACATCAATATAACATTCTGGGACCAATTTTAAATGTAGAGACGATGACAAAATCTGTTGTAACATATTTCAAGCCACTATTTTGTCATTATTAGCATTAAACACACCATCGGTCAAATAAGTGGTAAGCTAAAAATGGGGAAAAAAATTAATGCATGTGCTGTACAGTATTCAAATGTAAACTTTGTATTATAGCATGATGAAGTAAATCACGTCGAGGTGGCCAGGCAAGTTCAGCAGTATGAATCACTGAATTGAATATAAATACCATTAACAACATTTAAAACATGAAATACAAAACATGAGAATGAAGCTTTTGACTATGCACACAGCCTGTTTATTTTATTTTATTTTATTTTATTTACTTTGGTCAGTCAGTTATAAGTACAGTTCAGTTGTCTTTAACTTGGCACAGTACAATACAGTTTCATTTATTCTTTGACAGCTCTTTGTTTTCCAAAATGTATCCACCCTTTTTTTTAATTGTTTTTTTTATGTGCAATAGATTATAATTGAATCATAGTCCAACATACTAGATTTAAGTGTGGTGTTCATGTTCGAACTGTGCAAATTGCTACAGTGTCTCACAATAATTGCCTATATTGTAATACGTTTTAGCAATAAAACCTCTGGCTTGTTTTCGATGAACAATTAGACATGTTGGTTGATGATTGTGGTACTTGGAGAGCAATTTTTATAATTTATTTATTTTAGGTGGTACTTGGTGTGTGGGGAAAACAAAATTTGAATCACTTTTAAAGACCATACGCTAAACAAGCTTGAGATACCATCATAGTCACTCTTATCCTTGCTCCAAATAAGTGTCCCATGACTAAGATTTGGATTTTAAAGGGAACTTGAGGCAGTGCACATTTTTGCCGTTTGTTTTATGGATGACATTTTTGCTCTTGACAAGAATGTATTCATATCTGTTTGATCTACCATAAAGCTATGAAATTAGTTCCTGGCATCCGTAGCAAACGCGTACATGATTTGAAGTTGATGCACGCTAATGACAGCGTGGAGCCCAACCTAAAGTGTTGGCACAAGTTTCGACATGGATCTTTTTGATACATTTGTCCATAGATAGAATGAATTAGTTCCAAAGGTAGACCAAAGCAGTCTTAATGGAAGTGGCAACGCACGCAATCTGAGCATCTCGGATGAAATGCGTATTCTGTTCTTGTGTTTTTGTTGTGATGTTTGATCCCTGACTGCCGATATAAAGCGAGGTGCTCTCGTTGGATATTAGAAGGATCGTCAAAATTGGATTTATTGTAAATTCCAAACCCTCAAGCCCATTTGTGTTCTCGCTTGGGCCAGAGCGAGGGTGCATGAAAGTCCACATGAAATTCGTATCGTGCCCGTTACCATCCTATAAGATCCTGCTGTATTTACTGATTTTCATTGAGCCTTTTATGCAGCAATAGATCATTTTCAACTGTTATCGTTGTGCATTTTGTTGTCATCTTATCTGCCATTTTTGCGCCTAAATACAGCCTTGCGTGCGTCCAAACTCGTTTTCTTTCACTCAATCAAGATCGTTTCGCGGGGCAGCAGCCTAAGCAGTGATGCCCAAACTACCCTGTTCCCATCCACTTTGTCCAGCTCTTCTGGGAGATGCCGGGGCATTCTAAAGCTAGCAGGGGGACATACGAAATAGTCTCTCCAGCGTATTCTGCTTCGTCCCGGGCGTCCTTTCACCTCTACCTAATCGGATGCTCAAGCCACCTCATCTGGCTCCTCTTGATGTGAAGGAATCCCTCCCGGATGGCTGACCTTCTTACCGATATGTTTAACGGAGAGCCCAGACACCCTGGGGCGCTCACACTTTCGGCCACTTGTGTATCCGTACACGTTATACCTGTCAGAAATAACCGAATTAGTATGATTTCTCCTTTGAAAAAGTTTTCTCCTCTGTGAAAAAAAACATCAGCCATGACACATTCGGCTCTACACTCTGGCAATTTTGTGGTCATGTAAAAGCGGCTTTACGCCCCCCCCCCCCTCCCCACCTCCACCCCCCCGGGGCAGGGGAGGGACACATGCGGGTCCCTCAATCATAAGCCATGCATGCATCCAAGTTGGAGCCGCAGCTTTCATGCTAGACAGCTCTAAGACCCCCTACCTTTCTCTATCTTTCTCTCCACCCCCGCTATTCGAGGCCCTTGAACGTCAAAGATGAGTTGGAGTGACACACAACCCACCAGGCCTGCGCTCCCCCAATGGCCACTGGCCTTTACTGCTTTCTGATCCATATTTTAGAAGTAAAGCAGCTGTGCCACCGAGGGGCCGTAATCCAACATTAAAGCTTAAAATGGGGCCGAGCTGAAAGCACAGGCGCGGGTCCGCCAGGCCCTGGAAATCTTCTCTTTCACTTTCCGTAGTGCTTGCTGGGACTTCCGAGTGGCTGGCTTCAGCCTGTGAATTTTGGAGAAAGGACAGCTTTTCAGGACCCTTCTTGCAAGAAGGGGGTCACCGCCAGATGGCTTTGTTGGCAAACGGGATGTGACGCTAACAACGAAGCTGTGATTAATAATCAGGCAAATGCTGCGAATATGTCAAGCAGATATTGTAACGTATCACAGGATCTAAATTGCACTTCTTGAATAAATGATGATAAATGACAAGTTGTCCATTTTCAAAACCATGATGAAACTTTGAAATAAATAGCATTGTTTTGTGAATTTTGGACCACACTTCCATATTCACACACACTCTTAGACATTTACTCCCCACTTCAAATAGTCCAAGCCATTTTTTCCTCAATAATAAATGACTATAATGACATTTATTTAGTTTCGAAAAAATATATTCTTTCAAGACAAATTCATATCCTCTATTTACAATTTTCCAAAAGAAACAGTCCGAGAGTAAAAGAACATACATAAATGAGAGGTACAAGCAAATCGGTGACAAGAAAACATCTTTTACAAGTATAGCCTAAACGGTAACACTCTAACAGGTTGCCCTGACAAAAATAGTCTTTGTTAAATTGTTCTCAGTTAAATAAATGTTTTTTTTTTTTTTTTTTAAAGTTGGTTAGTATTTTCAGAATGTTGATGTGAGAGCTCTCTGTGTTGCCGTGCCATGGTGAGATCTGTTGGGGGGGGAAAAAAAAAAAGAAATATAAGAATTGGAAGTGACAGTTACTGAATTGCAAATAATGCACAATTTTAGAAAAACGAAAGCAAATTCTAAAACGTGTGCACATGAATTGTGTGTTCAATTTAATGGGCGGTATCAACTCCCATTCCTGGAAATGAAAAAGGAAAAGACTCCTGAAATGTGGTTCAAAGTCTTTCACCCTTTGCCACATTCCTGCTATCAGCGTTTTCTTTGACATGCATTGGCTGCATTCACTCGGGGGAGGCGTGAATAAACGGCTGCAGATTATTTAAATGACCCGCCTCGGAGATAACTCGGAGGCCCCGCAGGGCTCAGCAGCCTGCTGCCTGACGAGGCGTTAAAGTGGCCTCTCAATCACATGATTTATGTGCTCGGAGCTCCAGCCTCCGTAGCCGGTCAGGTGTAACGGTGTTTACCCCTGCTTGAGGGTTCATTTAGCAAGAGACGTGCGGCAAGAAATCCAAGCGGAGAGCGTCGTCGTCGAGTTCGAATGCGTTTGACGTTTACCTGTCCGCGATGAGCCGGAATGGAGACTTGAGCGACTCCGGCCTGTGGTCGCTGTCTTCATCTGGAAAACAACATTGATTTGTGAATTGGCGCAACACACTCGTAATCGTGTCCCGTCGTCGTACCGTCTCGTTTCGGACTAAAGCTTCCAGACGAGTCTCCGTCACTGTCGTCTTCTGTCCCCGAAGTCCCGTGTCCGGGCCGTGCGTCATGACGCGCGGGGGGCGCGGGGCCGCGCAGAGGCAGATGTCCGCCCTGCGCTCCTCCGAGGAGCGATCTCATGTTCAAGAGCGAGTTGGCGTTGAGAAAAGCCGCGTTGGCCCAGTTGTGCAGTTTGCCGATCTGGCACGTGTATATCCCATGACCCGGGAGCAGCGCCGGGTGTCCGGCGGGCGCCAAAGCCGGGTGGTGCGCGTGTACGGCGTGGCAGGGTTTGTGCGAGCTGTCCGGTGCCGTGGCGGTCTCGGCCAGGGACCAGATTTTGGGTTTGCTCTGCGGCGGTCTCTGGCACTCCTGTCTGCTGGGGGAGTGATCCACCAGTTTGACCGCGGGCTGGGCTTTATTGAGCGAAATAGTCGCGTCCACGGAAAGCGTCCTGGTGCTCTCCGAGCTCCGAGGCTCCGTCGAGGCCTCTCTGCCGGCCACGTCCGACTCCTTCTCCCCCTTCCTGCAGCCCTGCTCCGCTGCGGCGCGCGGCTCCTCCGCTCTTTCGATCTCGACCGTTTCCAAGTCGATCTCCTCGTCTTCGTCGTCGTCGCTGCCGTTCTTGCCTTGCTCGTCCTCGTTGTCGCTGCTGAAGATGCGTCCGTCGCGGTCCTCGGCGCTGCGGCCCCACGTCACCTTATTCTCCTTCTTGAGACGCCTGCGTGCGTTTGCAAACCACGTGGACACCTGGAATACCGAAACAACTTTTATTAGGCCCACGGGAGCGTTTTGCAATCAATGAAATGGATTCTTCCGAATGCTGGTGGAATTTGGCCTGCTATTAAAAAAAAAATCATACTAATAAGCACCTTCAGGAGCGTTTGAAAAAAAATTGCAAGTCTGGCATTGCGCTTGTCTACTAAGACCAAATTTTTTCACATTTTCAATTTTTAAATATACCTGTGTGAGTGTCATCCTCGTAATGATCGCAAGCATGATCTTCTCCCCTTTGGTGGGGTAAGGGTTTTTCTGGTGCTCCTGCAGCCAGGCCTTCAGGGTGCTGGTGGTCTCTCGTGTGGCACTCTTGGCTCTCGACGGGTCGCCGTATGGGTACTGTCCGTACGGGTAGAAACCTTGAGCGGCGTGCACAGGTAGAGAACCCGGGTGGGAACCGGGGCTGTCCTTTAACTCGTACTGAGAGCCCTGAAATTGGGAGGACAGAAGTGACAAATTCTTGGCGGGGCCGTGGGGGGGAGCATTTATAATGTGTGCGAATAATTTTAGTTGAATTGCAATAATAATAGTAATAATAAAAATAATAATTGTGAAGGTGTCCGAACAGAATTGAGACTATGTTTCTCAATGCAATTTTGCAATTTTAGACAACTATGTCTATTGCGTGTAAGAATATATTTTGTTCTGGTAATGTTCAGCATATATCACTACACTTTCGATGTTTGAAACTGCTTTTGGATCTAATAAAAATGTAAGTGCAATTGTTGCAATAATACTTTTAAACATATAAAATGCGCTTATCTAATTCGTTCACATTTAATTTTACACATTCTACCAGTGTCGGAAATTAATGACCGTACGTTCAGGCTAATTAACCGTGTCACTTGAGTTATGTAACAAGTCTTACCATTTGAGAGATGAGGGCGAGGTCTGGTGCTCCGCTGTACGGCAGAAAGGCACTGTAGTTGGGGGCCGCCCATGGGCTCCCGTACATCCCCAGCATGGAGCCCACGGCAGCGGCCGTCGCAGACGAGCTGACGCCGCTTTCGCTGCTTCCTTCCCGGCTAGAGGCCGACCGTTCGCTCGAGTACACCTCATGAGCGGCGTTCAGGAACTGGGGGTACCCCAGTTGAGGGAAAGCCATGTCCAATAAAATCTCTCCCGAATGGCGACAAGAGAAGGCAGTGGGAGGGGTGGGAAAAAAAGAGAGAAAATTCCCAAATAGATAATGGAAGACGCTCAAAATAAAAAGGTGTCTCGATCACCCGAGTCGAGCTTCCACTTTGCGCGCTTCTAACACTCCGAGTCAAAGCCCCACTTTGGCACGCCGAGTGCGGAGTGATGCGCGCGTTTGGCCGCAGGAGCTTTCTGGATGTGGAGCTGACTGACTGATTGGCAGCCTACTTAAGCTCCAAGCTCCTCCTATGCCCAGGGCAGGCGATTAGTGCATTGGTTAGCCCAGGTCGTGGGTGGCTTGTGGTGGGTGCATGCGTGTGTGTGTGCGCTCGTGCCTGCGTCCTTGCGTGTGTGAGTGTGTGTGCGCGTCTGTGCGTGCGTGTGAGTGTGTGTGCGTGTGTGTGTGTGTGTGTGTGTGTGTGTGTGTGTGTGTGTGTGTGTGTGTGCACGCCTAGTCTATTTTTTTTTAACCGTCTACAATATGCTCATCGAGAGGAGGGCCCTGTGAAGTGTGTGTTCCATTTGCCTCTTTATTAGTGGCGTGAGAAATGCGCCACCTGTCATTGTCACATTGCTGGTGCTCATCGTGTCCAACTAGAAATCAGAGATGCCGAAAATGTATCAGTTAAATACGCCAATTAAAATGAGCAACGATGAAAAATTTGCATGAAGTGGGACAAGTGGCACCTTTGCGCGCGCACGCTACGTACGTGTTAGGCACGCGTGCGACAGCTGATCCTCGCTGTATTTGGACACTCTGTCTCAGCCTCTGGCAGGCAGATGGACCGGCAGGCCATTGATATGGTCGGCCAGGTCCAGGAGGAATGTCGGTGATTATCGACGGAAGTCACTGGAGCATATTTTCAGAGGGTGGATACCGGGGACGGTATGGGATTGATGGAGATTGGGAGGATAGGATTGTGTGGTGCTCAGAAGTGCTGCGGAGTGGAACATGACAGATGTTGACGGAGAAGAAAGGGCTGTTGTTTTGAGATGTGATGCTGCAGACAAATCACTCACTGACCACAATGCGACGCTGCCACACTCGTACCTGAAATTGTCTTTCCCCATTGAAATGAATGGGCATGTCATTCATCCCAAAATAACAAAATCTTTCGTTTTTATTAAGAAAAACAAGTAATATTTGGCTTGATATAAAACTCTTTCAGCAAGTTTCAAGTAGGAGTGGTGATAAATATCTTGAAGCCTCTTAATGAATCTCGGCTCTGTCCCCTTGGCTTTCTACCCGGCTTCCTCCCACATTCCACGCGTGTTCAATTCATGGACGAAAAGAAGCTTTGAGTGAATAGCTGTTGGTGTATGTGAACTGTGTGATTCGTCGGCCAAACTTGTCCTCCTCAGCTGGCGTAAACTGATCGACGGACGGAGGATATTTTAACGTGAGCGTACATGGTAGGGGAAAGTGCAGCGATGAAGGATAAAGGCAGCGAGCTTGCTTGTTGCTTTCTCATTAACAGGTTTGAACATCAAAATGGCCACGATTCTTATGCGAACCCACATGCGCATACACACTCCAAGCACTCGGGCGGTGCTAATGAGGTAGCGCCCTGCTCACTGGCCTGTGGCCCTCCTGGCTTCCCTCAGAGGTTAGCCGTGTAATTACTCCATCCCCGTAAATACAGATTCATCATCATCCTGGACCCCCCCGATGAGCTGAGAAAGTGAGCGAGCGAGATGAGAGGGGAGGGGAGGAGAGGAGGGAAGCGGGAGGTCTAATGATTTCATTACTGTGCTTAAAGCCCACTCGGGCTAAGTGATGGTCCACTCATGTGCCGTTTCCTTTCTCAGAAGCGCCATAGGGCACTTGTGCAGCTCAAAGCTGTTTTCCGAAATGCATATCGTGATGGCGCGCGTGTGTGTGTGTGTGTGTGTGTGTGTGTGTGTGTGTGTGTGTTTGTGTGAGAGAGAGAGACGGTGCGAAAGAGAAATATAAAGAGAGGATGCTTAATCTCCATGGCATTTTAAATGGCATTCATAGAGAGAGTGGCCCTTTCCTCATTGCCAAGGTAAATGGAGCCAGGGGACTCTCCATTTCAGCCCGATAAAAGAGCAACGTTAAACACTCTCAGCATTTCCTTCCTCTCTCTCTCTCTCTCTCTCTCTCTCTCCCTGCCTTGTTTCTGTCTCAAAATTGATGTTGTTTTTTTCATGACAGCGAGGGAAACGAGACATATCCACCATCTAATAGGATAATATAACCCCATTCAACACACAGCCTAGCCTCCCACCCTCTCTCCCTCAGCCTCTCTCTCTCTCCATCGCTCTCTTTCTCTCTCTGCCTTTGTAGCCGCCCGATTTCCATAGTGTCTCTGTGGAGAGGCAGTTAATGAATTCCTCTGAGCTGGAGAAAAGGGGGGAGAATGGTTTTGGCGGTTTAGAGAGAGAGAAAAGGGGACGGGGGGGGGGTGCAGGGGGAGGAAGGCTTTGAGCTATGCCATTCAACTTCACAGCCGAGGCCCGCTTTTGCATTCACAGTGTGTGCGCGTCGGGTGTGAGTGTGCGCGCGGTGCATTTGTGCGTCTTTTAACATGAACCTGCTAAGACTACCAAATATTTAGACTGGCCTCAGACCTCTCTTTATGGCGACGGTGGATTGAGGGATCTCTGGAGGCAGCTTGACTCCATTTGAAAGCCATTCCCCGCTATTAGCCGCGCGCAGACAAAGGAATAACTTACATTCGGACACGTTCAAATGAAGTCCCGCAATTTCCTCCTGGGTCGTTTTCAGTGAGGTAAATAAAAATGTCACCAAGCCTTGTGTTTTGGCTGCAATTTAACCGATGCGAGGTGGAAACAATAATGATTCAACGAGCTGAATGAACACACCGGACAGCGTTTGTTGTGTGGACGGATTTGCTGATTCTCCTCTAATTTGTTTTATTTTGGTCTTTGTGCAAATAGAGTTGTTGTCGTATGTGTGAGCTTGACTCTTGCCTCTTAATTCCCCTTCGACCGTGTTCTCGAGTGCAACGTTTTGGGAGAATATTATAGTGCACCTTTTGCATTTCCTGACATGCTTATTAGTAAGATACTGATATGAAATATTGAAACAAGATCTGAAATTGGATCTCTGCCAATGCCATTTTAATTAAAGACAGTTAAATGCAAATCATTTTGGTAATTGTCAAATGAACATGATAAGACATAGACAAGTGATGCTAGAGTCATGATGCAAATGATGTGATATTACCAATAGTGTGTTTGCCAACCGATTGCTTGCCAGTGCAACAGGTGAAGCCGCAGCCCGAACGGTCAGGCCACTTTCGGCACTCTGAATTTGTTCTGGGCAATGTTCATGTTTTTCATGATTTTAATTCGTGTGACCAATGTCCATACCTTTTAAATGAAAATCCCACATGTGTTTTTGTTCCATTGTACTTTGTAGACTTGTGACCAGCCAATCATCATGAAAATCTCAAATGTATTTTTCCCCCCCTTCTTATTTCAGAAGCTCACCTATCTCATTCATCATCATGACACCATAACAGTGGTCTTTTCAGACTCTTAATTCTGTGATGTTGGTGCTCAGGGAAGGAAGGATGAGTGCCGAGTGGGGAGGTGCGGGGGGGATAAAAGTCTTTGCTTCACCACTTGAGAGCGCAGATAAGCACTGATAGACTCCGACGCGAAGGCAGATGAATCACCGCGACACGTAACAGATAGGCCTGACAGCCTCAGGTAGCGACCCGCCGATCCCCTGCTTTTTTTTTTTTTTTTTAATCACAGCGCGAGGACGTATGACACCGGAGATGTGATGATTAATGGCCATTATAATAATACAACCAATTATATCCGTTGCCTTTTGCCTGGAGATGGATCCTGCTGACTGAACATTTTGACCCAGAGGGGAAACGCTCGACAAAGAGGCTATCATTAGCAATTAATGGGTGTGCCAGCGTTTGTTTGTTAATAGCTCCTTCAGAAGCCCAATGGGACTCATTTACAGTGCATGGGCCAGAAAACAGACCCCTGACCTCCGGCAGGGGTCACTTTGAATCAGCCCTGTTTGTGAAACCGCAACCGCGTTTCCGTCGCCGATCGCCGTTAAATGCTGTTCCATCATTCCCCATTGAGAGAGCGATGAAAACAAGCGATGTTCAACAAGATTGCTGACTTAAAAAAAAAAAAAAGGGTGAATTCCCTCCTCTCCAAAAAGACTTAGCGGGGGGCTTTTCTCATGGATAGCAATCTGATTGTTTTCTAAACGGATTATTAACTCTTTTGTTACAGTAGGGGTCACTTGAATGCTTCTTAGGGGTCATTAGCATTGCTTTAAAGAACTCGCACACACGCAAACAGGCACACTCACACATGCGCGGGGCTGTGTTCTCGGATTTGGCGTTTCTTGTCTTTGTTGTTCTCAGCGGGAGCGGAATGACACCGTTATAATGCCGTTAAAAACAATAGCTTGACATAAAAGAGAGGTGTGGGAGGCGAGGGACGTGTGTGTGTGTGTGTGTGTGTGTGTGTGTGTGTGTCTGTGTGAGATGAAAAGTAGCCCATATAAGGCGGACCACTCAGCTTCATGCAGCAGTGCCGACTTCAATGACTAACCTCAAAGAGCGGCGGCATTACACGGGCAAATCCCTCCGAAGTCCTTCACTGAGGGAAGGATGAGCTCGAAGTGGCTCGGATCGCCAAGATGGAGGAATTAGAACGCAAAAGGTGTGGCCTGTGAGAGTTTGACTCGCCACTCTTTGTGCTCTGTTTATTTCACCTGGCAGGAAAAGGGGGCGACGCTTCCCTTGGGAAAATCAAAGATACTTAGCTCAGGTCAAAGCATCATGGGCCACCGAGCACCGAGGCTCGTATTGACCACATGAATGTGGTGTGGAGGACCCCGGGGAACCGCCCGAGTCTGGCTGGGTGCCCCAGCTTGCTTTGAGCTCCTGTTCTACGGGACAGATAAAGAAGGGTATCCCTTACAGGCTTGACCTCCAGCCACCCCTATCATGAGGGGGAGGGGTCAAAGTTCAGATCAATTGGCTCCCCATGGCCCGCTGCCTGCACCGGCGCTTCATCAGCCACTAAGTGCCAGGACCAGAAGTAGCTGCGAGGGGCGTGGCCTCTCCTTCATCCAGCTGACTCGAGTCCAGGTTTAGATAAATGAACTCAGTGTTTTGTTGAAACATGTTATATGAGCTTTGTGATGCTGAGATTATGTATTAAGAAAGAGAACTGTCGGAGAGTTTTGGTCAAAAGTTTCCACACACTCATTGTGAGCTTGGATGTCATCGAAAGTTTGGACTTTTAATGATTTATTTGAGCCGTTGTTTTGCAGGGTGGAATAATTGATTGTACAATGTCGAACAAGAATTTGGTGCACGCGTTTTGAGTTGATTTGGGATTGTATCTAATCCGTGCAAGTACAGAGCAATGCCTCAACGCACGGCCTCAATGTTGTACTGTACACATTCCACATAAATATTTGTTTACGTTGAAATTTGCATAATTTTGTCGGGATGACCAAAAATCCGCATTGCAGAGTGTTTCCGGTAGGTGAATGGCTCTTTACATGTAAGCCTAGAATGCTGCCTTTCAACTACTGTGTCTCACACTGCAGCAGAAAGTTACTAAAATTACAGTGTGATGGATGAATAGTTGGAACCCGTGTTCAAGTACATACATGTGGTTGACTACTTCTTGTGTATCCAAGACAGAACAAATTTGCACAAACCACCAATAAAGGTAGGAAAAGTGTCACCGTGGCCAGAATTGTTCAATTTGGGCAAAACATCTCTGACCTTCCAAACGTATGTGAACCCGTTGGGGAAAATCCCTTTTCATTTCCAGCATAACTCAAAGCAGGGTCCATAAAGCCATGAGAATGACTTTGGCGAAGACGAACTTGACATCCGACACAGACCCGGTGCAACACCCTGGGATTAAAGAGAATCGAGGCCGATTAGCATGAGGTCGCCCTGGCAACTCAGTTTTAATTAAACAGCCCCTACTTTTTGTTATTTGTTCCACATTTGACCTTTTCGACCAAATATTAGCTCCTCCAATATAAAAAGTATTGGTAGTAATTGAAGTCCGCCCTCAGTCGTGGCTATCATGGTCAGAAATATTTGCCCCCCACCACCCACCCCCTACCCGCCTTCCCGAATAACCCCAAAGTACAGTAAAGCAAACATATCCATGAAACTGAACTGAGCGCCGTGGTGCTGTGGGGTTTTTCCAAAGTAACTTTGAGACTTTGACCACGAGCCATTTGGGTGTGTGCTGCGCACTCTTAAGCTCTGTCAACTTCCTCCTAAACCCCACACTCGCTCAACCTCGCTCGACACATCTCCACCCTGCGTCGAGGTTGGTCTGACCTTAAACTTGGCCTGCAAAAATGAGCCGCTGTTCAACTTCTTTTCAATCAAAAGAAAGAAAAAATGGAGTTATGTGAGGAAGTTAGTTGTACACGGGCACATTATGCGTCAAGAAGCAAACATTGATTTACCAAATTATGATTTATGAGATTTTGGTCTGACACATTGTCTCCTGCTTTGGCAGAAAATTTCACAACAAGCCACAGTTTAGGAGGTAGTGACATTATCTTCTTCAAAAAAGGGCAAGTTCTTTCGTCCGCTTTTTATTGTCACTCTATTGTCAAAATAAACCTCAAACCAAGAGAAATACACCATGTTTATTCCACGGAATCACAATTGTGTTTGAGGAAAATCCGCGATCTAAATGCTAACACACGCTGTAAAACGCAACAGACAGGCCGAGGCCACTCGAATTGATGATCTGGTAATTGCAAATCTTTTTAACAACTATTATTTGAACAGAAATCGTGCCCACACATCCAAGCAGGCAATTTAACTGTACTCACAGGTATAGATCGTTTATCCCGTGCAAAAAATTCAAAGCAAAGACTAGCAAATCAGCCGTCTCACTCTTTGGCATGCTGGGCTGCTTTCACCTTTCCTAGCATATCTCTTTGATCCTCTGCATTTAAGATTGAGCTTATGCTGACCAACAAAAGGCCAGAGCGAGGGAGGGCAATCTGGGTTTTCTCTCTCTCTCTCCCTCATCGGATTGCTTATTAAGGTAAACAGGCTACAGTGTTATTGACCGATTTATAAAACCTTGGCAATAACTACAAAGTGCTACTGAAACACCTGTTAGTAGCAAGTACACCTTCAACTTTGAGCGCAAAGTGTCGATTGGTTCTTGTTTGCATAAATAAGCATACAATGGAACAGTTTATGAATCTTTCCACTGGCTGACATAAACATCTGCAGGGATTTCCTCTGCGGCGTTGTCCAGCCAACGAGGTGAAGGGTTTTGTTTGTTGGCCTCTCAGGTGAGCGGATGAGTTACTTTAGCCTTCGCAGCGCAAGGCTCAAGCTGGTGAGTCACAAAAGTCAAAGGATGCCAAGGCGCTGACGAGAGTGTCTGACTGGCAAGCGCTTGTCAGCAGCGATTATCGCTGAAATTAAAGAGCGCTTTTTGCTCATCTGTCAGGCCCGAAAGTGAAGCAGACTGTCACATCTCCGTGCAAAGACTCAATAACCGAGCGCCTGTCTTGCCGCAGTCTGTCAAGCCTTTGAGAAGCAACAGTGGAGGCGGTGCCGGTGCTGATGGTGATGATGGGGGGGGAGTCGGCGCGCATTCCTCACGGCGGCTCCATGCGGCTCGGCCAATTAGCAGCCGAGTGTTTTGTTTGAGCCCGAGTGATGATGAGATGTTGTGCTGGGAGGCGGCCCACTTCATTAAGCACACTGTTGTCTCCGGTTTACTCAGCTTGCCGGCTTTAACAGCTTGTTTACCAGCCGCAAATATGACAGACTGTATGTCTATTTGACCGTCTGTGTGTGTGCGCGCGTGTGCGTGCGTGCATGCGCCGAGGTGATGCAGGAGGCGGTGAGTGTGGGCATGTGACCAGGCTATTGTATGTACAGGCGGTGGACAGAGTGACACAAGTAAACTGTACACGAGACATTGTGGCAACCTACAAACACAAACTGCAAGTGTAACTATAGGTTGGTGTTGCATTTTGATCAATTTGAAAACCATAACGGCAGGTGCTTAGGTGTCTGCATCACAGTTCTGAGATGCAGGGATGCCAAGATCGGTTCCTACCTACCTTGAGTAAAGCAACGCAAGCACTGGCGGAACATGCAAACCAAGCCCACATTCGAACCTCCAACCCCGGAACTGTGAGGCAGAGCGCTAACCACTACTCCACCATGCTGCCCTTGTGTCTGGACAGAAATTGCAGCGCGTTTTATTTTGCGCTTTCTGCGAGGAATATTAGATTAATTTAGCGCGCACAATATGAATAATCCATCATGACATCACTTGCCAAGGCTAAGTTTGCATTTTAAATCTGTGTTTCAACGGCAGGTGCAAACCAGCACAGGCAGTCGTGCCAGCGTAGAGCGGGCAAAATAAGAGGCTGCGCAAAAATGACTACAGCAGCTCATGTATTCAGAAATGCAAATTTTGGGAGCTTCTGGTTCTTCTCAGGGCTTACTTGAAGCCAGTCACAAGATGGAGTCATGCCAAATCTTCTCGGACTAAACTCCTATCAACTCTGCAACTCTCATTTCGTCGTATGGTGACAATTGGTGCCGGCCACTCTCAGGGCATTGTCAACCCCTTTTTTTTTCTTCGGATTTTGTTCAATACACATTAGACAACTGTCAAGTGGATCTGTAGCTTCAACTTGCCGAATAGTTCACCACAAGTCAATGCGACTAATGTCCTTTTCACCACTTGCGCAAATATTAGTCCGGGAGCAGCAGTTTAAGTGCAATTACAGCTTTTTGTTTTCTCATTCAACACGGTGCATCGGCCGAGCCAAACGCGTTACAATTGACGACCGTGCCATGTTGACCTAACGAGACCCGAGCCCGGCGCTCTACTCTTACTGATAAAACACGTCCAGAGAACAGGCAAAGAGTGATTAGGAATGATGGAGAAGGAGGAGGCAGACTTCAGCCTCGTCTCGTCGTCCTCGTCTCCGTATTCCTTCCCTCCTGAAATATTCGGTTTATTCAAAACGTCACGGCAGCACGCGTCTCACTTGGAGCATTCGGGAGGGTCACGGCTCTCTGACTGCACATGTGCGCGTGTGTGTGTGTGTGTGTGTGTGTGTGCGTGTGCGTGTACTTGCGAGGGCAGTTCTTAAGGCCTTAATGCGGCGGGCGATGACAGATCACTTCATTCACGCAAGACGAGAGCAATTATTTCAAGCATGACAGATTGCCTCAGCAGAACTGAATTTCGGATAAACCCCCCCTCACTCTCTCTTTCACTCGCCCCCCCATTATCTTTATACCTCCTTCGCTCCTCTTCCTCCCCCTCATTCAATAAGGAATCTTGTGGTTTTCCGAGCTAATGACTTCCTCCTCAATCCTCACTGTTACACCATTGTGTGTTTATATAGTCGTGTGTGTGTGTGTGTGTGTGTGTGTGTGTGTGTGTGTGTGTGTGTGTGTGAGAGCAGGGGGTGACAGTACCATCTGTCTAGCTGCTGTAGCCCTTGCCCCTGCCCAGCTGGTGGGCACTAAGTAATGGGAGAGGACTTCCTCGTTTCAACCCCCTGAGACACACGCGCACACACAAACACACACACACGCACACGCATTAGTATGCAACACCTACTGTCACAGTGAGCGAAAGACAGGGACTTCTTTTTTTTCCTTTTTTAAGCCTGAGTATTGAAACCTGAGCAACTCGGGGTGTCAACTGATGAGGACTGAATGCTCCATGGAGGGAATGTGTGTGCGTGTGTGTGTGTGTGTGTGTGTGTGTGTGTGTGTGTGAGTGACAGTTAGGAATGTAAATGAGTGTTTACGAATGTGCTGCATTGCTTTTTGAATGGAAGGCAGAAGAAACGTGTGCAATAGAGAAAGCAGCGGATGATGTAAGTTACTAATTTGCCGTTTTGTTTTAGAGGCAAAACAATTAGCTTCTCAAATGACCGAAAAATTGAAGATAGTAGAAACCAAGCTCAGGCGGAAGAGTCTGTCATGCGAATATGAAATGTAGCCAAATGCCCTTCTCTCGTAAGGGCCGTCGCACACCAAAACGGGGGTGCCATCTTGAGTTGGCAACTCACATGTGCACACCAAGTCACTGAGTGGCACACATCCACCGAAATGGGGTTCTTTGGATAGACACGCAGTAGACTATTCAGCATAAATATGTTTTGAACCATAAAGATATTGTTCGATTGTCAAGGAAGAAGCGGCTTGTAGCGATCGATTGCCCATTTCACAACTTGCGAATTTCGTCAGCAGACTCTGCAGTCGCAGACTCTCCACGCTTTGCTTTTTTTTTTTTTTTCTGGTCGGTGGGGTGTCGTTTGCTCTTAGAACCTAGTAAAAAAAAATAATTTAAGTGTGTGTGATTTTTAATTAGCTGTTACATCTGTGACGTTGCAATGCCGATAATTTAAATTTTCAATTACCGCAATGGCCATGGGGTCGGCCACTTGTGAATGCTAATTGCTGAACCCGCGCATTGCTCACTGTGCGCTTAAAACTCTTCCGCCAACCTGTTAGTTTTACGGCAAACTCCTTTCAAGGGAAAAATTATATTACAACTATTGATGTCAACCTTTGTAATTTGAATTTTAATCTACTAGTGATACAAGAGCTGGATCGCACTCACTGGACATTTCATGACATGGTACATGTTTGCAAAAGAATTCCAACACCGTAAACTTCACCAACAATGCCTTTGTCAACACAATCATGCTCAGTCACTCATTGAATTATTGTGTGTTGATTGTTTACCATGCACCGCATCATACTGTGAGTTGTGAGTTGTAATATTTTTTTTGTAATCGTCAAAACCTCGCACGTGCGCTTATTATCATTAGCGGTAGTCTGACGTGCGACATTCTTCTTTGTCTTTCCAGCGGCATTTTTTTGCATTGCGGCGGTCTTTGTATGCATGAAAATTCCCCTCGTTATTTGCCTGCTTAAAAACATGCATGCGCACGTCTCCACCAGCAGTTTAATGAAGAGGCTCCGGTTTGAATTAAATGAGAAGCTTCATGTAATTGGCTGTAAAATCCATTGAAATTCAGCACGTGCGCGCTGGACTGACGCTTGGGGTTCACACGGATTGTCGCAGATGGGATTTTGCGCTACCTGTAAGCGAAACACACACGCACACACACACACATTCTTTACTCATCTTGCAGGCCCCATATGCACCGTGCACTTGAATCTTTAATGACATGGTGATGATGGAGTATTCTTGACCTCTCTAGGGTTGCAGACACACAGGCACACACAACTTAAATAACATCCAGTGCGTCTTTTAAATTCTGGGCGCTTGTACAGATCAGGAACTTCCCCGGTTCGAGTTGTCGACAATAGGCAGGAGCGAGCGGAGGCTGGGGAAAGCCGGGCGGCCAGAAATCCCCCGTTATTCATTGGCCGCGAGTTGAAGAGCTGACCCCGGTGTAACACCGACGGAGCCGGTGAACAACACTGAGGCCCTTTGTCTCGACCGGCCCGCTCTCTGATCACCCTGTAATGAACTGGGGGCTCCGGTGAAAATTTACAGCCCGTCGTCGCTGTGGGCCTTGCCTTTCGCCTTTCATCCACCTTTTCTGCCGCGTCCTCAGTTTTTAGTGCTCTTTTCTCAGCGGACATCCTCTTAAAGGGTGGCCCTGCCTCCAAACGCGCTCACACAATAACAATGCAGACAATGTAGATGGGTCGTTAATTTCCTCTCTATAGTTGCCTGTTGTTTTGCATGAATTTCCTTGTCTCAAGTCCTTTCTATGCCTTGTTGTGTTTTGTATATGCGAGGCACTGCTTTAAAAAAAAAAGGTGTATGGGGTCCGATTGACACACACATACACACCCTTGAGAATTGGAGCCGTGCTAAACTTTCGGCGTCACGACAGGAGTGGCTATACCTTGAAAACAACCACAATACATATCTTCTGTTTGGGGAAAAATATTGCGCTAATAGCTAAATAATAGCAATAGCTTTCACATGACATGCACACCCACAGCCCTAAATAAATCACTTCCCACTGTTATTATAATGGCGAGTTAAACAGTTTAAATGTTTTATGACATGTAATCATTACTTTAACACCCCTCCTGTCTCAGCCCCCTCCGTCCCCCCCGAACACACGCAGACACAGACACACTCTCCTGCACACACACACACACACAACCTCAGCACAAGCCTTATCTGTGTGAAAAGAAAAAAAAAACATTCTAAATATATGCAAAACTATTCCAGGTTCTCAGTTCCACCCGAAAGATTTCTTGGTTTTCTTAACATCTTATTTTTCTCCCTGAACTATTTTCTCAGTCTGGAATTGGTGATGGATTTCTGTGAACTGCTGCTGCTGTAATAAATCCGCTCCTTGAAGTTGTGGGTTGTGTGTGCATGCGGGTCAATGTGCCTGTGTGTGTGTGTGTGTGTGTGTGTGTGTGTGTGTGTGTGTGTGTGTGTGTGTGTGTGTGTGTGTGTGTGTGTGTGTGTGTGTGTGTGTGTGTGTGTGTGTGTGTGTGATATCCCGGGGTAAATTGTTTCCTCCGGTCTTTGAGAGGTGGGCATTCAATAGCTTGCCAAAACAGCTATAGGCAATAATTAAATGATTCCACGCTTGAGAGGAGAAAGAAAAAGAGAGAGAGGGAGGGCGAGAATGGGAGAGAGACACTCAAGCAAAAGGGGAAGGAAGAGAGAGAGAGAGAGAGAGACCTGGACCGAAAGCAACGATGTGAATGGGCAACAGAGAAAGACATATTTAGAAAGAGAGCGAGAGGGATAGTTAACACAGTCTGTGGGGCCAACATGCTGCATTGTGCAAAGCCAAAGCATCGCCACTAATCAGCCATGTTGGAGGCGTCCAAATCATGACGACTCCTGTCAAATGCCAAATGAACACCAGAGGACGATGCCATTTCTTTCAAATTCTACTTCTGCTTTTTGCTTTTCCTCCCGCTCGTCTTTTCAACTCATTTCGGATCGGCTGCACCGCATTGCTTTTCCTGGTATAGAAAAGCATCACTTTAATGAGTAGTGAGTCCAGTGGCGCTGACGAGATTTAACTGTAAAAGTTGATTCATTCAGTACTGTTCTTGCCAAGAAGCCTTTCGCGAGTCCGTTCACAACAGAAGTTATCTTTACATATTGAGCAGGTCATAAATCACACTAAAAAACACAGAGCAATAGGAACACAATGCCCATATTGTACTTTTCAACGGTAGCTAACCATATTTCTAATTTCATATGTACCCGTTGATGAAATTGTGAAACTTGTGGTAAAAATATACGCGAGTGGCGTACGTACTGCGCCACATACATTCATAAGAATGGGAGCAAGCCCCTTTTCTTGAATATTTGTATTCTCACCCATGCCCTTGTCCTGTAGCAGCCTACGTCTTCCTCTGACCGACAATCCATTTTATGGAGTTAAAAAAGTGATACAGAGGAACAATATTGTATGAGGAGCCTTAGACCTTGATACGGGAGCGGAAGCGATGCGTCGTGTACGGCGCCCCAGAGAGATATTTAATGCTTGATCAGGAAAAATAATAGCTCTTGTTGTACTTCATCTGCTAATTCAGGACAAATTGTGTTGCCATTTATTAGTTCTTTGTAAATAAATCGTCCATTTTATTATGATAATTTTTTTTTTTAACGGCAGTATTGCAATCGCTCTTCGGGGAAAAGTAGCTGATAAGATGATTGGCAGAAGAATAAAGCCCTATAATGCAGGATTTGAATTTAAATATGGAAATCAACCTATCAGACCTGCCACAGCCGAGCCCCCCTTTTGAAGCCGAGTTCCCGGCTACTTCCGCGGGATTTCGTTCCAGGTGCTGACGGGCGCCTGCTAGCTGATGATTAGCTGCCTTGACGCCATGAGATTTACCAGATACCGGGCTCCATCGTGCTGAAATAATTCACTTTGTCTCCTCTATGCAAATCGCATCATATACTCAGATGCACCTGAAGTGTCATGCCTGAAATATTTGACGGGCAGGTGCATGCAAAAACAAAAGACAAACAATGATTTGCGGATGATTGGAAATGGACACACACACACACACACACACGCGCGCGCTCACACACATATTCACACAAGCAGCTGTCTGCAGGCAGGGTCAAACGTTGGTTAATTAGACCTGTCGCCCGCTCAGGTCATCACACCTTCAGCTATCTCTGCTGCGATGAATAATAATACTGCAATATTAACTCTGTCAGCTCGGCTGGGGCTGCTGGAGTGAACCTGTTGTTGGTGTTATGCATTACACCTTGCTCCTATGACACACACACACACACACACACACACACACACACACACACACACACCGTGTTACCGAGAGACCACCACAAACTGTCACTTAGCGCTAATGACCGTCACGGTGACGTGTGCGGCGCGTCCTCCTCGTCTTCATCTTCGACTCGCGCCGTGTATGCGAGTCACTTCGTGTTCGCGGCCGCCCTCGAAATGAAATCAAATATGACGTGGCGCGAGACGTCTTCGGGATCTCTCGGTAACGGGTCTCATTAGCTCAGCCTGTCCGCAAAGTCCTCCGCTGAGAGTTTTTGATGGTATTCCACTGTTAGGAATGGTACATTTCAACTTGGCTGGCTGTGTGTGACTGAACTCTGTGTTTGCTTCTATGGGGGCGGGGGTGGGGGGGGGGGGCGACAGGTGCTTCCGGGACAACAGGGAAAAGTGGGAATGATTTTCCCATCTGGTTAGTCCGCAGAGAGATGGCGTGGTTGTCCAATCTGAGGTGGGATGCAGCTCCCCACTAAAAGGAACATTTAAATGGAGCGGAAAAACTGATTTCCACCCTTGAAAAGCCGCCTCGGAATTCTCATTTCCAATGGTGCATCGCTACCTGCGTTTCCGCAGTCGTTTTCCCGTCGGACGTTGCTGACGATCGTATCATCGCGTTAATTTGCCTGCCCGTGCACATCGCCCGTCCTCGTCCGTGGTTATTTTTTTGATGCAGACAAATATAGTATTAACTCCGGATGATTAGATCCGTTACACACAGACGCACACCGGGGGATGGAGGCATGGATAAATGCCAGCCAGGCCTCATTAGCTTCTCGCTGCTTTCCTGGAAAGACAGGAGTGAGACAGTGGGTAGGGGGGCGGGGGGTGGAAGGAAAGTGGGAGGTTAGATAAGCAGAGGGGAGTTGAAAGCGAGCCAAGGGGGGAGGCAGAGGTGTATAGGCGGGGGCTGTCGGGGGGAAAAGGGGCGAGAGAGAACCAGGTCTAGGATGGTGACCTGTTGGATTAAGGCTATTAGAAACCCATCTGGGGCTGTTTGGCCACTTCACTGGCTGATCCGCCCCCAGCAGCCGCTCAGCTGCCCCCCCTGCGCCCTACACGCTCACAAAATGCCCCCCTCAGGACACAGGCGTGCACGGAAACTGACACACGCACCCGGTCGGAACAGGATTACGTCCATCTTGAAAATATTGCGTGGTCGCAACCAGGACAGATGGAGGGCTCACCCACAAGTCAAGCGTGGCATTCTTTCACCTCGTTTTAATTCATCAATTGACGAGGAGGCGTGTCCTCACACCTACTATAAATCTTACACAGTGAAAGAAAAATGACGCGGTAGTTTCATCAGCAAAATCTTTGTTGCCCCGCCTCAGCCACACAACACCTTAAAATGGCTCTCGTGCGTTTTGTATCGTTAATGAAACTCATAAGCGGCCAGACGTTTGTGCACATCGCACTTCTTCAATGACAAATCTCTTAAAAGGTATTATGATTAGACGTACGGGATATTTGGTACGTCCACACACTGCTCTAACTACGCTGTGTGTAATAAACTGTTGAAGATGAGGTTTTCTTCATCCACGATCATGTATATTCTAGTTTCATGCTAACCAAATCGGATTGTTCAGTGAAGGTCCACCTTGTGCTGATTTAGAGCTAACATTAGCCAAAAGCGTCCGCCCTGTCATTTCCCATCTTGTCGCCAACCTCCCATATTTTGCTGTTTGCATTTACATTGATAAGAGCTTGAAATTGGAAAGTTCCAAAGGCACCTTCCTGTGACATTGAAGTATGACTTGTATGCGGAGCCTTAGTGGGGTAGATTCATCTTTCAACCCTTTCTTCCATCCCAAATTGGATTCGTTTTCAGCTCCCTCATGCAAACGTACGCATGAACGTCCGCCTCTCCTTGTTTTTGCATTCTCACAACATTTATTGGCTGTTTCATGATAAATCCGCCGGAGAATCCCTCGTCATTGCCTTTCACTGCATTATCTCATGTCCCATTTACCTCATTATCGAATTTGTGTCAGTCGGTACTACTCGAAGCTTCTTGTGAGTGGTTTAGCTAGTGTGAGTTTGCTTTTTTTTTTTTTTTTCGGCGGGGGGGGGCTGGAAATGGCCTTGGCTCACTTCACCAGATTACGAGAGCGAGCCGCTCGGCGCAGACAGACGAGCTCCCATCTGAATCGCTGCACATCAAACCCTTCAATCACTCGCCATTTACTGGGCTAAGCACAGATGAGAGGGGCTCCCTGCTTGAGTACACAAAAACCTGCTGCAGTTTACTCACGCGAGAGCCAAATTTGGGCTTGCGCGCGCGCACACAACGGGAAGCCGCTTGTTAAATATGCAGCACGTCTTTGAAAAACAAACGCAAAAGAGAAATATTTATTAGGGTGATATGTCTGCTTCTGTGTGTGTGAAAATATCTGTGTGTGTGTGTGTGTGTGTGTGTGTGTGCGCACACGCGTCCCCTATGGTGTCGCCAATGAGGTGATTAGCGATTTATACAAGGCAAATGATTAGCATACGCACCTCCTCCCCCCTCCTCTCATGTGCGTGGCTCGCCGGGGCGCGTTTGCTCCCAGCGCTGCTTAAGTGTTTTAACGTGTTAATAATCATCAGGCGCTGCGCCGTCAAGTGGGAGAGGAACCGGGAGGGCGGATGATGAGAAGGGTGGGTTCGCACCGATCGACTGGCCTCCGACCTTTGACCTTCGACTCTCCTCCTGTGTTTGAGAGGCCGGCCTCTCATCTTGGGGGTCCATCAGGGACCCATTAAGGGCTGTCTCACACCCCGCCACCTCACTTAACTCCGTCTTGTCAATATGCTACACCGTGTGTGAGAAGGAGAGTCGTGTTTATATTCACCTCCCCGTCCATCATGCCCATTTTTTTTTTTTAAGCTGTCTCCCTCCACTTCTTAGTGTCTCTCTCCCCTTCCTTCTTCTCCTCTCGCTCCATCCCGCTGGCTGCGTCTGTCTTTGGAGATGCTAATTCCCAGTCCGGGGAGACCACATGAAACAGAGCTGAGTTTCTCTCATTAGCTGACACAGATGCCGAGGCGTGTGGACCTGAATAACAACACTCTTGGCAGGCGGCGCACCTCCTCTTCCTCTCCACACGCTCCACTGACGAGACCGCATTCCGACCATATTCCGCACAAAGCTGGGCCGCGTGCGTCCGCTTCTTCTGCCGCTTGCAGGTTTTACGGGGAAAGTTGTGTGAAATGAAATGTCATTTTCAAAGAGATCCTGGCATTCCTTGGAGTGATTTTTTTTAAGTGCGCCGTCAATCCCCAAATGAGCATCAACACATTTGATTCTCTCTCTATTTTTTTTACAATTGACACTTTCTATGAAGACTGACATGTTCTTCATCGAAAGACTTTCACTAAAATTTTTTTTAAAAACGGTTGCACCCCTCTCTCTCTAGCCCTCCATTTTCTACAGCGCTTGTCCTCAATTCAGTCACGGGTAAACGCCAATCTTAGATCACTAATTTGATAATTGAATAATTTAATATGCACTTGTGTGTTTACTTCCCCAAGTATGGTTGAAGTGAGAAATTAAATTTTCTCAGCCACGGCTGCAGCTTGAAGTTTTAATTTACCTGCTGATCTTGAAAGTGTGCTGGGAAAACCTTTTTCTTGATTCAGTTAGAAAGGATAAGCTTTGGATCAATCGGGGAAATAAGTCAGCCCGTTGTGTCGGAGCGCTGCGACGGACTGTAATCCCGTTTTAAACCAGATCCACATGTTGACCATGTGAAGCGCTCTTGGAGTCAGACATGACTTCACCGGGAACTATGTCACCATGCACCCCTTATAGTCGCCCCTAAACACGGAGCTTAGCATTCTCATGGACACGCACGCTGCTCATTTACACTCCATCACGGAGGCCCCGCAGAGAACCACACACGCACACACGCACACACACACACACACACACACACACACACACACACACACACACACACACACACACACACACACACACACACACACACACACAATTGGTCCGAATGACAGTAATGTAATATTAATAGCCAGGAGGATGACAGTCTGTCTCCCTTGTGTTGATACCCTCAGGCTTGACAGAGCTTTGGTCACACATGCCACTGGTGGAAATCTGCTAACATTTGCTACAATTATTCTCTCTCTCTGTCTCTCTTTCACTCGCTGTCAATCTAGTCTCTCGTTTTAAGATCTGGCCCCCTTCGGTTCATTTCAGTGGAACATCTGTTACCTCATTGCAACCCCAATTAACTGAGCAGAAGTCCATTCAAATAAGATTGTTTTGTCATGATGAGGATACTGCGGGCAATACATTAGTGCCTTGAGAAAGGAGTTGGTCTTATCGCATACCTGGGCGGCAGCATAATGCAGTCATGTAGACACACTGAAAAGAGTTTCATACAATTGCAGTAAGAGGCTCACTAACCTGCAGTAATAATAGTCCTGTTTTGCAAAGGATAAAGAATGAATTTTGTCTGCATGTGTTGCTGCACCATTTGTATTCAAATATTGTAGTAGTAATAATAAGAATCATCATAATTCTTGTTCCATTATGTGTTAGCATTAAGCTAATGGACCTTGATGCAAAATTATGTGGTTGTTTGAATTGACAACATGTACACAATAAACGGCATGCCCCTGAATATGCTAGTTCTCCACGCTCTACCTCTGCAACCTGGATGTGTGCTGCTGGCGCAGATACAAAAGAAAATAAAAGAGAGCAAGAGGAACAAGAAAAAGAGGCAATGTGGACAGCTGCATCTTGACTTAAGAGTTTTAGTGTCTGGGACAGAGAAGGGTGAAAGATGGAGTCCACCCGGCTTCAGTCAGACAAATGCAAGTCCAAAAATCCCCCAACTGAGTCTCACAAATGCAGACGAGTTGAGCTTTGGGGGGAGCGGTTAGGGGCTTGGTGAGGAAGAGCAGCAGAGGAAGTCATTATCACTTCCCGACCTCGCTCGCTATCTTATGTATTCATAGCCAAACAGTTAGATTTGTTGCCTTTGGCAGCCCACCGCCCAAAAATCGATTAGAATGGACGCGATAGAAGGAGCTGTTTTTGGTGGTGCCACTTCTCTGGGCTGCCTGTGTGTGTGTGCGTGCGCATGTGCATTGTCACCCAAAACCTCTTTATGCATACACGCCGTTCATCTTGTCTGCTTTGAACTGTGTACTGCAGAGGAATCAGCAAGGAAGAACTATTATGGTGCAGGTGCTATTCATTAGCCACTCTATGGCGTTTTCCATTGTTTGTTAGCATTGAGCCAAGCGGGGTTTCCTGCGGGAAAGCGATGTATGTGTGTTGTTTTAAACGCACAACATGGAATGATGTTTGTTTTGCATTTAGTTTGACAGAAAGCTTTAACTCGGAGTAGCAATAAACAGCTTCAAGCCTCTCTCTTTTTGGGAAGGGGAGGTGTGGGGGGGCGTGTTCGCTATTTGCCAAACTGCTGCTTGTTGTCAAATGACTTGTTTGTTGCCACGATGGATAGAGCTTGAAGCTCTGATTTTTGCTTGCAATTTAAAGCAAAAAAAAAAGACTTGCCTTATTCACTCACATTTATTTCATTGTGAAAAAAAATCATCAAAATAAGTCTACGCTGACAGGCTTTGTTTGATACGATCTTTTTTTTTTTAAAGATCTTTTTTGATAGCTTCTTTGGAGAAGGTTTACATTTTTGCAATGGTTTTCAATGCAGCAAGGTTAGTGTAGTTTGTCTGAAGGCAATTTTGCATAGTGGGATACGACAATGTAATCTGGCCCCAGGACCTTGAGTTTGACACCTGCTGCGATGCTAAAATCGATTGACAGTCATATAAGGGGACCTCAGGTTTTTGGGGACTGGCAGTGTGTGTGTGTGTGTGTGTGTGTGTGTGTGTGTGTGTGTGTGTGTGTGTGTGTGTGTGTGTGTGTGTGTGTGAGAGAGAGAGAGAGAGAGAGATCTCACTGAGTTTGTTTTGTTTATTTATTTTAAACCCAAATCATCAATGGTGGTCTCCTGTTGAAGCTGCTGCATCTGGTTTAATTGAAAGTTCCAAGAGACTCCATTTTTGCTCCCAGACTGAGGGAGATTATTGTAATGACTTGAGAGGTTTATGGGTGTGTGCGTGTGCGTGTGTGTGTGTGTGTGTGTGTATGCAAGTGTTCAGGGTGTTGTCCCTGTTGAGTGAAGGTTCAACAGCTCACAGGTAGACGAGGGCTTTAGTGGCCAAACATCCGCACAGGGCGCCGCTTGTCCCAATTTGATTTCGGACATATTTGGGGTATCGCTCAGAGAGCTGATGAAAGGAAAATAGAGAGCTAATCCTTGTTAAATTTGAGGGTATTGCAATATACACACACACTCACATGCACGCACGAACACACACGCACACACCCTGTAGGACATGTGTAACCTAAGTCTGTTGTGATTCTTTTCCTGGGGAGGCCAGGAGAAGTCTGGGAGAGGTTAAAGCAACACTGCGCAGTGTGAAAACACATTGTGTGGTGTGCGCGTATGTGTGTGTCGCGCACACACACACACACACACACACACACACACACACACATACACACACACACACACACACACGCAAGACTTTGATTAATTGGCCCTGCCTGTGTTTGCCATTGAGACAGTATTCATTCAGGTTTGGGAAGCAGGTCCCCCCCCCCCTCCTAATAAAAGGTCAACAGACACACAGCTCAATCGGGCAGCCATTTTGGGTCACTAATCCTCACTGTGGCCTCACTTGCCTCTGAGAGGCGCTGCGGTTCAAAGGTGAGGGTGATGAACGATTACAGAGGGTTGGTCCAGAGAAAATGGAGGCGGCGCATCCACAGACTAATGAACCGGGAGACGTTTGCGCAGAATCGTCGTCGCTCGGCAGTTTTTCCCAAATCAAGTTGAAAGGACATCACGCAGAGGAATAGTTGTTGATGTAATTTCAGGGACAGCATTCTGTTTCAGCGAATTCCCTCATGTGTTGGTGGACCAGAAAGGTCAACAAATGAGTGCTAACACATTTTTCGAATGCATACGCCCAAATGGGAGATTTTTTTTCTGTGAAGCCGTCATGGTTTCAACCAATTTAGTTGAAGCACTTCATGAAAAATACATTGACATTTAATGTGAGACCCTGCATGATAAGGATACATTTCTGATAGGCCAACTATTAATTGATAATATATATATATATATATATATATATATATATATATATAGTTGGACTAATACCTCTCTGAATGTGTCTAAAAAGTGTTGTTGGCTGGATATAAAATTATGACCTTGATTGACTGCACTGCAGTGTGTGTGTGTGTGTGTGTGTGTGTGTGTGTGTGTGTGTGTGAGAGAGAGAGATCTGCACCAATCACTCACGCACGCACACACACACATTCACACTAGGACAACTGACGCAAATGTTAGTCCTCAATTATTAATCCACTTTAAATGGCAATCTGCAGGGTTGGAGGTGCTGAGAGTCGAGCTATTAGAGCATCGTAGCTCCATTACACGGCATGTAGCCACACCTACAGTGCCCGTGTTAATTGCACAGTCCGAACGATTTTGTTGACTTTCACTCGTAAGCAACGTGCACCCCATGTGTTCTTAGATCACCTGACAGATGTCTCAAATCTAAGTCATCTTTCTGAGTCAGAGTGCTTCACACTCTTGGCACCTGTACTCTTCTGCTCATCACTTCATGTGTGTGTGTTTAGCATGATACACCCCCCCCCCAAAAAAAACAGCTTATGAATAGTGATGAGGCCAGGGCAAATATTGGGCACGTGCTGAAAGAAGCGAGGATACATGCGGGGAATAAACACGCGCACAGAAATAGAGCCTGTGTGTGCAGTGTAAACGTTGGTGATGGTGGTGGAAAAATTCAGCATATTAGTTCTCACCCCTTTATTTCGATATTGTAATTCACAGCATCGCTATAGTTAAAATGGATATTTGCCCCGTGCTGTGCTAAAATGCCACAGCATTTTTTTTCTCCAAACATAAGATGAGAATGCTGTCAACATTCATCGATGGGGGGGGGGCACTATTAAAGGCTAACACAGTGGATACTCAATATTTTGTCATTTCTAAAACTACTCATGTTCACAATGGTGCATTGTCCCTTTGCTAGGACGTTGTTTCCTTTCAGAATATGAACAGAGCCAGCCACTGTGTGGGATTGATTCTGGCAAAAAAAAAAAAAAATGAAAATAAATATCCGTCTTCTGCCTGGCAAAAGATGCGTGACGGCGTGCCGTACTGAATGAGGCGCAGCAGTGAAACCATATGTGGCTTGAGGATATTAAAAGGGGAAGTGCGAGTTGGTTCCAAAGCAGCACAAAACCCGACTACCTGGCTGGCCAGCGCTTTTCATTTCATACACTGGTGATGGAATCATCCTTCCACTTCTCCGCCATGAAGATGTCTCCATCCTCTGGCCTTTATCACTTTCATATACCTCGATATAGAGACGTACACGGAAGCACATCTAAGGCCCGGTCCATGTGTTTGAGCCACAATCTCACAGGAGCAGCTGTATCCCACAGCCTATATGGAGATGGCGGTCAGTCACCCTGACCCGGTCGCCCGGCACACTGCACAGTTCTTGCAGACTGGCAGGGGGTGCGGGGGGGCACTTCAAACAGTTGACTATTAGGGCTTCAAGGGCGTTATCTGATTCAGGCGGTGGTGAGCTGGCGATGGCGAGTCAGAGGGGAAAATATGGCGGATGGCTTTTGATGACTGCCGAGAACATTTGATAGCGCGCGGCATGTCAGAGTGAGATGCTTGCTGACAGAGCCTGCGCACCGTTGGAAAACTTGCATTTTGCCATTGTGAGAATGCCACGCGTAAGCCATTCTGGAACTCAATCGGCAAAAATGCGGACAGTTCAATTCAGTACAGAATCTAATTAGTTGACAATTCTTTGATCAAAAGCAATGCATTCCACAGTCACCGTTAGTTTTTCGTTTCATGTGAGGGGCCTGAAGTAAAAGGCAGTCGGCAAACCACACGGACCTGACAGGACAATAAAATGACATCAAACCCACCAAGTATGAAGAAGCCTGACCCTTGAGGCCTCTGGAAGTGTTCACAGTTTGCACTGAATCCTGAAATGAATTTCTCTATTCCCCTCCACCCCACTGAGTACCACCTAGAAACATAGTTAGTGCTCCAAGTGCCATCACTATGACCGATATTAAAATATTGAAGCATAGGAGGCCTATTGATCGTAAAATGTTTATTCCTCAAAACTATATTTCATATCCTTGTAAGCCACTCTAACATTAAGCACATTTTGAACATTGAGACTGCTCTTGAATTTCGGAGGATAAAATCTGTACATGATTAATGACCTCATTCAAATGTATTAGCCATAAAAGTACAAAAATAAAATCCATAGGTACATGCTTAAAAACAAACCCTTCACGAGAGGAAATGCAAATATTAAAAGTTGAATACAACTGAATTGGGTTTTCAGCAGTGATTCTTTCGAGTATCACGACAAGCAGCCCATTTACTCCACTGACCGGAGCAGAACCCGAGCAGCATTCTTCATGAATTGGTCACGGTTAAATGAAATTTTGTTGAGACAGCTGAAGAGAGAACTGTCGAGAAGAGGAAGGCGTGAATGAGATAACATGGACCTAATTAGCAAAATGTCAAAAACCCTGACTGGCTCACCTTGTGTATTTATTTTATTTACAGCTGTTCAATAATTTAAAAAAATAATAATTTAGTACATTCCATTAGGTCTTGCACTCCGTAATTGACAATTTTGACCAAAAGTGGCTCTATATATGCTCTCAAATTTAAAAGACCAGATGTCACTTCGTCATCTTCGACTAAATAGCAAGTAGCACATCCTTTGCAACAGGGGTGCCTATTAATCACTTCCTCACCACAGATAATCTCATTCTGGGCCACCAAATTACCGCGGGCTAGGGTGCGTTTCAACGTTCAACCCTAATTATGGCTCGTTATTTGCAGATTCGCCACCCTGTCACCCTGTTCACCCCATGAGCATAACACACGCGCGAACCGTACAAATAATTGTCCGCATTCGCCGCTGAAGGCGACGTTTTGGGGTTTCATTCATGCATAATTGCTTGCAAAGAAGCAGAAAAAATGCCCTCCTGTGTATGCCATTGGATGTGAAGTCTCTGCTGCCATCTATTGAGCAGAGTTGGAATTTTTTTAAATAAAATAACATTTGTATTTGCGCAAATAGCCTGTAGGTGGCGATGCTGACGAAGCCAGTGCGGTTCAACGCCTTGGTGACATTAGTCGGGCGGGACACGTGGCACAAGGGGAGCTGCATCAGCATTGACGGCGATGGGAGGAATGCAAAATATTTGAAGCAGAAAACTACAAGCATAATTAGAAACATAATGATCGTGCATCTTTATTATTGGATTTTTTACACTCCTATTATTTTAATCATTGGAGTGTCATCTTTGTAATGTTGGAAGGAAAAAAAAGCAATTATTACTTCTGTACTGCGTATAGTAAATGTAAAAACCTAAGCAAAAAATGTGCTCGTAAAAAAAGTCTACACAGCCCCTGATTAAATGAGACCGTGATTAGTCATTTCAGAACTTTTTCCGCCGTTAATTTGACCTGTAACCTGTACTACTCAATTGAAAGCCTTCAGGTTTCTCCTAAAAGCAAAAAAAAAAAAACAGGCATTTGAATGTGATTGCTTAATTGTGAGCGCATCCCCACTTAGGAGAGTCAGTGCAACCACTTTGTCTCATTTGTTTAGTTGTACTTCTTGCAACAACATCTGTGCAGGTGATAGATCAAATTAATGGTGTCAAAAGCTTTGAAAGCTCACAAAAAATGCCCCCTCACCCAAAAAAAAACACACCAAACTACACACAGGATGACCAGAGCTGAGATTCAAACCCCAAACCTCAGAAAATCGTGACAGACATGTTGGCCACTTATCCCCCTGGCCCTTTAAATAAATCATTTAAGGGCGATGACAGAACTTGGCTCAAAAGTTCAAAAGACGTTATCTGTGTGTTTTAAACACAGCCACAAGAGGGCAGTCATGTTCTAGTTTTGGACTACTTTTCAGTACATCTTTTCAAGGGCAAAGGGGGAATCACAAGGAATGCTCAACCTATTGTTTCTTTATGAAGCATGCAGAATAGAATAAAGACTGTGGTTTAAGGTGACAGGTGTTCTTTTTGCATTCAGGGGAAAAAACACACAGATACACACTGCAATAACAAACGTGTCATGGTCATGATTGTATCATCCTCCCTCATCTCTTCCTCACACTCCTTATCTGTTTTCTCACCCCCCCAACCCCACACACACATAGACATGCATCCCCTTTTTAAGACAGATAAAATCCATCAAACACTCTCCTGCCTCGTCCTTATTTTGCTCTCACCTTGTCTCTGGGAAATGTGACCGACCTCTGGAGGCTTCATGGCTGATTTCATTTCTGCCATGCAAACAGCAGCGTTTACACAGAAGCCCTTTGTAAAATACTTCCCTTGTGTATTTGTGTGTTTGTGCACGTCACGGCCTGATGAATTGGCTATTTTGGGTCTTATAATAACCTATCGTGGTGATTCTCCACACTCATCCGACGGATTAGCATGCTAACATCGGCATGGCGTCATATCGACACGGTTGAAAAATCACATGCGGCACGACGGTGTGAAAGTCGAGTGTTGAACGGGGGGGAGGCTGGCGTGGAGTGTCTACATTGTTGTCAGGAGTCGCATCATCATAAGTGCTACTTAGCGGGTAGGAATTTTTTCCTTCATCCTAATCAGGGACGCCACAGAGGGAGGTTGTCCATCAGCAGTCAAAGTCAAAGCAACCCACTGTGACTGATGATTGGACCCCAGCCAGGTCCTTATGTATACATTTAAATGTGACGTGACATTAATATTTGTAGTCGCAGACAAGTAGTTGGATTTGTTCTCCCGAGTGTGATCCCTGTTGATTATATATATATATATATATATATATATATATATATATATATATATATATATATATATATATATATATATATATGTGTGTGCCACAAGATGTGTGTGCAAAGTGTGTGTGTGTGTCATCCCCAAAGTGTGTGTGTGTGTGTATGTATGTGTGTGTGTAATGTGAGTGATAGGTTTAAAACACACACACACATAATACCCTTGTCTTATATATATATATATATATATATATATATATATATTGACGTAAATTGATCAACTTCATCTCGATTAAAGTAGTGCTTTTCTGCCACCTTGTGGCGTCTTGGTACCGAGGAACAGCGTGGGAAAGAGTTGAGGAGTTTTATTCTGACAAAAGTAGTGCTTCGCCACCACCTTGTTGCATTTTGGAAACAAGAAATGTTGTTGAATTGAGATGAGGTATTTCATTTAGACAAGACTAGTGCTTTGCCGCCACACAAATGGTGTCAGTTGTTGCTGTAAAACACATTGATTTTGGAGGCTCCTTCTGAAGAGATTTGAAGAGGTTGTTTCAATGCCGCTAGCAGCTGTTTGGTTTTTTGTTTTTGTTTTCATCGTTATCTATACAGTCCGCTGGCCAGAAGCTGAGCGGCACTGTGTTTTTTTTCCCCCAATCATTGCCCATAGGGACACCACCTCTCTCCCAAAGTCAGATGTGATGGGCTCGAGTTCACCCGCCAGTCGTGTCTGTCAAGAGTGGCTTGGAACGGAGTGTGCTCGTGTGCAAGTATCAACCTGACCATGCAAATGAACATGTCTTCCCTCCCGTTGGCAGCACTCGTAATACAGAACAAATATGGTCCGGCATGACAGTGGCAAAGGGCAAATGAGTTGATGATGTCGCACCTCCGAGCGCATTGTGGCCCAGAGAACATCAGCCGGGACTCTTAAGTCCCTGATTCATGCCGTGGCTTTACCTGAAGAGAGGCTTTGCTCTCCTCGTGCCCTTGGGCTCACTATTAATAAATGGCGCCGCAAAGCATTACTGTCGGCAGAGAGCGGGGGTAACCTTCGTGATGTGCTCGCCGCGGGGGAAGTCATCGAGGCTTAGGTGTAGCTTTGAAACAAGCGGTCGGGTTCACGTTCGCAGTGCGCACGGGGGAGACTTACTCTCCCTCTCCTCCCGTTTGTGTTCAATTGTGAACCTCGGTTTCCTGCCAGTTCTTCCCCTCAGTGGTGATTGCTCATTAGGTACGTCCTGTGTTGGGGGCTGTTGGATTTTGCCGAACGAAGTGGCTGCTGCCCCATCATTTTTCTTCAGCCGCACTGACCTTTCCATCTTCTCTTGCCGTGTCTCTTCCTCCTCATCCCCGCCCCCCTCCGTTTGTCTCCCCCCCTCCCCCCCCTCCTCCTCCCAGATACACCCGAGACACGGCGTTGATCCCGCAGACGCGCGAGATCAATAGCGGTGATAAGAAGCACCGGTAAAGGAAATGACACGGCTGCGCTCCCCGCCAGCAGATATTTTATTTTCACGAGCCTCTCATCTTGATTTCTGCTCAACGCTCTGATTAGTGCCGCCGACGTTGGCTTGAAAGCGAAACCAAAGCCGGCAGTGATGCCGCCGCGCTCGTTCTTTCTCCTGCTTTGTGCAAACACCCGCTTCAGAGGCCTCAGCTGACGGGCGAAACGCAAGCGTGCGTCTTTTGATGAGTCGAGCAGCCATATTGTTGTGGCGGCGCCCTTCTGCGACCCCTGCATATGTGTGTGTTGGATGAGTGACAGAAGAGAGCATCTGTCACTGAAACACGCGAGCAGACATCTCATACATAATTCACTCGGTGGAGGTATCATAAGGGCAGGCGGCGTGTGGATGTACACGCGCGTGGCGCTACGTTTGCAGAATTATTTGGGTATTTTACCACCTTTTTGTGTGCGTGTGTATGTAAATATATGGCAGAGGAAAATGTGCACTTTGGTGCTCGTAAATCGGTCAAGGTCACCGTCAGTCTCGTGCATTGAATATTTCTTTCTGCGCAACGTTTCATAAAACCTGTCAGCGAATCAAACTTGCATTTAGGCCCATATGTGCCGATTCACGTCGGAAAATAGCCACCTAGCGATAGCTTTATACGTTTTGAAGCAGCCGCTGATTTGGGCTTTTTCTGAGCCGAGTCCCAGTGCCGCGCTCCAAATAAGCGTTCGCTGGCTTTGCGCAGGCGCCTGCTCTTGGCGTTTGTTTTGGGGTTTTGGAGCAAGAACAGATCCTTTTTCGAGAAAGTCGACGTGCATACGTGAATTGCATTTTGCGTGGGAGTCGTGTGACAGCCATAGAAAGCGTCACAAACTGCTGCTGAACTGCACTTTCTTGCCAGGAGGCAGTCTTGCAATAATGCTCCAACGTCAGTTGGTGAGCCCCGGACCAGAGGATGACACGCCGACAAAAACTGCGAAGCCTCAGCTGTCAAATACTCACGGCCTAACGTCCGTTCGGATAACATCTGAAATGAAATCTGCCACTTCGAGCCCATCTCAGTGTCCGTTCTCTTGCATTCTCACAGACGGTGTCCATCTGCGAATCATTTCCAAAATTCCACAGCTAAATGGAAGCGTACCGGCCTATATGTCCTATTTGTCATTCGGCTACAGTTGCATCACATACTGTTGAGCGACAACTGCCTTCCCGCCCTTCCAAAAGCTCGGTCCACAGTCGAACGGTGGGACAGAAACAAGAGATAAGGCGCAGCCTGCCGAGAGCCGCGTTCGAAGCCAGATAACGGCCCTTCCATCTCTTCGGAGCCATGTGAAGGATGTGAGGGAGGTCAAAGGGAGTGAGTCAAGGGAGAAGAGGAAGATGGAGGAGAGAGATCAGCACAGCGGAGGTCTCAAGATCGAGAGCGAGCATCCGAGAAAGCCACGGTGCCGTCGCTTCTTTGACTATTGATCTGTTGTCAGCTCTTTCAAGACTGATGGAGCACCCGGCGTCGGTCTTCTCCTCCACCTTCCCCCATGTCCGCTTCTTCAACCCCCCCCCAGCCTGTTTGCTCTTTAACCTGGCACTGGAGCGAATGGTTTTATTCCATAGCATCTTTTTTTACCAAAGCATCCATGTCCTCCTCGCTCCTTCACTCCCTTCAATTTCCATCCACCAGCTTTTCATTGTGTCAGTTGTGTATCCTCTGCTCAAAAGTGAAGACAAGAATGCTTCGCCGTCGCCATGACAACCTTGCTCAGCTCACGTAACTCTCGTTTTAGAAGCGCGCCCCATCATGCTGATTTGTCAGAATAAACATTTCTCTTTCATATGGATCTGATTGTGTCAATGTCCCTTAGCTCAGACGGCGAGGTGAGACATTTGGCTGCTTCACTTTATGGAACCATCGCGCACCAGGTGCAGATTTCAATCAAAGTGAAAACAAACTACAAATCAATGCAATATCAGTTCCCGCGGTGATTTTTAAACGCTGAAGGGAGCTCATCGAAAAGTAAAAAAAAAATGTAACTGTTTTTTTTTTTACCTCAGTTTTGTTCCGTCCTGGATAGACTTGTCGTGAGATTCAAGTCTTCGGTGTTTCTGCTTTGTGTCCTGGCACTAGTAGCTCCTTCGTACCGCTACAGCCCAAATCTATGTGGCATTCCCTTTAAAAAGAAAAAAAAAAGACAAAAATGGTGGTGTTGAATGCAATGCCGTTGAAAATTTGGGCGCACCAAAGAAAATAAGTTTAGTGGACTGGTGAGCAGCCGCCGCAAAAGTTAGTCTTGAGCCCTGTGTCAAGTAAAAACACATTTTAAAAAACACATTCACACAAACATGGATAATGTATACAGACAAAGTACACAATCTTGACAGATAATCAACAACGTCCAATCATCCTGAACAAATGTTGTCCCGCAGGCTGAGAGCAGCGGGAAGTCCGGCCTAATCCCAGATGTCCCGTGGAGATGGATGGAAAGAATGGAAAAGAAAAAGGTAAGAGGCGAACCCGCGGTGAAGCTTATATTAAGTTTGTATCCTAAAATGAGATCTATAATATAAGTGCATTAAAATAAAAATTAAACAAGGCAATGATTTGCAAATGTGAGCGTGGTGTCACCTTCACATGCACTGAATGGTCTTCAAATGAAATGCAGATTGATACCTCTGAATTTAAAATAGCCCCTCTTATCGGACCGGTGCATTTCATTAAAAAAAAAAAAAAACACTTTTATCCGTTGATCCAAGTGATTCAGTCTTTTAGTTGGACAAAGAGAGGCAAAATCTCTGCTGCTTTTGATGCATTTGTTTCCCTTCCGCCTGATCGCTGTCATCCATCTCCCGGACTTTTCGACAGGAAATTAATTATGAAGCCAACTTCCTGTTTAATGAAGCTCAAAACAAGTAAACAAACACCCAGCCTTGTTACAGATGGCGTTGTGCGCAATGCGCGCCCAACAAGTCTGACTTTACAAACATTATTGTTCACTTTTGATTGACACTGTCAGAGGGAGCTAATGAGTTTACATGCAGTCATTAGCTGGCAGTCGTGTGGAACTACTCTGGGTCTCACGTTGAGGCATTTACAACAGTCAGTCGTACGAAAGGGGCAAAAATATGAACAGCCGGCAGAGTGCGGGCAGGTCAAAAACCGCAAGGATAAATCCTCCTCAAAACTGAGCAGTCTTCCTGCAGTGTCTTTGTGTCAGAGCTGATCACGCTATGTTAGCGTAGCTTTGAATAAGCAAAATAGAGCATCACACAAAAGTGGGAGGGAGTCGTGTGTGTGTGTGTGTGCGCGTGTGTGTGTCGGGGGGATAACTGCAAAGGGGTGTAAATCAAATAGATGGCCTTTACTTTCCAAGTTCCATTTTCTCGCCCCATGATTTTCACTCGCTCCCAATTTGCCACATTGAGTCATGAGAGCATCTTTATTCACACTCCACGAACAATTGGCAGTCTTGACATTTTTTGTGATTATTGTCATCAAAAAAAGGTGTTACAGAGAGTCCAAGCGCATCCTTGAGAATAACTCACGTTGCGGTAGTACTACTCCCTTTGGTGGAGGTGAGCGCTAAAATGTCTCCCGAAAAAAAAAAAAATAGAACAGCGTTGTCAATTCCCGCAACTTTAATCTTGTCATGAAAGTCAGTGATTGCTTCATAAATGAGTTGACGAAGCCAATCAATCTACCAGTGAAACGGATGAATCTGCACTTTGGGACGTTTTCATAAGAGAGAAAGACAAAATGATGAGGTCCATTAAGATACTCGGATGTTTTTTTTTTTTTTTTTGGTGTCAAACAGCTTCAGCTTAACCCCCACTCTGATATTGTGCTTTCTAAAAAAATACCATTGCAACAAATTGAATTAAAAAAAAAACATTATACTGTTTTTGTCACACTGCATCAATTGGATGGCAATGCTGCTCCTTCTAGTGTGCCCGCCCTGGCCACCTGGGGGCAGTATAAGACACACATACACGTGTCGGGTTCATGAAGCGATCTCAATTCTTCTCTCAGCTCATCAGTGCAGCACTAATATTAGTTATTCTACGCAGTGGATAAAGCAGACGTGACTACGAGTACTGTGCCGCTCCACTGTTTGTCTTCAGTTTGTTACTCCGGGGGTGAAAGCATCTCAGGAGTTTAGTCTGCATCGTTCATTTTGACGCTTCTCTGGGTGTCATGTCCCTGTGTCCCAGTACTTTTGTCCGCGTAATGTAAATATGAAAAGCACAGATGCTCGCCCGCCCACACGCGCAGCAACAGACGTACAAAAAGAACACAGTAGGGGGAACAAGGAGCACTGCTCATCCATCTGGGTGGCAGACTGCTGCGTGTCACAATTAATCACAAGAGGCCGACATGGGCGCCCAGGGAGACGTGGATCATCAGAACCTGACGAAAACAAAAGCAAATCGCCCAGGTGAATAAGCGGAGATGGTGTGTTGTTTCAAAGTCGGTTTGATCTGCCTCTTGACGGATGCGGAAGGTAGTCTTGACGTCTGTCCCTTTTTTGTCTTGCTCATCCTATTGTTTTCACTGTTTGCTGCCATCGTTCCCCCACCGTGTGGCCAAGCCAAAAGTGGAGACAGTTCTTCAACTTCCCCACCCCTTAGCTTCGTTGCACTCTGCTGAAAAATGGAAGGAAATTGCCGAAGGCCGACCGAGTTGAAGGTCTTGAGTTATTCCTTTTTCATTTAGGCTGTGATGATAAGCAAGTGAAGGATTTAGCTCAGCCACCTGCAGACACACACACACACACACACACAAATGTGACCTTTATTCGCCCCTTCAGTGGCAGCGTGCATTGCAGATGGAGGAAGTATTTATCATGGCGCATGAGCACACAAACCCAGCACACGTGCGCACATTGGGGCTTCTCTCCCTTTAAATTGTCCAGCTGAGAAACTGACCCACCACCATATGTCCGCCGACCTCCCACCAATCCCAAATCTCCTTCGATAGTCAAAACCATCCAAGTGGAAGACAAAACGGATGGACAAATTGATTTTTTTCTTTCTTTTTTATGAAGATTATTTCCGATGAAAGACACACAATAGTTTTTGGTCTGATGTGTGACTTTAAGGGGCTCGGTGTAGTTAGTGACATCAGAAGCGCTGACATTGCAGTTGGTTGAGAGCTAGCAACTCTTCTGAGGCAGTGTGCCTGAAGATCATCCGCAATTCAAATTTTTTTTTTTTTCGACCAAGTAATGTCTCTGAAATTGAAAAACTCGCAAGGTGTGATGCTTGAAATTCAAGTCATCACTCTTCCTCTCGGTTCCCTCTCACTCTACGAAAGGCCCATATAACGTCGCCACTCATGAGCTCAGCCTAGACAACAAATCCCAATCCCTGATGTGGTGACATCATCCTCTCCCCGCAACCCGACACGACATGACTCCATGATGCCGAAGCCACCCAAGTGGCCGCCTGTCCTGTCTGCAACAGTGACACCTCCGCCCCCTCCGAAAAGTCGACACGATGACTCAACCGCTCGCGTAGCCACGCTTGGTAGAAAACTGCACCAAAATCTAACGTTACCATCGCATGAGTCTGACTCGACAGTCTGACTCATGCGTTAGTGGTTTGTCATTGTCCTGAAGCGCATTCATAATGCACAAAAAAAAACGACTGACTATTCATCACAGCTCCATCTGGCTCAGGCGAAACAACGTGCTAATTGGATAATTTGATATTACCTCCTGATAAAGGTCTTGCGATGAAAGGTTTGCAAAGACCGCGTGTCCTCTTTCAGTGCTCGGGGCGGTGGGGAGACACGATCGTCGTATGAAGTGCCTATTGTGCTTTTATTAAAGGTAGAATCATATCTTGCGATAATTTAGAGTGCGAAAAATGTCATTAATAAGGCGCTAAAATTGAATGCGAGCTCACTATATGGCAAGCAAGTGGTCATTCCCCGCAGAGTGACTTGGAGCGGTCCCCACTCAACGCCGGCAAAAAGTAAAAATGCACTTGTGTCAATGTTGCTCGACAACAACAACTGCATTTACGATGCAGGGCACGCAAATGAATTCATAAAGGAGCCGTTTTTAATTATTCAGCAAAGTGCCACTTTTTTTGCTCACAAAAGAAGGCTTCTTGCATCTTATTACATCACCGTTGCAGAGTACCGAGAGCCCACACGCGTTTTAATGTAAATTAAATGATTTGGATCAAGTAGTGTCAAAATAAACAACCTGCACAGTAAGGACACTGACCCGACTAAATATATAAGATGGGGGGGGGGAATCGAGCTGAATTGAAATGTTATTGTCAGGCGTCTAGCAATGTCACAAATGTCAAAACATCACCCCCAGTCCCCCTCCCCCCTACACCAATGCATTAGATGCAACAAACAATAAAATACTCGAATGCAATCAACATCAACTAAAATAGACTAAAGTACTAATTAAGTGCTTGGGAAACTCAAAGCGAACATAATTCCCAGTTCCCCGGTAATGATGGGATGAGAAGGTGCAGCCGCCACATCCAAAAGAAAACGGGAGGTTGGCGTGATTGTTTTGGTAAGCTGATGGAAACGCTTGAGCTCATTTGGCAAAGGATTGTGGAGGGTTGCGCTGATGAGGCTGGAGTGAGCGTTTTCGGAGAAGAGCCTACCAGCCGAGCGCCGTGCTCGCTTTCATCCATCTTTTTGCTCCATTTATGACCATAATAGATTTCAGCATCGCTATGGAAACAGAGAGGCTGTAATCAGCGCGCGACAGTCTAAGTGGGGCTCCGAACAAAGCCAGCGTAATGACAGCGAAGGCTGGTGGGAAGAAAAATGTTGACTTTGCCAGACGGATCGAGACCGAAGGGAGGAAAAACAATAGATAGATTTCAACATCGTTCCGGGGGAGCGGCGCAATCCTTTAAGCGCTTTGATTTATTGTCCGCCATCATTTAAGCGCGATTAACTGGGGCAAAATAAAGAACTGGCAATCAGTCATCACTGATGATATTGATTTGTTTTGGTTTTTATGATAGCTATGTACATTTACATATATAGATAATGCATGACTGTCGCCAGAATACATGACGCAAGTTCAGTTTGGCGCATTGTCTTTTGTGCGCTTTGCCTGCAGACAAAACGGAAATAAGAATCGGCTCAGATGATGGATGTCCTTTTTTTTTGAAGACACACTACAAAAGAATTCCTTGCCTGCAGCTTTTGTATTAATTCTATTTTTCCACAACATGATGCGGGCATTAATGAAGGTTCCATTTGGGCTTTCGAAAGGCGCTCGCTTCTTTGTGTTGTCATTCACAGGACTGGTGCTTTAATTTTAAATTCACTCCGCCAGTCAATCACTGATTGTAGCGGTGTGAAAACAATGCAATTGATGCCCGTGACTGTTATTTGAGTAGCGTTCATGAAAATGCCTATTTAATGAGGGTGGGGGTGAGGGGGGGCTAATAAAACGAACCTCATAATCATAAATATTTGGATCAGAATGTGTCACATCTGCCATTAGAAGACAAGCTCAAGCCTTTAATAAATCCTCAACCAAGGCGTGTTTTTGGACCGATCTGTATTCGTATCAGAATGGCTTTTTTTGGGGGGGGGGTTGGGGGGGGGCAAAAGAGCTGCTCATCATGACAAGAAAGTCATAAAATGGCAACTTCCCCCTTTCAGATGAGTGGGCGGAGTGATGAATTCTGGTCAGAAGCCCCCCCCTCACCTTGCTGAGCAGATCGCTTCCGCAGTGGGATAGTCTGATGCCTCACTGTCCCCTGGGGAGGTGTGTGGGAGGAGGTGGGGGTGGGGGGGGCGGTCTAGAATGCATCATGTATATGTGTGTGTGTGTGTGTGTGTTCTGTAGCTTTCCAGACTGGCAGCCTTCAGCCGCCCACAGAGAAGGAAAAGAGAGAGGGAGAGAAATATAGGTGGGTGAGGGGCTTTCCTTTGTGCTGCACCACACATCGACGCACCTTGCGATGCAGAGATGGATGAGGATGATGGGGTTGGGGGGGCAGAAGAAGAAGGAGGAAAGATGATACAGAATGCCAAAAGGGTGAAAATTCACAGGGGTCATGTGAGAAGGTGTTTTATGGAGGAGGGGTGGTGGGAAGAAAGTTTGAAGAAGACCCCCCCCAAGCCCGATCTGAGGAAAGCGTGCAGACACTAGTGAGGTTCATCCACTTCTTTTCACTTTGATGTCAATCATCTCTCATTGAAATGATGTATGCAGAGAAGAAGGCATTTGGAGCCTTTTGAGGGCACCACAATATTTTGTGAATTGCTTTTTCGCCAAAAGAAGACACCCAGCCGACAGGCGAAAGTTCGCACATTCCTGCAAATTGCTGAGAGAATCACGCTCGAAGCCTGTCCGGCACCGACGGCCGTCTTCTGCGCCTTGCGATCCGTGCTCGAAGAAATTCAGCTGACATGCAGCCAAACGCGAGAATGTGGGGCTGACGCGTGAGTCATTTTGGGGTCGTTAAATGTCATGTGCGAAGGGAAGTTGCAGCCCTCCAGCTTTGCTGTTGTATTGACTCTCACTGCCATTTCCTCCCCTGCAATGCTGCTTTTCAGTTCGTTATTCCATTTTAATGATGAAATTCAAAGTTTTCCCTGTTTGATCAAAACCGGGTGGTGCCCCGAGGTCAACTCAATTGACACCCGCATTAATGCTAACACAGGTCGACGGGAAATTGAGCATGTTGTGTGATGCCTTCGGGTGTAGAATGGGAGCTGAGATTCCAACCCAGGACCCTCGAAACTGAGAGGCAGACGCGATAACTAGTCCCGTCACAGTGCTGCCTCATTTTATAATTTTATTTCTTTTTTGGGGGGAGGGAACCTCCAAAATGCAAAAATCCATTTATGTTATTTATCGACCGGAAATTAGCTCGCTACCATCTCCTTGGAAGAAGACACTCAAAGGAGAAGGAGATGATGACATCATCTTTCATCTTAAGGCCAGGCCAATCCATCCATTTCCATACATGCGGAATGGCGGCGTGACCTCACATTGTGCTTCTTCGCAAGCGCACTTAATGGTCTTATCTAACAAAAATCACCACTGGGAAGAGGAGGGATTGATTCAGCCACTTTGTGAGCGAATTGTACGTGCGTGTGTGTGTGTGTGTGTGTGTGTGTGTGTGTGTGTGTGTGTGTGTGTGTGTGTGTGTGTGCGTGTGTGTGTGTGTGTGTTCTGTCGTTACGAGGCTGAGTCTGCTTTGACTGGTCTGATCAATAATGCAGGAGGGGGGTGTGGGGCTTGCACAGAGACTGGTCTTTGATTCCAGTGACTCACAAGGATGCAGTGGATCGAAAGAGAGTGGAGGGACAGAACAGGAGGGCGAGATCAAACGGGAGAGGAGAGAGCCCAGCTGACAGGAGAGTCTCTTGTGTGGCACATCGACTGAAAAGAAAAGAAACAAAATCATAACGTGAGCTTGAGTTCATTCTTCCATCCATCCATCCATGTTCTAATCCGCTTATCCTCAGGATGGTCACGGGCGTGCTGGAGCCTATCCCAGCCGTCTTCGGGCAGTAGTCGGGGGACACCCTGAACCGGTTTGCCAGCCCATCGCAGGGCACACGTAGACGACTGAATGTATTTTTAGTTCATATATGCCCCATCGTCTGCGATTGGACATTGAAGCCGCGTGGCCGGCAGCCAAACGTGATTTGCGCGCACGTTGCGCGCGCCGCGACCCAATTGCGGCCGTGTTGAAACGCCAACAACACTTGTGAGTCACACTCCTCATTCACCGCCTGAATCTCGGCCTGACCCAGTTAGACGCATGCTCAAGTCACGGCAGGGGCCACGCAAGGCATAAAGGAACACAGTTGGGCGATCAACATGGTTGACTCATCGTCATAATCAGCTGCCTCTGGTGGGAACCTTTTTTTTTTTTTTTTTTTAATCTATGCCACCCCACAGAAGGCCTCCCTTGATCGGTATCGAACATTTTATGAACTCGCTTGTGTCTCAGAGAAACTGAGTGCAGTGCAAAGATGGCGTTCTCACGCCTTCTGCGGTGCGGGCTTCCTCGAAGGGTTCAAGCGGCCAGTGGTGAGATTAGCTGCAGAGGCATGATTACGCCCAGTCTCCGTGTTCTCACTGGCCCCGGCGGTCAGAAGTCAGCGCTAAGCCGTGGCGTTATGGTGACAGCCCATTACTCTTTCATTTGCTGCCTTCTCACCACGCCGTGTCGTCATAGCAACAGCGGAAAGCTTATGTGGATGCTGAGAAAATTGCAGCTAAGCAGTGAACCCCAGCGTGATGTTTGCGAGCGTATGTAACATATGGTGTGTCGAGAGGCGAGTTACCTACATGCTGTGTATTGTTCAACCCCATGCCCCCCCCAACAATGATGGAAGTTTCCCCAAGTCATAACGTCAAAGCCTCCGAATATGTTTGTATGGCTCAAGTCATGACTGAAAAGGGAAATTGTTTGTTGTTGTTGTTGACTCCGTGATGAAATCGATGATGTCATTGGTTTTCGAGCACAGTATAACAACCACAAATTTTTTTAAACTTTTTTTTTTTTTTGCCTTGAAAATGTAGCCATTTCTCAATTTCCGTGTTTTGCAAATGCTACAGGCTCCATTTTTTTTTTTTTTTTTTAATATCGATCAATGGTCATGTATTTATGGCCGTCACCTCCAAACTGGATATTTCCTGCTTTCCTGAGTCCCTTGAATGCATCGTGTAAAGCTTTGGTTGAAAAGATTTGAAGTCAATGTGTTTCTTATCATGCGAAGGTATCACTGACTGCGGCGTAGATGGTACTTTCAGTCACCGGCGCAGGAAGCGAAATGTGATTAAAACTCCATTAGAGAACGATGTTTGAGCTGACTAACAGGGTTGTTATAGATTTGTACCGTTTGTTCACCATTCAGGACATGAATTGCTTTGCCCAGAACATGCTGAATCAAACACAATGCGATTTTCTCCTTATTAGATGTCAGCGCAATGAAGAAAAGAAAAAAAAAACACACACACAATTGGCTGTGAATTGCTAAGAATGTTTTGCAGGACGTTTTCATCTGTCGGTTGTGTTTGCAACCTGCACGGATAAAGCTTTGCAACTTGTTGAAATGTAGCCAGTGGGTCGTCAAGTTGTGTTGTCACTCCGACGTCCATCTGCTTGGCCTGGCTGAAAGGTAAAACCGTTGCTTTAGGCTCGTTCGCTCGAGCGTGGAGAGTTCGACTCATCTCGTTCTCATCGTCATGCACAACCAGTGCACCTATCCTTTGATCATTTCATTTCAGATTTTCCAAATCTTGGCGTGCTTATCCCAAAGGTCATCTTGGAGTTCAACAGCCTCTGGAGATAGACGGTTTTTTTCTTAATTTTTCCTTGCAGGTGCTTTGTCGGCCTCGGTCTATTACCACAACAGGGCCAAAAAAGATAATGCGAGACTGTGACAGTGACAGTGTAAGACAGGGGCATGTTTTATTCATTTACCGAGGGCCAGTCACTTAGATATAGATAAAATATTTGGACCAGACCTCTCGTAACAAAGTGACGCGACACCAATTGGTTCCCCGGACATGACGTTGTGGATCATAATATTCCTCCATTTGTCATTTTTTGCGAGTGTCCTATTAGACAAAGGCCCAAATGTATTTGTCCGTATAGTAAACGGCCTAATTTTGGTGGACTTTAATTTGGTTCCTGCAGAGTGCATTCACTTTCCAGGCACTGGCTGTCGCTTAGGTCATGTTGTACCTGCAGCATATGTGACGAATGAATGAGTCGGTATTCTCGTAGCGTCACCGATTCAACACCAAGGAGTGTGTTACATGCTTTGTTTGAGACCACTTGCTGGGAGTGACATGATAATACGGTGGAGAACAGCATTCTCCCCCCCTCCCCACATGGTCAAACGAAGAGGTTTGTTATTGCCGAGAAAGATTCAGCGCCAATGTCCTTTACTGCGTTTCCATTGCAACGTGATGCGCAAGGTCATGACTGATGTAAATGCCTCCCTCCTCTTCTTCAAGATACAAGGTGAATTATTGCCTGATAAAGCGCCTGAGCAAATTAATTTGAACAAATACAAATTCCTTCAAGGTGCCTGTCAGCATGGCAACCGATCAAATGTTAAGCATCTCAAAGGAGGGACACTATCGTTTCCTCCCTCTGCTTTTATTGAGGATGTTTTTTTTGGGGGGTGGGGGTCATCCACGAGTACACTTTGACGCACTCTTGGCTCCCTCAAATTAATTGAACAGGGTGTAGATCACAGTTTGGCTGTGTTGAATAGTTTTTGCGAGCTTGATGGACGGATGGATGGATGGATGGATGATGGATGGTCATTCTGACATTCAAAGCCCCCAGCCCCGCCCCACTCCAGCGCAGTGTCGACAAAATTGCCGACATCGCGGCAAGGAGCACTGCGATGGTAATGATATGCTAATTAGGACTGAAACGGGGTTGAAAGCGAACACGCGTCTGGCTGCATAATCACTGGTTGTTTGATCTGATGTATGCTAATTTAAAATATGTGTCGCATGGTAATTTGATAGTGTTAGGCAAGTTCTCCAACAGCCCCCCCAGCCCCCGCCGACGACGACATCTTCACCTTTCTTTTTCTGCATACCTCAGCACTGTTGAGATGGTCCTTGTACGCTGTGAATTTATTTTTTTGGGGGGGGGTTGCATGTCGTTAATCATTCTCTGTGAATGTTTTTGGAAATCAGCTCTCCTCCATGAGAGGTTTGTGCGTCTAAGTGATCTGGCTGGATGGAACTAACACACGTGAATAGACACTGCATTGTAGACAAAAGTATCGGGACACCTGGACTGGACAGCCAATAGACGTGAGGCTGAGGGGAAATTATGAAGTCGGTCCATAATTTCATTTATGCCAAAGAGACTTGATGGGTTTTGGGTCTGAGCTCTCAAGCGCTTCCACATTGAACTCATCCAAGCTTGCCTTTCAGGGCCTTAATCCGAGTCGTGCCGCAACACAAAAGGGCCTTCGCCAAACTGTTCCCACAGAGTTGACAACATTGAATTGCCCAAAATGTCTTAATTTCGGAATATTCTGATGAACCGCGTGGTCTAGTCCAACCCTTAATTGACTGAGTGAGTCTTCATGCTTAGTGCGTAATACGTCGTAAAGGTCAACCCGTAATTCTGCCTCGAGGCTAATCGAGAAGAACTTCTGAGAAGCGAACTGAGGATGTCATCTTAAAATAACCCTGCCGTGGCAAAACGGGTCCGCTGCGTTTCTGCTGAGTCACGCTCAGCCCTTTTCCCCAAATAGCCGAGTCACCAAAGAGGCTCTTGCGACTGCATAACACCCTCTTACGTAAGAGCCGCCCTCGCTTGTGCAGACAGTTCGTCCGACAATTTGCTGTCTGGCAACAGGCGGTTCATGCGGGCCGCAATGTGTCGTCAAATTGTGCGAAATCCCTGCTTAAACCGATCAAGCCCTTTCAATGCCTCTCGATAAGTGAATTCGTTTGGATTACGTGGACGCGACAAGATGGCGGTAAACCCTCAACACGCCACTGATGATTCTGTGACGAGAAAAAGAAGCTTACCTCCATTCAAAATGTGTGCGCCCGCGTGTGCGATAGTGTATTTAAGCCCCTTATTAGGCCTATTCTTGTCTCTGCCTACTGTAGCGCACAGGTGCTTACCTAAGCTTAGGAAGATGTGTGTGTGTGTGTGTGTGTGTGTGTGTGTGTGTGTGTGTGTGTGTGTGTGTGTGTGTGTGTGTGTGTGTGTGTGTGTGTGTGTGTGTGTGTGTGTGTGTGTGAGAGTGAGAGAGAGAATCTCACCCAGTGACTCAGAGAAGATGACATGAGTAACATGACGACCTCGCACTCATTTTCTGCAGTGACGTCTATTGTGCAGATGGCGTGTGACGTGAACACGGGATCATTCTCAAGAATCGTAGCAGCCATGTGTGCACACGCTCACCAATCAACACATAAATGGCCCCCCAGTGTCACATTACCTGGGGTTATGGACCACCACCGCCACCAAATATACTATATATCTATATATACCATCTCTTCCCCAGCCGGCTAATTCTTTTTTTTTCCCTCCTCTCCATTATGGAGCAAAATCCCAGTGGTGCCTAGTGGCAGTGAGTCATTGCAAATGGGATTTGGGTTTTTATGCCCACGCCGCCAGCACCAAAGTGGTCCACAAACCCAAAGAGTCCTGTCACAACCTCCCCAAGTGTAACATAGCAAGCGGTCCATTATTTTTATGATCCTTTTTTTGGGGGGTAGAATTCAGAAGCCAAGAGGGAGGTGGGCGGTTGACTCCAGGCTGCTGCTGCTTAGTTTCCACATCAGATGCAACCAGCTGTCTCTACGTGGATCTTTTCATTTGGTTTCACACCTGGCAAGCCTCGCTGTTCTCTAACCAGCACCCCAATTTGGCAGCAAATGTTTTCGTCAATCTTGAACCGTGCCTCTAAGATTAGGTTGTCCAATTGTTTTAATAGACAGCAGGACACAACATGAAATCACTGGCACGGAATGTCTAAGATGAGATCCTTCATTACATTCCTTGTACATGTATCTGATTCGAGTCTCCCCAACGCTGCAATCCCAGCCTGGTCATTCTCCATGCATGAAAGTGTCACACAAATGGAAAGTTGCATCAGTCGCCCGGAGGAAACGGAGGCAAGAAATCGTTGGTTGAACTCCCCAGGTGCACTTTGCGAAAGACAAAGTGTGTGTGTGTGTGTGTGTGTGTGGGGGGGGGGGGGGTGAATGACGAGCCAAATGACGCAATGGCACTAAACAGCTGCAAATGAGTCTGGGAATGAATATGAAATGCCCTGTTGGAAAGTTTTCCTCTTTGGAGAATTGTCCATCTTTTGGCTGCGGAACTCATTTCCACAACTACGCGGGAGCGCTTGCTTCTCCCCACGTACCCCCACTTTATCAGCAGCAAAAATGCTGTTGCAACTCATGCTAAAATGAGGTAACGTGGGCTTGCTTTAATTCAATTTAGATTAGCCTAATTCTCTTCATCCCAGAAGGAATCCGAGGCACAGTTGGCATAATTCCTCCTCACTTCCACTTTGCCCACAGCCCGTTTTCCTGGAGCGTAGACTCATGACATCCCCATCTAATCCATCTTCATCCCGTCCGATGAGGGCAACACGGTGTGAAGGAGGGAGGGTGACCTCCGCTTCTTAATCTAGACGCTGACCCTTTGGCAAGTTTTGACACGGACGCCGACACTGTAATGGCCCGCTTTGTCACCTGCAACACATGTTTCTCCCCTTGTGTCGGGCGCTTTTCGAGGGGCGAATGATTTCTGATCCCTCGAGAATCTTCCGAGAAAAGAGGAAAAACGGATCACTGAAAGAGCAGGAAAACGGCAGACGTGAGAGGCCTCTGCGGGCGTATACGCTCACCCAAACAATTCCGAATGCATTGAAGGATTGAACCGGTTCGTCGACGAGTCGGCTTGACGACGACACAGTGATGTGTAAAGCTTCAGGTCGACGAATCACAATCGCGGGTCCAAGTCTATGAAAGTGAAGATGATTGTGGATGTGGAGAATGACGTCGTTTATGTGGCTGCAAGGCGCACAGTGACGTTATCGGCTTCGTCACTTTGATAATAAAAGACTGGTGGTGCAGTGGTTCACTTGTCTGATGGGTGTGTGTCCTGATGCATGCTCTGTGATTGGCAATGGACAATGACAAAAAAATTAAAAATTGATTACGTGCCTACTTCCGCCTATTAATGTATTTGTATGCAAGATGTTCAGATTTTGGTCCAACTCCAAAACTTGATTTAATATTTATGAATCCAAAAATGAAAAGTCTTCCCGGTAAACAAAAAGCGGGATTTTATTGTATTTTTTCAAATGTTCCACAACCTGGTCTTTTGTAACTCGGCACGTCCAATGACTTGAGTGCGGTCACGGTGACACCACAGAAGGAGTTCCTCTTGGACGCCGCCGCTCTGAAATCCGGATTAACTCGTCAGCAGGCCGGAATATCGGCGCGAGAGATGCGCTTCCACGAGTCGAGGCATCCCAGCCGCGTCCCCGGTTCAAAAGTCCACTTGTGACGTCGTTACATAAGTCGTAAGCCGCGGTTGGTCACTGGCGGTTAAGCTGCTCATTTTGTGAACTCGGTCCACGTTTGATCGTTACTACTGACCATGCGGAAGCAGTATTCCGGGAATGACCACCGTACGGGGACTTTATTTTCAACCAGGATATATACAATCAATATTTGCGGTTATATTCGAATTGTACGTCCACAATACACATCGGAATACAGAGGAGAAAATGCGCTTTTGCATCATGTACCGCTGAAAAGATTTTGGCCCGTCGAAGCAGACGCAGGGACACCTCAGCCAATATGACATCATCCGATTTGAATATTTCATTTCCACTTGGTCCTTCTTCTGCGGCTGTAACATCTTCCGCTGCTATGGAAAGACAACACTTTGGTCTTTCCGAGTCCCATTTTTGTGCCCACTGATGCAGAAGAACATTTGTGAGGTCACTGACATGACAGAAGTTCTTTCCGCAACAAATTCATTCAACCCCAATCCTTCTCGACGCCAAAGGATTCTTGCGAGGTTGAAAAGTGGGCCTGCTTCGAAGATTTTGGCGCTCTTCTGTCATTATGATCAAATGTGCGGAATTTGTCTTGCCAAACAAAGCATGACTTTTCCTATTCACATGATCACGCCATCTGCATTTTTAATACAAGCGCAATATTCTTCTCTGTGTTCCCTCCCAGTGACGAAACCATCGGACATGCACATCTGATATAAATGTCAGCGGTTCCGCAGCGGAGTCACGAAGGCCTCCTCCAAGTCATGAGGTAAGCCGTGGGCCGACGCGCTCGCTCGCTTGCCGGTCCTCCCACACCGGACTCAAGTATGCGCGTGGTTGTAAACTCCAAAATTGTGCAGGGTGCACAAACAGGGAGAGAGTGGGTCGAGGGATGATTCAATGTTATGTTTGTACGTTCACTGCTTTTGGGAGAAGTCAAGTTGAGTGAGTGAGCGAGCGAGCGAGTGCATCTATTGTTTTTTTTTCCAATGTTTAAACTTGTAGAGTTGCCTGCTAAGTCATTCCTTTTATACTGTGATGAACCTTGCCTCAAGTATGTACATATGTATCTGCATCTTAACTATCTAAAAAAAATTTTTTTTTAAAGCCAGCCATGCAAATAGTGCACGACAGAAGAGAAAAACGCATTGACGCAAAACCACCTGTCAGGTCGGCATCGCGCACACACCCACCGGCACGCATGCATACAAACGTGCGCATCCTTGACAGTGATTAATGAGCTTTTGCCGTTGCCATGCAGCGCCACGTATGCCTCCATGGGGAACGTCGGCACAAGCCAAGTCCAATATGACCTATGTGGTCTATCACACGGCGGCCGGTCAGTCTCAATCCGCGCACGTTTCCTCATGATGTTGGCTCCGAACCCCATTTTGTCCCCAAAGCACTCTCTTACAAACACCCACGTAAACCCGGGATGTTTTGCGGCCATCATCCTCCATGATGACCGCGTCCTGCAACGCAATCCTAAGCTGGTTTAAAAAAAAAAAATGGTGCAGTCACCAACACGCCCTGCTTTCCTCCCTGCTCGGGAACGACTCGCTAAGCTAGTTATCGCGGCTGTCCTGCTACATACAGTAAACAAAGTATTTTTACCTCATTACTACACAGTCACCATTGTATGACATGAGATTAATTAGTTTCTCCCTTTCCATTATTTTTCCTTGTTGCCCAACATGCACGTTGGAATTTTAATCATGAGCACTTTTTCCTCCAGGTCTCTGGAGATATTGCCCTTTTTGTTTGTTTTCAAACACCGCAGACTTTCATACACCTTTGCTGTTATTTTTGGGCCATCCTTCATAAAATGTGGTGTGAGCAGCACATAAGGGAGGAGAGTGGAGGGGTTCCCCCCCAAAAAAAAGTGGGGGGAGGGTTGGCCTGGCATTTATGGGTTGACCTCGGTGAGGGTGTTGGAGGTTTATGGAGCGTGTGCATGTGTGTCCGTCGGGAGAATGCATCTTGGGGGACAATGGGGGGTGTCATAGGTAGCCGCTGACTGTCGGCTAAAATATTCAGGAAACAAATGAATGGTCGACTTGACCATGTGGGACATCAGCCATAAAACTCAGAAAGCCTTATGCAGTTGTGAATTAGCAACTATCCACGCGCATACATTATTTTTGGAATGAGCCAGGCAAAATGTTATAGCCCGATATATATTATCGCCCAGCAGCTTCTGATTCAGACAACTTTATTTATCCCACAAGGGGCAATTCGTTTGCGGCTTCCCAGTATGCATTCAGACTTGCAGTTGGTGCTCGAATTAATAATTAATGTTAAAGGAATGCATTGAAGCACAGGGCAGAAAGAGATATATTGGCCATATCTGTAAAGCAGCCGACAAATTGTCCGGCAAGATAAACAACATATAATAAGAGAAACGTAAATAAGATAAGTAGGAGACAGTAGCAAAAAAATCCATATGATTATTAATTGCTTTAGCTGCCTGTTTGCATTAAAACAAATCCGAAATCCATCTCTTGCATGTACAGTAGATGATCGATTTTATTGTTCTCCATAGGATGATCATGATGAACTTAGGTTAAGCTCCAAATGTGCTGGCTACATTTTTAATTCGAGTGAAGTATGATGAGAGATGGTTACAGAAAAGTAGCAAGAAACTGCAAGATGTGTAAATTATGTTTTGCATTTTGACAAAAAGTCCAATATTATTCATGTGACTTCTCCCCAGACAAACATTAGCTAGTCTTAAGAATAATAACAATAATAAAAGAAATTGTGTGCTCACAGTTGCCATTTTTGTAATTTCCAGCCAGAGAGACCTCGTCACCAAAATAAGAGTAAAGTCAGTTAAGGTAAAAAAAATTCCCTTCATAGTAATGTAGCCATACCACTTTATTTCCGCCCCACCTTTCCGAAACACGATGATGTTCGTTTCCCCCCCGAACGCAGTAGTGTACTGCTGCTCTTCCCAGCACCCCGCTTCAAAACGCCTGGAGCACTAATCGCCGCCTCTGGCAAACACCAATAGCGTTACAGTGACCCGTGGACTGTGAGAAGATCCACCGACAGCATTCCCACATTTGAAACCAAAGGACCCACTGAGAACCCCAACAAGCGATACCGTCCGTGATGTCTTACATCCATTACATTGGTGGGTAATTGCCTTGTTGGTTCTCCTTGGATTAACTCCTGTGCAACCAGGTTTCAACTTGACAGTGAGATGACAGCAGTGGATGGGCTTTGTTGCAAATGTCACACTCAGGGCTCACAATTTCACCCTTGAACATCGCGCCGCACGAGGCAAACGAGATGCAGACTTAATTAAACCAAAGGGAAATGACGAGAAGTCCCCCCTACCCCTGCTCCTCGCTCTCATCCTTTATTCATTTCTGCCTGCCTCCCTTTCTGCGTTGTTTGTTTTTCCTCAGCAAATTAGGCCAGTTGCAGATGCATGTAATAAGCGATGAGTGTGGCTGGATGCCACGCGCGGCGAAAAGCGTGGCAAACTATTGTTTTCCACCTATTAAGGCCCATCTGCGGGGCTTTCTAAGCGGCGTAATTCGATAGCCATCGTTGACGGGTCCTTAAGCGAGGGCAGGTGCGAGGGACATCAGGCGGCAGACATCATCGCTCTGATTTATGGTTTTCATTCAGCGCCTTTATCATCCTATTATCGGCACCCTCACATCATCTCTTTCCCCCGCCTGACGTAGCTGAGCGCTCACGCCGGCTCAGTGGCTCGCCGCTTCCAAATGTTACGCATGAAGGCCTCACGTGTGCGTTGGTTGGTCATTAGGAGTGATTGTGGACAGATGGATTTTTAAAGATCCGGTGTGAAAGTGTTATTTTATTTCTTATATTATTAGAATAGCGCTTATTGGAGCCCTGACATTGACGTGTTGACAAACACTTCCTTATTTACATAGGAGGACAAATAATGGCAGGGCCACGATAGTTTTGATTGGGGCGCTGCAAATGGTTCCATCGTGACACGTCCAGCCTAAAGGGAAAAAAAATTCTTCCAACCAAAGTGAGCGTGAATTGATCTTTATTGGACAGTTAGGGAGTCATACTAGCAGGCCTGTGTGGGTCCACGGTCATGATGATCAATATCTTGTGTATTGTTGTCTTGTTGGTGTGTGCGGCACCACCAGGCCAAGAATTGGGCACGTAATGTCGCCTCCGCATTTGCGTACTTTGTGACTCATATCAGATGACTTGACTTCACGCAGTCCCAGTCAGCTGCGATCAGGGCGGTATAAAGAGAACCCCGCCCCCCTCCCGCAAAGGTTTATAATTACCATAACCATGATGCTAAGTCCTGTTAGCCTGTGTATGTTTTGTTTCATATTAAGCATTAAGCTAGTGAACTCGCATTAGACAACATTTGGTTTAGTCAAACATTTTGGCATTTAAATATACGTATGTGTGTGTGTGTGTGTGTGTGTGTGTGTGTGTGTGTGTGTGTGTGTGTGTGATGTAGTGGGGGAGGATTGTTGCCATAGGGACGAATGCAGCAGAAGGAAGATGGGGGCCCGCCTCCTGACCTGCACAGAGAAACCGAATGACAGTCACAGAGCTGAGGCTAGACAGGCGCTGGTCACAATGAGAGGAGGAGGGGAGAGGGGCAGAGCCGCACCCGTGCAAACAAATTGCCTGGGCTTCAGCGACTACTCACCACTTAGCATTAGCATCAAAAAGAGATTATGCTAATATGATCAAAGGTGGCTTTTGTGTCCCAGTAACAATCCAAGGGCACTGGGGATGCATGAAACCATGATAGCATTATGCGCAGGCTGAACATTAACATTGCACTTAAAAATGAGAACATTGAAGAAAAAAAAACTAAAATATGACTCATTTCAAATGTATTGCATGGAAAAATTACATTAAAAAGACACCTAAATAAGTGCTTGAAAACAAACAGTTCCTAAAGATGAAATACCAAGTATATGGAACTGAAGTTAAACACAACTGAACTGTACTTCAGCAGTAATTATTTTGAATGCCACTAGAGGGAGCCCATCTACGACTAGTGCTTCCAAAGTTTATTCCATGAATGTTAGTAGTGTAGCCAAACTGCACTAGTTGTCATTTGTGTGCTACTATATGCTATTAATGAAGGACTAGATGATGTCAACACGTAACATGTGATGTCACTAGCAGTACAGTATTGCAGGAGTTGCATATACAGTTGTCAACTCGTACACGGTTTTGCTCCACTAGTCTGCTCAAGTTGTCCTAATGAGGACAAAGAGTGTCCTTGTCCACGGACCTTGAGATGGATAATCGATGATACGGAATAAATGATCAAACGGCTTTCCATCTGAAATGCACTTTTATGAAAGGGCTGTCACATGGAAATCCTGCATTGTCGATTCTGTTTTGAGAAAAGACAAGGCGGCAAAGCAAAGAGCCGATCACCTGACACTGCAGCAAACTCTCACGACCCGCAGGACGCGTTCAGCGGCGCAGCGCACCCATTCATCCGTTTCCCAAAAGCGTAGCACGTTGCAAAATTAGACAGCGGAGAGCTCTGAAGAAACGTAAGCGCCTCGCAGGTGGTGCCTGAACTTTTGTCCTTCTGCCCTTTCAAGTGTCTCTCAAGCCTGTGAAAACGCATCAGCCTCCACATTTTTCCCCCCCGGTGATTGTGGGTTTGGTCTCTCTTGTAACTCGCCCTCAGTCGTTTTGGGGTCGGTGGGTGCATCTCTTATTTACAGATCGTTATCATCTTAAACCGTGAAATCTACGAGCAAATGAACACTTTGAGATAAATCATGACGGAGCATACAAGTGTCTTTTTGCAAACATATTTTCATGGTTCCGCTTTCCAAGGAGTTTGTGTGTGTGTGTGTGAGTGTGAGTGTGTGTGTGAGAGAGATTATCATAAATATTGAATTATGTCTGTTTATATCAAATTTTAGACGAGCTGTAGTAATGTACTTGAGATGGCAAAAATAGACAACAGAATGCTACTTTGCACTTGAAGTGAGCAATCAGTCCAGTAACGATTATCCACTTACAAAACCTTTAATATGATACAAATAAAGAGCAGAGCCGAAAAAGAAAAAAAAAGCACCTGCATTCAGACTTATCACAGCCCGAGCAAACAAATGTATGTCCAACTGTTGTTACTGTGTGCTTTGTCAATTATTACAAAAATATATAAATAAGTACCACCGCTTCAGGGAGAGTCAGGAAGGAGCTTCTGTACAGTATGGCGCTTGAAATTTACCCCGCTGCTAATACAGCGTCCAAGGGCATGTACAGACACATTTGTCCAGCCAACGCGCTCCATCTGAATCAATTTTTAGGATAAAGAACATCGGCTCGGTCTGGCTGCGAGCGCAGAGGATTCTCTTCCTTGATCTGACCGGTTCAAGGCTTAAAATGTAATTGTCATAGGTTGACAGGTCAAGGGTGACAGTACAGTTTTCTCTAGGATGGGCCGTCGTCGCCATGTATCGCCTTATATTTCGACATCTCCTCCGGGAAGACTTTGCTGAGCTCGGAGATGAGAAGGCTCTTGAATTTCTGTAATAGAACAAAGAAGCCAGTAAATCAGAGGTGTCCAGTTCTAACAGACTCACAATTACAGTACTTATTACCGTCAGGGTGTCAATTTTTCCTTTAACTTGCTCGTTGCGGGCCAAGGCTCTCTCCAAACACTCCTTTGTGTATAGCTGTGGGTTTCGACCCTGATCGATGTATCTGAATAACATCACACAGACAAAGATGCACAATTCACAAGTTAATCACAATCAATCCTTTTTATCCACCCGTTTTCTACATCACATAGCGTCACTGGGGAGATGGAGCCTATCTGAGCTCTCTAAATAATTTCTAAACTTTTCACCACATTGTGACTTGAGTTTAGAGGGCAATCCTTTTTTGGAATTGGGCGTTGTGGGATAAACAAACACGTCAAGGCATAACATTTGGATGATTTGCTCAAATGCGAGGCAATGAAGTCACCATCCGAGTCCAGACTTACTCAAACACTTCCAGTGGTACGTTGATCTCATGCAGCTGTTGACGGCACTTCTCGATGTCTTGCAGTCCCGTTATCATTAAATTTCTGTAAAAAGAAAATTAAGCCATTAAAATGCCCGTCGAACTGCAATGTTTACAACGGGTCAATCCAAACGTGACTCACAGTTTTTGGTTGAGTCCCGCTTGGCTGCTCGACTGGAAGTCGCTGACGATAATTCCAAGCTGTCGAATATTTTCGACAAACTTTTCGAGATGCTCCTCGAGGTTTTCGTTTTTCTCCGCCATTTAAATGTTATTCGAAAGATGAAAATGGCTTCAAGGGATGTCGTTTGTCCAAACAATCGCCGGTCTCTCGTTAGCCACCACAACTAGCGTAGCTAATAGTGCAGTTGTGCTTTACGGCAAAGAACCAGCCAATCGCTACTGGGCGCTGGTGTGTTACCATAGTGATCACCAAGTGTTGTATTCTGTATGAAAACGTCGTGTTTCAGAAAATAAGGCTGTTTTTTTTTTTTTGCAAGCATTAAAGATGAAACCAAAACGCTGAAATGCTCCCTCACAATATTATTAATTTCATGTTTTCGTGAAAAGTTTCATTAACCTCTTAACATTTATTCGTCAGAAACAAAAGCCCTGAATAGGAAAGACTCATCATACTTATCAGTATCTACGGCGCCAATCAACAATTGAAAGAATAATTTATTACGTGTATAAACAATCATCATTGGAGTAAATAAATAGCATATTAAATAGTATATGCAGGTGTCTGACAACCCTAGACCCCACATGAACAGGAAATGATACCACCACCTTCTCAATAAAAGCTTTGGGTCTTCTTTCCGTGAAGTGACAGGATGATGTATTAATGAATGATAAAATAACGATTGAATGACGAAGAGAGACTGTACTGATTGAAATGTTTAAATGTTTGTCTTGTGGATGTTGTGATTGTCTGATTATCGAACATCATCAGCATGGACGCTAATACCACATGTACAATTGACATGTAATCAATATTTTGAAATGTGTATGTTTGTTCTTAACGGCGCGGCATCGTTTGAGTCTGCACACATGCGCACGCACGCACGCACACACACTCGCACACAATCGTCAGTGTGCGAGAGGAGATTTACTTTGAAATGCGTCTTTGCAGGGTGAGCGCATGTGGGCTGAGCGTTAGAGTTGGTGTGCTTGCTGGAGTCGTCATCCTCTGCATTACTCGAGCTGCAGCAGCTGAACACACATACACGCACACGTACATTTACGCTCGCACAAAGACAAGCACTATAATAAACGCGTTCCTGCGGCTCCGCTCCTTGGCAGCTCTCGTGGATCTTCTGGATTGTCGTTTTTTTTTTCACGCATACGTGGTGGCTATTTGCAGCAGATACTCTGGATTTCACGCAATTGGGTAAGCGAGTTCATGGTTTCATATGGGCTTCACTGGCAAGGGGGACACTCGCGTTCGTCGTGCAGGTGTTAGATTTGTGACCTCATCTAACGTTGTATGATCTCGTAGGCGTTTTTTGACCATTTTGTTCATGTAATGCAACCCTATTCGATGTAGTGACGTGCAGCCTTTATCTTTTTTAATGCATTAGTGACACATCGCCCGTACTGCGGCTAGAACAATGTTCTTGGCGCGGGGGAGGGATGAGATTGAAATCCAGACGAAACGCTACCTACATTGTTGTCTTGCGGGGCCGTGGATGACATTTCTCTATCTATGTGTAGTCTCGCCGTGCAGTGATGATGCACTGAGAGGAGAGGCGCAGGATCGTGGGCTGCGATTACCCCCGAAGGCTGTAGTGAAGGTTGAGATCTGAGAGTGGCGCAAGCAAGGTGAACTCAGTAGTCCCTATCCACGCCGAGGGAATCTCGACCCTCTGTCAGGGGATCGGTGGCGGAATCCCAACCAGATCCGTTCAATAAATTATGGCCACTCTACTGCGGAAAATCGGCCTGATCCGCCTGCACGACCGAGACACAGAGGACCCCAAACACCACCAGGGCTCTTTAAAGGGTACCAAAGGTACCCCGAAAAACAACAAACATTGTCAGACGGCCAACGACACCAACATCCTCAGCACCCCGGAGATCAAGGCGAGGAAGCTGGACCAGCACGGCAAGGACAAGGAAAAGCCAGGCAAGGATGCCAAGGAGAAACAACAACAGCAGCAGCAGCAGCAGCAGCAGCAGCAAACCGGCGGAGGTGGGAATAAAAGCACCGCAGCCTCCTCCGTCCCTCCGCTGGCACCTCACCGGCATCACTGCACCCAAGTGCGGACGCGCAGGCTGATGAAGGAGCTGCAGGAGATCCGCAGGTTAGGGGATAGCTTCATCACGGTGGAGCTGGTGGAGGAGAACCTATTCGACTGGAACGTCAAGCTGCATCAAGTGGACAAGGACTCCGCGCTGTGGCAGGACATGAAGGAGACGAGCACCGAGTTCATCCTGCTCAACGTCACCTTCCCCGACAACTTTCCTTTCTCGCCGCCCTTCATGCGGGTGCTGACGCCCCGCTTGGAAAATGGCTACGTGTTGGACGGGGGCGCCATTTGCATGGAGCTGCTGACCCCCCGCGGGTGGTCCAGCGCCTACACGGTGGAGGCCGTCATGAGGCAGTTTGCGGCCAGCCTCGTCAAAGGACAGGTGAGATCATATCGCCATCCCGACCACGCTACAGTTAATCGTCACCCTTATGCCGCATACGTGAATTTGCACCTGTTTGTCATTTACATATTTAAAACCCCCGTCACGCACATTTTGAGCGCATGTGCCACACGCTCATTTTGACGCGTTGGCTGCACTTCGGATCAGTGGTTAGCAGTGATCTGTCTGTCCCACACCTCAAACGTTTGGAATTAGAATTTCATCTCAGTGGGTCTGACTGGACCGTGCATTTTTTTGTATTGCAATAGAATAATGTTGTGCAACAGGGATGGGCAGACGTGTCATTAGTCGCGCTTACACTACTTTCCTGGGGCGCAAGCAAGAATTTGCAATACGAGCGGCATGCCGCAACCTTTGCAAAATCCGTCCACCATCAATTCAGATTGGTTTCCTTGCAGTGGAAGGACATTATCAGTTGGTGGCGGTAATGCACCATTAAGATGCTTTGCCACCACTGCACAGAGGAAGACTTAATATGGCGTCCAGTCAGTGGAGGGCAAATGTTATTGCATACAGTACTACACTGCAAGTAACACGCAGGCATTCTTTTCAATGGGCAGTATTAATTATCAGCCAAAGGGAATGAAATTGAAACAAAAAATGAAATGAGGGAGCAGAGTGCCATCGTGGTTTGCACACTTGCCTCCCAGTTATGAGGTTCTTGGTTTCAACCTTGACTTGGCCTTCCTGTGTGGGTTTTACATGCTTTTCCTCATGCTTGGTTGTCCCTCAACCCGAATGAGGACACATCCTATCGGAGATGGACGGATGTTTCTTTACGGCAACCGTTTCGAGCCACGCTCCCCCCCTCCCTTCCTCAATGCTCTCTGCAGTCCCCGTTTGATTGCCTTTCATCAGTCAGCATCCTCTGGCAACAAAGACCCGCATACCAAGTGAAAGTCACGCAGGCTCACGATACGTGTCCTCTACCCCCCCCAGCGCATTTACTAAAAATGAATAGACCACCGGGGGGTGGGAAAGCAGGCAGTGGGGACGCCACGATTGCAGACCTGTGTGATTTAGATCAACTGGATTATGTAATCCTTTCAAATCCTGCCCCGCTCGGTGTTTTGCAGCATCTCTGCGCTTCCGATGGAAATGGCTGCATCCTCAAATGCACTCCGCAGAGCTTTACTTAAAAATAAATCTGAATCTGCTTGTTCGTCCTCAGCGAGACTGAGCAGGATGATTGATATCCCCCTCCCACCGCTCCCCCTCAAAAAGTACCAGATTGTCCTCCACGTAACCCTGTTGTGTCGTGCGTTTTGTTAAATTCACAAAGCATCTCCTATGCAAATGAGGCGGATCGCTTGTGTGCGCGCGTGTGCGGAACCCCGCTTGGCAAATTGACGACTGTGCCGCTGCAGTGTTTCCTCCTCGTATCTGATGGAAGCCTCCTTGATGAACGTGGATGTACAGTATGCATTTGCGTCTTCCACTAACAGTGCTTGGCATGCGCTGCAATTTCCCAAGCAACACTCAAATAGGAACTCAATTTGTTCCATTGAAATTGGAGGGAATTGTTAAACATTTTAAGAATGAATACTATATTTTATATTATTAACATGTTGAGGGGGTGGGGGTGTGTGTGTAAAGAAATTAAATGTTTTCTTGAAGTGTAAGTAAGCTTTTCAGTTAGTTCGCATGCTCCTTGCGTGTGTTTTCATTTTACATTTGACCAGCCTGTACACACTCAAGCAGCAGCATCTCTAAATGTGACTGCTGATAACTTAAACTTTGAAGTTGGGGGCACTTGTAAGCAAGACAGTCACAGAATTTGGATTCATTCAAAATTCCGCGCGAGCATGGGTCGAACCCACACAGGAAAGCCAGAGTTGAGTCTACTTCTCATTTTAGTTTTTCCCCCACATCCCAGTGAAGCATGATGACATCATCAGTAGCACGTTAGTTTGATGAACCATCCCATTAATGCTTCCTGTGGTGTGTAAGTGCTTTCAAGCGCTATGTGGATGCGAAATTTCGTGCTGGTTATGACATCTGACCAATTTTTTTTTTTTTAAGCATGATTTTATCCTCTAATGACCCGACTATCAGTCCCAGAGAGGCTCCATGATCCGATGAGTCCACTATTGATCTCTTGTTTGTTCATCCTGACCTCTTGATGCACATGCCTGCGTTATGCAACAAGCCGCCTCCGGTCCCCTCGGGCCGTTTCCCGACATGCGACGGGACATTGCCATGCCTGTCCTGTTCCGTCCATTGACCGATTGCCATTCATCCAATTAGCCAGCAGCCACTCTGCCAGAGTGTGCCGCTCTCCGCAAACGAGCACTTTGCCCAAATAGCTAAACGCTGACATGGGACAGCTTCGGCTGCCAGCACTGACGCTGATTCATTTAATCTGATCTCCCACACTCTCTATGCCCCCCCCCACCCCCCTCCCCCCAAAAAGATGTCTAAAACACAGCGGTGAGTTTAAAAAAAAATTATTGTTCTTTTCATTGTTGCCTGAGATCACGACGCTGCTCATGAATCTTCAATTGACGCGTTTCAGGCTCAGGGCAGATTTTTATGTAAAGTCGACGCATTCTCCAGCCCTCTCACATCCTCGCAAATAAGGGAATACACCAACAGCATAGCAGAGGCCCTATTTAAAAAAAAAAAAAAGCCTTCAATGAAAGTGAGGTTATGTTCCTTGCCAGCGCATCACCATGGCAGCAAAGTCTTTCACAATAGCCAGCAATAATGAGGCCCGTCAGCAAGGCGACAGGCACCATTTTGAGGTGGCGAGAGCAACCGTAAGTGATGGAGAAGATATGCATGGCTAATCAGATCGCATGTGATCCCTGCCCCTGCGACCGCAACTGAGTCTGCGAGCGTGTCTGCAATATTGTGACATCACGGGCGCATCAGGGTGCATCATTGACAACTCACAAAGCACCGAGTGTGGAAAAAAAAGCGGGTTGTATCATTCGCCAAGTATTTATCCGAGCTGCAGTGCAACATGCAGAAAGGCCGGCCGGCGAAACATTTGTTTCGTTAGTTTGAGCAGCGAGCCACCAGCCAATAAAGCCGCTGAGTTAAGTGGCGCAGTGCGATCTAACAAAGTGCGAGGTAGCGAACCAACGCCAGAGCCATCGATCATAGGAGCCGCACGCCGGATGACCAGTGGGAAGATCTACGGTGTCCGTGGAATCTCGCCAACACTGTGCTGAAGATGCTGGACAAATATAATGGAATGAAAAGCATGCTTTTAAAAAATTGTGATTATTATGATTCAACTCAAGTCATTTCAGTTCATTTTTAGATCAAAACACTCCAGTGTGTGTTTTTCCCTACCATCCCAATGTAATTGTGTGAAACTAGTTAAAAGGGGGCAGCTCAATGCTACCATACATGCAAAATGCCATAGACTGGCGAACGAATAGCATTGATGTCACAGCGTGATGCAATTTTAGGAGAGAGACAATATGTGTATTCACAGTCACGGGCATATCTTCTTTATCCTCTGCGTCAAATTCTACGTCACTTGTGAAACTGTTCTTTGTTTGTGTCTGTATTATTCTGCCCCCTGCTGGCTAAGGCGCGCACACCAGGGGCAGCACAACGCGTGGCTCCAACTGCATAATTATATTTCCATCGTTTCAATGGGGAAAAGAGTATTTGAGCTACGACTTCACACTTCACCGAATGTTTGTCGTTTTGGGAGCTGATCTAAGTGATCGCGCTTCTCACTCATGATCCTTGATTTCATCTCTTGCAGGGGCGTATATGTCGGAAAGCAGGCAAGTCCAAGAAGGCCTTCAGCCGTAAAGAAGCCGAGGCCACCTTCAAGTCGTTGGTGAAGACCCACGAGAAGTACGGCTGGGTGTCCCCGCCCGTGTCGGACGGCTGAGCGCCGACCCCTGACCTCCAACATGCAAAATGACACCACGCTAACTCAACAATCTGTCACACTCACCTTTTCTTGTTGCTTGTATTTATTTTAATGTGTGTGTGTGTGTGTGTGTGTGTGTGTGTGTGTGTGTGTGTGTGTGTGTGTGTGTGTGTGTGTGTGTGTGTGTGTGTGTGTTACATGGGGGACTTTGTATTTGATATGCAGACAAGCTATCACTTTCACATCATCATCATCACCATCACTTTTCCAGGAAGTGATTTGCCCTCACCCTCGCCCAGGGAAATTCTTTCCCCATTTTGGGAAAGGCCTGAGAAGGAGGTGTGTGTGTGTGTGTGTGTGTGTGTGTGTGTGTGTGTGTGTGTGTGTGTGTGTGTGTGTGTGTGTGTGTGTGTGTGTGTGTGTGTGTGTGTGTGTGTGTGTGTGTGTGTGTGTGTGTGTGTGTGTGTGTGTGTGTGTGTGTGCATTTGGGAATGCATTTCTTGCTTTTCCTCCATCTCTATGTATTTTTTTTTTCTTCACGTGCACATGCAGTTGGACCCTGTGTGGACTTTTGCAGCCGAATGAAGCAGACTCATCCCCCTGTGGCGCTCGCCTTGCCCTCCCCACGCCCAAGCCCGTCCCTCCTCTTCCTTTCGGCATTACTCTCGGTCGTCTGCCTGTGGCTGCGGGCTCATTTGCATATAAATGAAGCCGTTCATGTTTAATAGACGGGCAGCTCGCCGACTTCGCCGCTCGTTCGTTTCGTCCCTTTTTTTTTTTTTTTTACTGTCGGCTGTGCGGTTGCCCACACTTGGATGCAACATGAAGATTGTAATGTACATGGAGCTGTGCTCTCTCTGTTTCTTTCTCATCCTTCCAAGCCCGCTCGCCCACTGTCTTTTTGTCTCGTGGCTAAATTTAGCGCTCACTGTTGCATAGATGAATATTGATTTCTAATGGAAAGGGAAAAAAAAGTCACATGATGCATTATGCAGAGACTTTGTACGATACATAGTATAAGCGTCACTCATTTCGTTGTGTTTGTTGGTGAGGAAGAAGACTGCCCTCCTCATGATTTCGATGAAGGTCTGACTTTATTTTGTGTGGACGTGCGTGAAAGTCGCACAGCCCTCTTAACGGACAACTATGAACTGTGAATGACACGAAGGCCTCAAGAGTTACTGTTTGTAAGGGAATATGCGTGTGTGTGTTTGGTGTGAAACCAACCAAAGTCCAGCAGGAAATCCGCTGTGCGATGAACACACTCGTGCACGCACCCGCTGTACCCGCACGGCTTGATATGCAGACTGGGGCTCGCTATTTCGATGAATGTACGCTCCCTAGCACCACTCGACTGCCCAGAGAGAGACATCCGGGGATAAATGGGAGAGGGCAAGCCGAGAGAACGGGGCGCACGGCGGGGGGTCGCTTCTCGGAAATGTCAGTGAGTCGTGAGATTGTCAAAACCTGCGTCTGACTTAGCCCAATAGCAGAATTGCCTTTGAGCTGTTGTAAGAAAAGATTCAAGAATGGCGTGACGAAAAATTGATTTCTTACCAAAGCTGCAAAAGCGATCCGGCCTCGTCTCATGTAGTTTTGAAGAGCCATCGTTGTGGATTATCTGACGGTTCCTTTCCGAAAAGAGCTAGCATCACAGTTCCGTTTTTTTTTTTTTCAAATATATGAATATCGTGACCGTTCGTTCAAAGAAATCACTCGGGCACTTATGCTATTGGGCGCAGGATATGCTAGACATGCAGTTATGTAAGAATGTTCCTCCTAAATGTAGAATCGACCAGAATGTGCGTCCCGATAATTTGAAGTCCACACGGTGTGTTGTCATGCCGCTCGTGCGTCTGCAACTTGTCCTTCCTGTCAGCTCGGCTTCCACTTCTGCCATGTGCCAGTTAAATGTCAGAGACAAAGCTGCTAATTGGGCTGACATTTCTGCCAAGCGTCATACGATCGAGACGGGCGCTTGAGTGCGAAAGGATGGAGGATGTCAAACCTCCCGCTCGGCTCCCTCCTCCGCCCACTGGCATTTCGGTCCGTGATGCGTAGCCCCGTGGCGTTTGTTTTAGTCGAGGAAGGTACGTGTGTGTGTGTGTGTGTGTGTGTGTGTGTGTGTGTGTGTGTGTGTGTGTGTGTGTGTGTGTGTGTGGGAGGGGGTGCAGAAATACTGTAAATTGACTTCATATTCTACCACAAAATATCTCTTAGCTGAGTGTTTGCTGGTTTCAAGTCAATCATTTTGGTGATCTCTAGATTTAGACTGGTAGTGAGCAGACACTAACTGAGCTGGTTCTGTTGTATTATATTTGCATGTCAATTGTGATTGGTAGCTACTTACTGTATATTTTTTTTTTTTTTTTTCTTTTTCAAGAAAAGTCAGGAAAACTGGAGATAAACAAAAAAAAAAGCAAAATGCTTCTCGTTCTTTTTTCGCTTTATTTTTGAAGAGGAGCTTCTGTACTGTATGTGTGTGTGTGTGTGTGTGTGTGTGTGTGTGTGCGCTTCTCTTTTGATGCGTCCTCAAATGTCATATTGTCCTCTATGAATGTTTGTTTTAATTTATTTGGGATTTGCCAAAAATGAAGATTTGAAGCATGATGCAGGTATTGCCATGAGAAAATGAAGGGAAGGGGGGGAAGGAAGGAAGGGAAAAAAAACACGAAGGGGATTTGTGTTTATGTGGACAACTGAAGGACAAAGTTGCAAAGCCTCAACACCTTAAAAAAAAAAAAAAGGGACTTCTCCCTTGGAAGAAAATCCTGACCCAGCTTAAAAACAAATTTGCGACAGGTTCCCATCAAATCACACTTTACCCCGTCTGCCCTGCTGTGATTTGGCTTCATGCTCTTAAAATTTGGATAAAAATACCCCCACCCCCACCTCAACCTCCCTCAATCACAGACGTAGGAGCAATTTGAAGCTCCCAGTGCTTCACATCTCATGTACGATATGGGCATGTGCACATCAGACCGGAGATCACCGACTCTGGACAGTTCCATTCCCCTGACTTGATTGTTTGTGGGAAGAGGCTCTGTTTGCAAGACCAAACCAGAATGTGCAATAAAATACACAGCATATTCAAAAGTGGTTGTATTGTCTGGGTTTTGTTTTTCATCTGCATGAAACTCCAGCCTACCGCCGTAATTTGTGAATTCTTATTTCTGGCTGTAGTATACCCCCCCGCCCACTTTCATCCACTAAAACTGCACATTAGACAGTGGCCTTTTGTCGTTGGCAGCCAAAGGCACACCCGTGCAATAACAGTACCTTTTGTCAAAAGGTGACATACTGGTGTGACTTTTCAGCGTTTGGTGAACCAATATGACTCATCATGTCAATGGAAGCCAACAAATCTTAAACCAAAACATTTTGAAGGTTTGGATTGGAATATAGCTGCACATTCCATCGGGTTATTTATTCATTTATTTTTTGCAAAGATTTACAAATTTGCCCACAACTCAGATTCTGTCCACGTCAGCACATGCTCAGCAGCTTACGACAAACGGCTGAAGTGCACAAATTGCACAAGAACCAGTACACACACACACACACACACACCTTAACACACCATCATCATTGCAAATGAACCCTAATTAATGAATCCCCTCCGAGCGCCCTTGTTTTCGTGTAGCTGATGCTCGCCACTGCTCATTAGCGCGGCAAAACCTGGGCAGCATATGGAATCCATACTATGGATCTGCCTCAGTGAGCGAAATATTGACGAGGGCATGGCGCGAACTCGCCGTGGACACCGGCGCGTGCAAAAGCTGCAAAATATTCTCATTAGTCAATAGCATCAGCTTGTGCACAGGACTCTATGGGGGGGGAGGAAAAAAAAACATTCACTCTTCAATTCAGGTCTGATATTCCATTCCGCAAAGGTTACTTCAGTTTGAATTTAGACTCGAAGTGCGACCGCTTGGATCTTACTGTCTCTGTAAACGGCACACACCATGACACCAACTTGTTTAAATGATTCAAACAGTTAAACTGTCAAAAGGATGTTATGGTGGTCAAATTATTCTCAAGTCACATACTGTACTTCAGTATTACAAACAATGGTGCTTCGAGTGACTGGAGTTAAGGGTTTCTCAAGATCTGAGCCAACCGTTTGGATGTTTTTCTTTTGCTCTGATTCGCTAGCAAAAAAAATGGAGATGCCAGCAGTGAACTCAACTCACTTCACAACAAGCCGCAGAGAGTCAATAGGGCTTCAAAAACTTTGAATGCCACTCAGTTCACTTTTGCACTCACCGTAAAACAAAGACAATTACACGTTGAATGTTCAAAACAAAACACATCACTCTGCCTTAAAGTCCACTAGCTTAATGCTAACGCTAAAGTGGGGAAACTCCATCGGCGGGCTTTAAGCGGCAGATATTTGAACAGAAACTGTGGAGAAACACACGTACACAGACGGTTAATACTAACGGGGGGTTGTTCTTTATCCTCAGCAAAGAACTGTTCGTATTTCTGCAGCCAAATGAGGAGTTGAGTCTCGCTTCGTGGATGAAGTGGCCAAGGCATGAACACCAGAAAAAGTAGCAATGAGCTGAAGGGGGAAAAAAATGTAGCAAAAACTGTTGAATTCTTTACGTTCTATCGAATGATGTCATCACTGTATGTTTTTATACATATTAAGCATGGCTCATGAAACCGCTCATAGCATTCAACAGATGAGGTTTCGGCCAGTTGGCAGAATTTAAAATCGGAAGTGACATTGCCATAAGGTCCCGAAGCTTAAAGATTACAGCTTCATCTCCGTCTGAATCATATTGATGTCATTATATAAGATGTGATTCGCGCATGTCCTCTTTCCTCTCCCCAAACGCAGAGAAGGACATTTTGGAAGCACGCTGAGAGACGGGGACACAGTCGCACCTTTTCGTTTTTGACTGCCCGCGTCGCACACATCTGATTTCATGATCGGCTTTGGTATGATTCCCAATAATCGTTACCGTAAATCCAGTTAGTAGTTTTCTGTTAAATTGCTCTGGCTGGTGTTTTTCTGGAGGCCGAGTGGACCACGCTGAGACCCTCGCGCCGTTCATTTGAGCGCGTTCACGGCAGATCGAGCGCACAAGCACGTGCGTGGCAAGCGGCAGTTCGCTCTGACGTAAGCTCTGGGCCCGGGATGGCGGCGAGAGTCCGCTTTGGCAGTCGCTCCGCCTTCGCCTGTTTTCAGCTTCAGCATCGGGGCCATTCTTAGCAGACGAAAGCGCACTATAAATATTTTATGTGGCCCAGTGCATGTGGGAAAATGTATTTTTAGCAACCCGCGGCGCTTTCACGCGTGGCAGCCTCGCTCTTCACCAATGCGCATCCGTCAACCAAACCGCCTTGCATAAATGTGTGCTGCGTTCTATCAAGGGATCGATGTGATGCTGATGCGCGTGGTACGCCATTTGAGTCGTTCAGGATTTGTCTGTCGTTGGGCCGTTTGAATGGATCGATTTCGCCGCGTTACAAATGTTCAGTCGACACATCTTGGCCATGTTATTCAAATATGAAATGAGGTCAAATTTTGGGAACACCCTGCAATGGACAAGGGGAAAACCACCAAAGACGTCTGAGCAGAGTGGTTGAAATGCAAAGCATGGCCTTTATGTCCCCCCCCTTCCAGGCCCGCCAAGACTCGCATGCGTGACCATGAGCAGCCCAGATTGTAACGGTGCTGCCAGCAAAGGTAGAGCAGAGTCACATTGAACCTGAACAGGGTGAAAGGGTGAAATCATGATTCGTCTTTTTTTATTTTTTATTTTCCTGGTACATTTTGTTCCAGGTCTGCAAGCGGCCGTCTTGAGGACCAATAACTGCCACTCTGCAGAGTGCCCTCCATCTCACCTTGACCAATCGTGTGGAATGGCCGTGATTGTGTGTGAGATACAGCAGCACATTAAGCTGATTTATTGAGCCACTCTCTGGTAAGAGCCTTCCCACACACGCGCACACACACATACGTGAGCAGGTACATATAGCCTCCCTTAAAGATTCAATTGTGAGAAAGTGTAACGAAGCAACAAATGCTATGGCAACAACACGGCCGGATGCCGACTTTCCCTCCACCCCAGGCTCCTCCTCTCTTTGCCCTCCTTTCCTCGTCTCCTTCCTGCCTGGCGTCCGTGCTGACTGCTAATGAGGAGCGACGCTTGGGCCAAGTGTGAGAATGAGAGTCGGGAATGCAGAGTGCCTTTGTTGGCGGCTGTGCATGAGTTCGCATTTTTTTAGGGGGGAAAAATGAGGGAAAGTGGGAAATCAAGATAAAGCCAGGCATGTTCTTCAGCTTCTCTTCTCTCGCTCTGCCTGTTACTAGGCAACACCTGCAGGCATGCACTAAATAAAGCCTTGTGTCCGCCACTAGCCCCCGCCCGTCATCAACGCCCACCCAACCACCCGCCTCCACCCACCTTCCTCCTTGCCAACTCCAAATCTCACTGCTCATGCATTCAATCAATCTCTTCTTCCTCTGCTTGTCCCTCACCTCTCCCAGTACTTAAACCCCCAACCCCTCCCCCACTCCCACCATCAGCCTCCTTGATGACAACGTCCCATTTATATCAGACATTTAAGGAATTTCTCACATTATTGTCCGCAATCCAGGAGATCGTAGTGCATGGACCATCAGTGGCATGTTTACTGAAACAATATTACGTAATTACATTTCTCGTCATTTATGAATGGCGTGGGCCATCTGTAAATTAAAAATAAATAAATAAATACATTTGACCCTCGAGCACAAAGTTATCCCACCCCTGGTTTAAATAATTTGAGATTAAAATACAATACAGGATGTGAGTTAATGATTCTGGCCTTAAGGTCCATTTGCAGCGGGATGCCATTTTCACCCGTTTTGGTGTATAATGACCAACGCGGCAGCCAAAAGGCACGGCAAAAACAACAAAAAAGGCATCCCTGTAGCCTCAGGTACCCTGACTTGCAGCTGAATAGCTTCAAAGCATTTTCAGCCTGGTGCGATTTTGACAGGTCTGGAATTTTATGTTATTCAGCCTGCCCTGTCTGTCCTTTTTTCTGAGATGTCTCAAAAAGACCACGTTAAAAAAAAAAAACTAAAAACGGAGTCGCCTTCCTTTCAAGAAAGAAAACCCACTTAAAATAAATGACAGCGTAATCATGAACAAACATGTAGGCTGTGCTGAAAAATTAACTGAACAAAACCGGCACAGCTTCTGGTTGTCCCGCGCAGCTTCACTACGCAACAAACGAACGTGTTTGCGAGTGTCTGGGTGTGAGCTGTGGTCGACAATAGCTCCCGCGTGTGTGCTGGGAGTGACTTTGTCGTGTCTTGTTGTCCTGCCGTGACATGTAGCGGGAAGCATTGACGTTCTGATCCCAAAAGGTAGCTGGATATTGTTCCATAAGTGTGTTTAGTCGCTGCGGCTGCTGTTCAGCAGGTGCAGGAAATGGAAAGAGCACTTGAAGTGCCGAGGCCAAATGGAACCGGGCGCCTATTTGTTCATCTCTTTCATTGTGTAACGCACTCCAGCAGCTCTTAAAGGCCGGAGATGTCGTTCGGTAAGACAACGCCGGCGTGCACAAGCGCAGGGGTGCAAAGGTGTAAAAGCTGCAGCGTCAGTGAATAAAGTGCAGAGATGGGGAAATGGGGTGGGGGGGGGTTATACGGACAGGCTGCATCTTTGCCTTTGTCTAATTTTGCAAAGGATGAGAACAGGCTTTGCACAATTATCAGATAAAGCCAGCAGGCGTAGTCAGAGATTTAGCAACAGATTTTAAAAGGCCTTGCCGTGTGCGTGTGTGTGTGGTGATTGGTTTAATCCAAACACCAGAGTCTCCTCTGGGTGAATCCGCCTCGCTCAGTCAGTGCAGCGTTGCATAACCGCTCAATTATATAATCCCAAACTATATGCATGTGGACGAGGCTTAGCAAGGCAGCGAGTGGGCACAGAGCATGCAAGCGTCTCACACCAGTGGGGACCACTGCAGCAGGAGGAGGAGGAGCACAAAAAAAAATGGGATGAAGGGACAAAATGCACCTCCACTTTACTGTAAACCTGCCCCATAAAATAAAAGAGAATAGAACGCGATTGGATATCTCAACGCCAACATTTGGTAGTTTTATGCTAGCATATGGGATCGACGCTTCACGAAATTAGCATAGCTGTGACGGGGAATTATACATTTTGACACTCTCGGACACATTCTCCTGCATCAAATCATCTTTCCATTTTCCTGAGGCTTTTATCATTTGGCATAAGCGCTTCGACTTGGGGCGAGGGGAGAGAAAATGTTTTTCATCTCCTGATTTCATCTTCCTGTTTGTCACGTTTTAGGAGGACAAACCACAGAGTTGTGTTCGCGTCCAGTTTCCTGCCTTCTGCAGTGGAGAGGTGAGAGTCCTTGTTGTCATAACAGCTGTTGTCATGGTAGCTCCACCGGGCAATCAACACATCTCATCCATGCGTTCGGCCATCCCCCGACAAGATACTGCACCGCTGTGTTCAATCTATGCGACTTTTGAGATGGCATTTATAATAACCGTCCAATTAGTGTTATTTGTCGAACATACCAATCGCAGTTGCGCTCGCAAATCTCACGTGAGAAAACTCAGAACGCAAGTGAGTCGTGACCTGAGTCACCGTGACGTCATTTTCAGTTCGACAGCAAGTGGCAAAATGGCCGCCGCCCCCGAGATGGATTCGAAACGGGTGGTTTTTGCCGCTTCATTCATATTCCACAATCACAACAAAATAGTTTCATCAGAATGCCGTGTTCAGACCAGTGGGGGCGAAATGTTGAAAAGGAAGCTTTTGACTTGACTTTCCCTTGAACAAGATGTCCGTGCATAAAGAACCACCGGACGATTATCTTGCAATGATTTGACGTGAAACCACAAATCTTTCACACCTTTATTTCGCTCAATTTATGCGCATTCAGGTGTACAAAATGAGATGACTAAATATAAAATTATTTTAAAACGCAAAACAGAATGAAAGCTTCCACCGCTGGGCAGCTGGAAGAGCATTTTGAAACAAAAGAAACCAACCATTGAATTGACTCCCCCCCACCTTAAAAAAAAAAAAGGCCTCTTCCTGGGTAATACCCAAAACATTCCAGCCAAGCTGTCTTCCTCTGAGAGAGATTCCTTCGGTTACGACATTGTGCTGAAGAATAAGCTCCTCCTCTTTATCCCCCACACACACAGCGTAATCTTCGGAGCGGCCTGCAGCCCTCGGAGCTTCAATGCACTTTGACTCAGTCCTCTTCTTCCACTCTCAGACGCTCGTCCCTTGACTGTCGCCATCCATCTTGACTTCCGATGATCCATTCTCACTCCCGTTCTCCAAATCCAGGCCCCTCTCGTCCTCCTCCCCAACCGCCGCTTCTTCCTCGCCTTCCTCCTCCTCGCCTTTGGCCTCCTCGTCCGTTGGCTTCTGACCCACGCCCTGCTTGTCCCGGAAGACCTCCACGCCCAGCATGCGTAGGTAGTGGTACCTCTCGTTGCGAGGGACGAAGGCGCGGATGGACGTCTTTCCCCTCCAGCCGCACAGTTGGATGGAACACTGAGGCTCTGCTGACTTACTGGCAAACGGGAAGGGAAAACGCACAGAAATCGTGACACTGATCTAATGGTCCCGAACATCACCTTCGCTTCGCCAAAGGAAAGACACTCACTTGGGGTTGGGAATGTACTTCAACACAATGCTGCCCATCACTACAGAAGACAACGGTAAAACATAGGTTTAAGAAACGACGCCCCAAATCTGTTCACGTGAGCCGCAACGTTGTTTTCCAGCCCACCTATTTTTTGGGCTTGAGCGTGGGCGTCCGCCTCCAATTTGCTGAGGAAGGGGTTTTCCTGAGTCAGCAGCACTTTGATGTCCTCCACACTCACCGTGATGATCCTCGCGCGAATATACGGCTGCAGAGTGTAGATACCCTGACGAGGGGGGAGGGGGGGGGCAAGGGCACATGCTCAGGAAGCCTTAAATGCGACTGAATTCAGTTCCGAATGTATTTTGGCGTATTAAGATCGTCTTCTAAAACGCATTGAGAGAAAATGGAGATGAATTTCTTGATGAATGTCTTAATCACCTCTTGAGCCAGCCTAAAGGCACAACCAAACTCTTCCCCATCGCTGTTACGACACCACACTTTCACCCCTGTATTGATAATCTAGAAGGGAGTGGAGAAAATAAGGGTTAGCTCCTATTTTTAACATGAGCGATACCCTTCTTGAATCAGAACCTTCAGGCGCTCGCTGTTGTTGAGCATCACGTTGCGCAACTCTTTGGACACCATGTACAAATGTCGCTTCTTGCCCTCGTGGGTTCGGGTCAGCACGTTCATCTTGGGGAAGTTTGGAGACAAGTCGTAGAAGGATCTACATGACGTTCAATGAGATACGGTTCGTTTTTCGGGAACGCATACAGTTGCATGTCACTTTTTTTTTTTTGATGGATTGACGACTCACTGCATGGTGGAGAAGACGGGGTCATCTTCACTGAGGAACACAAAGGGATCTTCTTTGTATCCAAATAGCTTCATCTTTTTGGAGGGTGGAGGTCTAAGAGACAAGAAAAAAAAATTGAAATCTATTCCAATTTGTTTGCAGTTTCGTCAAGCGGTGTGACTCACCCACACACGCCATCTTGTTTGGCGCTGGAAGAAGCTCCTTTGGGTGCTCGCGCCTGGGCCTCCTCGCCGCCGCCTCCTTCCTGCATCTCCTCACCCTCGGGGAGACAAGGAGTCTCTGCCGGAGCCACCGGAGAGCTTTGCGTTTGGGCTTCGGCGCTAGACGAGGCCTCTTTCCTCAGCTGGAGGCAAGCGGGACAAGTAAGTGTAATTTGTTACCAGCTGTGCTAAGGAGAACTGAACGGGTGAGCGGCGGAGTGCTGGCGGGACAAGTGCGGGGCGGGAGGGTGATGATCATTTTTTTCCGCTTCCTGCTGAGAGTAATGGTCAAATCATCCATGATTGTGAATGAGAACGTACTTTGGGATATCTTTTGTTCCAGGGCATCGGGGCTTTCTTCAGTAGCACAGCCACAAAGAAACCTCCCGTGTTCTGGTGATGTGGCAGAATCCTCATACTGACAAGACAAGACGATCTTAAAATCTGGCATTTCAGTTTCACTTCATCCGATCAAAAAACATTTTATTTTCTACCAACTTGATCCATCCATACCTGTGACATACACTCACGGCCGGAACAATTAAATGCTCTCCCACGACAAACTCATCGCTTTGCGTTTTCACTGAGGAAGTCAATTTGTGAGTAAAGCTGATTTTTTTTTTGGTGCCATTTCTGCTCCTTGATGATCTTACAAGATCTTGCTCATGTAATTTGCTTGGTTCGTAAACACCAATCTAATACACACACACACACACAACGCTCCTCTGGTTTTGTGCCAACAGGTTGATCGTGTGGCAACAGTGACATCCGCAGGCCAGAACTTTTCACTGTCGTCCAACTGTGATGTCATCGCTCCGTCAGAAGACGGGTGACATTGATGTGCGTGCGTGATCCGTACCATCTCTCCAGATGCATGCCGGCCAGCTTTTCTGCATCTGTCGGCGCGAACATGGTGGGTCGGATTTGAGTGTGGCGACTGGCGGGAACCTCCGACCAGTCAGTGTACCACTTGCCCTCTTTCGTCATCAGCTGGAGAAATACAACAACTGCTTTCAGCGCGTGATCGGGCCATTCGGCTTCCAGTCATCACTATTAAAATGGCCTCTTTGTCTGTTGTCATCGTCATACCTTCCAGGAAGTCACCCCGGGCATCCACTTCAAGCCGGGCAGGTCAGAAGAGCAGTCGACCAGCTCCAGTGCTCCTTGTAACATCAATGGCACAAGCAATGACGTAAGGCTTCCTATACTCCCCCCGCGCCGCTTTGACATGTTCAGTTTCAACCCCCCAAAATAGTTCTGTGCCTTATAGTAACATATAAACATTTATTTCACTGAAAAGGGATACAATGATTGTAGTGTAATTGAGCTTAAGGACACACACACACACACACTTTAGTCTTCCTGTGTTGAAAAGGGGCGTGGCCTAGTGAGCGACATCAAGAGCTCCTGAAAATATCCTGCAGCCTAAAGAACAGATGTAGTCCAAAATCAAAGTCCCCGAGTGTTTGATACCTTCGCTTTTCTCCAGGAGTGCCGCTATGACAGCTTCATCCTCAATGGGGTTGAGAGAACAGGTGGAGTAGACCATCCTGCCGCCGACGGCCAGCTGTTCCACACCGCGCACAGCAATACGCATCTGGAGGCTGGTGCGTGCAAACACACATTATAACACTGCCAACTTTTATAATTAGAACCACAAGAGCACTCTCCACCGCTCTGCCATTAAAAGCTATTTGATTTACTGCGAAAAAAAAAAGGTAAGCACTCGACTACTTAAGAGGCCGCTTAAACACACAATCGCTGCCTCCGCTCACCCGTGAAGGTGCAGGCTGTTGCTGGTCGTCCACTTCTTCCACACGTCTATGTTCTTCCTCATCGTGCCGTCCCCGCTGCGTGAACACCCAGCAGACCGCCGTGGTCACACACATACTGAATTTGTCTTCACATTTCAAGTGGGGGGTGACGCACTATATTGTCCATAGCACTGGGCCCGACCTTTTATCTTTTGCATCTATTATTTCGAGGTGTCACATGTTGTTGCTAAGTGGCAGTACAACCACATTGCAAAAACAGAAACTAAATTAAAGGGGGGCGCAATGCAAGTTTCTTCTGACCTGCAGGGCACGTCGCACAAGATGCGGTCGTAGAAGAGGATGTCCTTCTTTCCGTCACAATCTTGAATCTGCAGCATGGGGAAGCAGGAGGCGTCATGGTTGACCACCATGATGCAGGGGCTGTTGAGGCGCTTGGCCTGGTGCACCAGCAGGTAGCAGCGTTTGTTGTCCACGTCGTTGGCGATGACGAAGCCCTCTGAGAAAAATTATCATACGGTCTCGACTTGTCATTTTAATTTGTCCCGTGAGCCCACTTGTCACGCAAATCACCTTTACTCATTGAAATGAATTTAAATGTCATTAATCCGTCACTTCTTCTGGTCTGTGTGCCTAGGCCACTAACGGGCAGTAAAATGACACTGGCACATTACCAAAAAAATGACAATATCTCAAAAACGTGATGCATTTGGGAAAAAAAAAGAACAATCTTTTTTAAATGAACATCCAAAATTAAATTTTCGGGGTCCAAGAAGCCGTCTCTGATGATGGATTGTTTCATACCTGGAAAGGGCACATCCATGTCAGAATGAAGCATCTCAATCAGTTGGGCTGTTTTTGAGCCAGGAGCTGCACACATGTCCAAAATCTTCACAAAACATTCGTGTGTGTTAGTGCTCTGATGACATGGCGCATTCCCAGGCACAGATACGCAGATAATGTCATTCACTTATGGAAGACAAATTCCTTCCTAATTTCAATATCAAAAATCACTTGGGTTATTTGAATTTTCTGGTTTTCATGGTAATAACTCAATGTAGTTTTCCACGATATTCAGATTTACATGACAGGCACCTGGTCTATACGGCCACAATAAACTCAGTGACACATTTGGCTCTCTTGTTACCTTGTGATGGGACTCAATCTTCAAAAGAAGTGGAGGGATCATACTGACGGCTTCCTGGCGGCTGATGTTACCCTTTGAAAGGTAAACACAAAACAAGAACAGAATCTAGAGTCTGATATTTGGTCATCTTTTACATTTTTTTCAATGCTTCTGTTCTCTTCACACAGAAGACTCACCGACTCCGTTTCACTGACAAGAAACTGATGGAATTTCTCCAGCAGGGGACACTTCCTAATAATCTTACGACTCATGTTGGTGTGCCAGGCTTGCTCGTCGGGATACCTGGGAAAAATGGGTTGAGTGGGCGTTTCTTGTAACAGTGCTTGCACTCATCTCAGGATGAAGATTACCAGCTGAGAGGCTGCGGCGCCTCGATCTTCTGACCGTCGATCTCCAATTTCTCAATGTCCTTAAAGTACTTTTCCTTCAGGCAATGAAGGATTTCCTTCGCGTGGCTGGAACCAGGAAGAGAGGGAGAGACGTGAACTCAATTTTCCCCGATGAGATGTATTAAAATAATTTAATTTCTATTTCAGCCCCCCCAAAAAGATGAATATTTTGTGCAAGTACATTAGTGGCTGTCACTCTCCTTTTTTGACTGAACCCCCGCTATAATTACCAGTACTTTATGTTGAAGCGAGGGGAGGAGCTTCATTTAGTCAAGCTATAGCCTTGATGAGTGGAGAAAAATAAAACTACACGGCTTCATCCCAATCCCACACGAATTGTGAGAGTTCGGAACAGTGTATCCATTTTACCTTTTATATCCAGTGATACGTATGGTGGCTGGAAGCGGTTCCCTCATTGCGTTCATAAACTGTTCAAACTCTCCCTCTGGAACCAAGCCTTGTTCCTTGTAGTAGTGCTCAAACAGCTCATTTTCTTTCACAATGTCAGCATAACCAGCACCCCAACCCTGCAACGCAGACGAAGTGTTGTCATCAGGTTTTTGAGAAAGTGTTCTGCTTTTATTTTATTGATTTATTGCAATCAAGCGGATCAACCGCATTTGAATCAACATTTAACCTATAGTCAACAAGCAAATAAAATGATCTTTGTGTTGCAATGGATTAGTTAATTGAGAACAGGTTTGGCTTTCAGTTGTGATTGGTAGGCTGCAGTATAAAACACATCAGCTAGTTCAGTAGACTGGAGATGGGAACTACTAACACACCAGTCTTAACACTTTTTAGAGTTAGAGTTAGAGCAGAAGATTGACTCTTACAGCGTTGTCTCTGTGGTCTCTGCCTGCAGGCTGGTTTTTCTGCCTCTGTCTGCTTCTTTTCCCCATTTTGGAGAAGGTTACAACTCTAGAGTTAAGTATACGAAGCAGCTTTGTAAGCGCAAACACCCCAAAGTGGTGTGCAACTTTGGTAAATAGCAATACTGTACGTCTAACCACAGAGCCGCTATGCTACGCTATGTTAAAACCCTGCAGCGTGTGTAGTTTCTGACGCATTTGAATCAGGACCCTTTTTAGCCATCGACCAAATATGCCTGAAAGAAATATAATTTGGCCAAATCACTGGCTAACACACTGTACATATATCTAGACAGACGCAAGTTATTTTTTAAAAATATATATTTTTATGTTTATTCAACTGAAATGAGGACACCTGATTGTGGTGGAGCGGGGGTGTTGACGTTAAGATCAGTATCGTATCATTTATTTCTTCAAGACCTATTAAAGATTTTTTTGTATGCTTGTATGCATGACACGACCCGGTGTGATACCAAACAATATGTGGAATTACTGTCATGCAGCTCCACGGACGCTCTGTTTTACATACCGCCTCTGGGGCTGACTCGTACGTTGATGTTGCCGCCTTATTAGATGTGGCAAAGGTAACCTTCACTATCTTTTGACTTCACCGGTCGCCGTACTTTACCACATCCATGATGGCAGCGACGTCTACGTACTGTTTAGCGATCTAAGCGGTATCTCTGGATGTGTATATTACGGCGAAACCACCATTGACTCAAACGAAGAAGAACACGAAGTTCCAACCGGAAGTGTACATCTTTTAGCTCACGGTATCAAGTTAGGCTGCTAGCGTTTCTCTCATTGAGTCTGTAGAAATACTTGGTTATTCTCGACAAAAGAGGATACCATTGAAATAGTTGTACTTTTTTTACTGTTCATTTTTTTTGTTATTTATGTCCTTTATAAATGAGGTAATGCACTGTATCTCGAGCTGATTTTGCCCATAGTGTTGCTTGCCTTGTGATAGCTTTTTTTGACAATGAGTGGCGAAGTACAAGAAAAAGCGAAGGTAAGGTAAAATCCACGTGGAAACTTATGCTTGAATTTCAGTTGGAGAGTTATTTACTCAGTTAAACAGCAACGTAAGTGACAGCTTGTTTATGTATACACTCACAGTATTATGCGGGAGAGCAGTGAAAATTTTAAAGGCAAACAGACATGAATGTGAAACTAAAACGGTTTTTGGAACGGCGGGCTTGTTCTGCTGTTAGGCGAGACTAGTAGGAACCGGTGGTATGGAGCCACTAAACTTTAAAATTATTTTTCATTGAGAATAGAGCAAAGGGAGAGTGACTGTTTAAAGCTAATACAAAAGTCCACAATAAGCAGGGTGTCAACGCACAAGTGTTTTAAAGAATTGCATCTTAGTGCCTTTGCAAACCATCTTATCTAAAAAAAAAACACAGAATTCTGAGATGAAGCAAGACACAGAGGAGTCGGTCACCCTGGACAACGAGGATGCGTCAACTACAGCTGGCGGGACAGAGCCCCCCTTGGCTTCAAAGGACAGCAGTAGCAGTAGCCCCAAAGAGTCTGCAACGCCGCCTCAAGGAGATGAGGCAGCAAGTGAAGGTAATGTGCTGGTGTGTAGAGAACCTGCAGGAACAACATCCATTACTGGAACTTAGCCTTGTGCAGAGATGAAAGTCCTCCGGATTTTCCCGGAATTACGGGTTTTTCAAATTTTTATGAAAATCTCTCCGGAGAATTGAGGAAAATTTGCCTAAAATTAATCCGGATATTAGTTGACAACATTGAACGAAGACGCGTTTGAGTTCGTTGTTTTGCTTTCACGAGCGTAGCCATGTTGAGACACTAACGCTAAGATAAGATATCCTTTATTTGTCCCACACTGGGGAAATTTACAGTCTAGTAACTACACTAGTTTTTTACACTATTTACACTAGTAACAGTAAAGAGATTTTCATCTCTTTATAAACACACTTGGTAAGCCCCATGGGAACGAATAAAAGACACAGTGGACAAGACAGTTGTCGTAAAAAGTATATTTGGACAAAAAGGGAAACACACAGATTGGCAGAAAAACGTGTCCGTCCGACTTCGAGTGTCGTCTCGGCTAGCTTTGCTTAGCTGTTGTTTTTGTTGTGTGTGACGTCGGGTGTGTGACGTCGTTGCGTCGGCGCTGATTGGTTGAAATCAAAAGACGCGCTTGCGTACATGTTCGCGCTGAAGCACGCACAGCAGAGAACAGCGGACTATCTACTGCTGAGGCTCGCTTAGCTTGAGTGGCGTCGCCACAACCGTAATACCCTCGCCTCGCATTCTCATGGCCTCGCCATATCTCGGGAGATTTTGAAATTTCGTCGAGAACGGAAGCCACAAAGGGTGCACGTGTGCACACAAAAGGAAGATTAATCATTGAATGTCAAGTATTTGAATAGCGTTTTGTGTAAACTAATTCATGCGTGAGCGGCCAGGTGTGTGTGTGTATATAAATGTATGTATATATGTGTGTGTGTGTGTGTGTGTGTGTGTGTGTGTGTGTGTGTGTGTGTGTGTATATATATATATACATATATATATATATATACATACATACACACATTTTATTTATTTTTTCCGAGATTTTTAGAAAAGTCCACTTTCATCTCTGCTTGTGGAACAACATGAAGGGCCGCCACTCGATATCTGGCTTGCCCCGTAGAAAGCGATTGCTTAAAAATCTGCAATATAGCCATAGGTTTAATGCGATATTGCAGGAGTTCACTGTAATGATTTATCATGTCCAGCTTATCTTAGAAGACAACGGCAACCAACTAAACGCGTCAAATCCTAAATGTGTTTCTACCTTGTGTATGCATTTTATTGTAACCAGCGTTTCTACCTCCTCAGCAGCGGCAGCTCAGTCTCGCAAGGCCAACGAGCTGAGCCGCCAGCTGGAAGACATCCTCAGCATCTACTGCAGAGAGAGTCTTTCGGACGATGCCGGCGCCCTCGCCAACGGCCAGTCGCATAGCCTCGAGCTGAATGGGCTGACCGATGACAAAGAGGACAAGAGGGCCAGGGCGGGCAAAGTCAAGGGGGGTGCTTGCGGTGGAGACAAAGAGCAGAAGAAGACGCAAGACAAGAAGAAAGTGAAGGGTCTGGGTGAGGAAGAGCTCTTGATCGAAGTACAGATACTGTAAAACACAAATGTACAAGTACTGATTCAAACCGTTGAAGCGAAAGTAATGAAGCACAGTCTGAAATGTAGTTGGGTAAAAAAAGAAAGCTGGTAAAAAGCAAATGTATGAATTGGCTTCTCCATTTTTTGTGCTTGATACAGGCAAAGAAATCACCCTCCTCATGCAGACTCTCAACACATTGAGCACACCCGAGGAGAAGCTAACAGGCCTCTGCAAGAAGTACGCCGAACTGGTGAGCGTTTCCCCTCTCGCTTTCCTACTTCGCCACGAGCTGAACGTTTCAGTTCCTCGAATGGCGTTTGTGTGCGCCGTCGACAGCTGGAGGAGCATCGAAACAGGCAGAAGCAGATGCGAGCGCTGCAGAAGAAGCAGACGCAGGTGGTGCAGGAGAAGGACAACCTGAGGACCGAGCACAGCAAGGCCATCCTGGCTCGCAGCAAGCTGGAGAGCCTCTGCCGGGAGCTGCAGAGACACAACCGGACACTCAAGGTACACAGCACGCACAGAGAAGAGACCACATGACTTCATTAGACTTCAGAGTGGTTCAAAGGGCAATTAGGCACTATAGCACCTCCAACTGCTTTGGCATGCACTTGACGTCCAGTGCGGTCAATGTGCACATTGACAGCTTTGTGAGAATAAATGCCAGATTAACGTATGTTACATATGTAGTAGAGAGGCTGGAATTTTTGGTCCTGAAGTCTGGAATTTTGACTTTGATTTATTATGTTTTTTTTCTGGATTAAGCAAATAATTCTAAAAAGTACAGCTGCATTTGTGGAAATTACAACTTCAAAAATACAAAGCTTCAGAAATTACTGAACTGTCTATCTCTGGGAAAACTAAAAGAACCCCCCCCAACAAAAAAAAAACACTGGACATTTTGGGGTATATTTTAGATTATAACAATACCATGTTATTCCTGATTGTAGTAAGATTATTATGTTTAAATAACCTGCTCAAAAAAATTAATGGAACTCTTAAACCGCACAATGTAACTTTTTTTTCCTCTTTTACTTTAAGATTTACTCCTGGTGTCATCCATCCACCAAATTTAAATGCGGATGTTTTATTTTTTTTTTTCTGTCTCCACAGGAGGAAGGCATCCAGAGGACCCGTCTGGAGGAGGAGAAACGAAAGGAGGTGACTTCGCATTTTCAGTTGACGCTCAATGACATCCAGGTTCAGATGGAGCAACACAACGAGAGGAACGCCAGCCTGCGCCAGGAGAACACGGAGCTTGCCGAGAAGCTCAAGAAGCTCCACGAGCAGTACAAGCTACGAGAAGAGGTGCGGGCGCCGCCTTTTGTGCTAGCGCAAAGTGTTTTCATGCGCCTAAACCAGACTGTACCCGATCAGCATATCGACAAAGTGGTGAAGCACAAGGACCTGCAGCAGCAGCTGGTGGACACCAAACTTCACCAGGCGCAGGAGCTGCTCAGCAAGTCGGAGGAGCGCCACGAGACGGAGAAACATTTTGTAAACAATGACGCGCACGTGAACGCGAGCGTACACTTGTCGCTTCGGCTCAAGGTTTCCAACTCTCTTCTCATCATCAGCTGCTACAAGAGGCACTCGAGTCTCAGCGCATGTGCGAGCTGATGAAGCAGCAGGAAGGTCACCTCAAACAGCAGGTTTCCCCCGAAATCCTCTCCCCTGCTCCGTTTCCCCACGACGCCGGCACGATTCAACCCGCGTTGTGTTTTCGTAGCTGTCTCTGTACACCGAGAAGTTCGAGGAGTTCCAGACCACCTTGTCCAAGAGCAACGAGGTCTTTGCTACCTTCAAGCAAGAGATGGAGAAGGTGAGGAGTCCGACGTCGACGCGCAGGCCCGAGTCGGCGTTTAGCTTTGCCGCCGACAGACTTGGTTTTGCTTCCCTCCACATTTGAGCAGATGACTAAAAAGATCAAGAAGCTGGAGAAGGAGACGGCCATGTATCGCTCCAGGTGGGAGAGCAGCAACAAAGCTCTTCTGGAGATGGCTGAGGAGGTAACGCAGTGCCGCCGATGCAAATATACAAAAACTCAAACGGGGCTCAACATCGATGAGCGATGTCGCAAATGGACAAAACCTGTGAGTCATTGACAAAGATGGTGCCAAAGTTCTATTTGTGTCCAAATGAACCCCCAGTGTTGTTCCTTGTCATCAAGATAATGGCAAAGTAATGCATTTATTGCTTTGGACTCAGTGCAAAAACAGTGCTGAGAGGTGACTTTTTCAGGAAATAACAGAAGACGGGTTCCCCCGCAAAATTTGTGAGACACAAATATGGAGGCGGACCATGATACATTAACACCTTCGTAAAACCCCCAGTTCCCTTTCAGAAGTGATATTTTCTATTTCTGTTTTCATCTTGTACTACACAAATACTCAGTTGGCTCTTCATCAGACTTGACAGTGTGCGTGAGCAAACATTTAATTTTTCCAAACCATTTCATGTTGCAAAATACAACTGTGCCAGTGAAATTCGAGCAAGATTATGTAGTGAAGAGTTATTGTTAACATTGATATCCAACTGGCCGTGACTCTTGTAAGACTCAAGGGAGGCCATGTGGCACTCAGAAATTGCGTTTAGTCCGCAGCTCAAAATGGCAGACCTCCGCGATGAATTTATTGTGTTTTCATAAAAGCTGCAAGTCAGATTTGGGTGGGAAACGGAACTTTGGTGCTCATGTTTTTCGCGCAGAAATCCGCGCAAGACCGCGACTTTGAAGCCCTTCAAGGCAAAGTCCAGCGGCTGGAGAAGCTGCGCCGCGCCCTCAAAGTGGAACGTAACGAGCTCAACAAGAAAGTCCAGAAGCTCAGCGGCACCCCCGCGGCGCCCACCTCCGACTCAGAATGCCCCTCGCCGACACCCACAGACTCCCTGCCGGAAGGCGGCTCGGATGCTGCCACAAGCAGCTTCAGCCACGCCCTCCCCGAATCCAGCTCCCAAAACCCGACATGTCACGCCGAACTGCACACGGACACCCAAGTGGAGGCGGTTCAGCCTGTCGCCACGCAGAAATGATGATCACTCCGGACCACCCCCACCCCCATGTCAGAAATCAAACTCACTTTTTTCCCCTTCTCCAATTCTCGCCTCCGATGGACGTTTTGAAAGCGTCACGTCCACCACCATTTTCAAAGCGTCGAATCACAGTTTTGAAAGTACCTGACGAGTTATCATTTTGGTTCTATTACCTTTTCGGTAAATTTCGATTTCGATTGATGCTGAGGTACAAAAGTCCATCCCAAGAAGGCAGCCTTTCTTTGATGGAACCCCTCTTTTATTCTTGTTCATTCCCATGGAAAGTTTCCAACGTTGAAAATTGATTTAATTTTCCAGCCCGAGTGATAGAATTCATCTTCATATTGTACTGGTTGATTTCGCATTCCCTTCGACAAACACTTGATTGCTTAAAGAGCCATTCGTGTTACATTACGTGTAGTATTGTGAACGCTACTTGATGGAAGTCGATAAAGATGTCATTGAATATTAGCCAGTAATATGAAATGTCCTCTCTCTATTTTTGCTGCGCGCATTTGTGTTTTGGGGGACCGCTATGCAAAACACGCTCCCTCGGTTTGATTCTGTGGCCGTCTGAAGTGGAAAGCACTTAGAATGTTGGTTCTTTTTTCATCTATCCACGCATCTGTCATCCATCAAAGCTGGCAAGCTTTGATTGTTACCTCATGTTCAAATGTAGGAGTTGAATTCTTTTTCCTTTGTGTTATTTCTTATTTAGACATGATTTTAAAAGCTAATAATGACTCTGTAGCACTGGAAATCAGTATTTCCTGACCTTGTCTCACACAACAGATTTGTTGAACACGCAAAGGAACCAAAGATATTCCTTGTTTCTTTTGCTGTGCTTTTGTCTGTCCTGAGACGACTTCACATTTTGTTAAATAAAATATTTGAGTAGTGCAGATTTGTCATGGTTTTTGATGAGCAAAGTGCAGAGGTGAGATGTTCGCCAAAATAAAAGCTTTTAACTATCAAAATATTTAAAAGGATTTTAAAATAGACCTTTTTTGGGGAGGGGGCGTAATGGATGGATGGATAGTAAGTATTATTTGACGACGTAAATAACTGCTTGCTTGTTTAATGTCAGTGATGTACTGTATTTTGAAAGCCCACCCGGAAGTACTGGCTTTGCCTCTCTTGGGGTGCCTTGACGCTCGAGCGACCGCCTGACAAGAGAGACACAAGGGATGGCTGCTGGAGGAGACAAGTGGACCGGGCCTTTCGCGATTTCGGAAAGCTCCCGAAAGCGACCTTAACCGTTTGCCGAGCTGCCGTGACTCCACGGTGGCGACTTGCACCTCCGCCTTCCTCCCCGCCCTGTTTACACTGCGAGACGGCGAAAATCGACCAGCCAGCTAGACAGAGACGGTTTTGACAGCCTTTTGAGCGTAAGTAGCTTGCTCCATTTCAAATGCATTTGTGGTCATTTCAGGCTATGTGCGACTGCCGTTTATTGCGTCCCCTTGAAAGGACAAGGGCCATTTATATGTGAGACCTGCATCCGTGACGTCACGTGGTGATGGGGATGAAGCCACACCCTCAAATAACCCCTGCCACATGAATGGCAAGTTGAGATTCAAATTCAGTTCCATGTACTAGTAGTCCACTCTCAGCTCACTCGTGCAGCAACCATACATCGTGAGGCAAAACTGTCCACAAGTTGACATCTGCGCGCTACTAGTCACTTAGTGTTATATCATTTGTGATATTAATATTCATTTGTATGTGTTCTTGTTTTGGGCCAAGTGTGTTTATAAAGAGGCGAAAATCTCTTTTATCTAATTTTAAAAGGGTTAATTGATTCATTCTAAGAAAACAACTTTTTAAAATGTAACTTTAAATTTCACGTTAACTGGTTGATGTTTAAATACAGTTGAATAAGTTCGAAATAGCACACGAAAAATGAATGTCTTATTGTATATATAAAATACATTTTCCCAAATATAGTTAACCTTTTCCACAAACAATGTGGCCCTTCAATCCATTTTAAAAATCAAATGAGCATAAGTTTGCCCATCCTTGATTTACATGCATGTTGTGTGATATTTATTGCATTAATTTAACCCCCCTCCCCCTTCTTTCTTAAACTTTGTGAACAAAAACATGTTTATGTAACATCTACTTTGTATTTATTTATCTCAAAGAGTAAATTTTGAGTTAATTCGTTGTAATTAGTAAAGTCAGTTATTTTCCCTGCTGTATCAGTCTGTTTCGGCGGAGATGAATGTCTTCTGCAGTGATCTTTTGCATGATTTAAAGCATGCAGCTGGCAGACAGCACACTGCTGAGTCAGCGACACTCAACTTAAAGGCAGGAGGCGCATTGATCGCAGGAGACTTTGGCTTTACAAAACATTCATATGATTTCAATGGTTGTTCCTCTTACACTAAGTGGTTTTGTTCGTTTTGTCGTTCTCTCGCCGTCAGCTCAAGAGGTCCATGGCCACCTTTTCCTTCCGCCAGTGACAGGTGAGTCAAGCTGGCCTCCCCGGGTCCCTCCCAGCCCCCTGCTCCGGACCCGGACCCGGGCCCTGACTGGGCGCACAATGATGAGGATCAGTATGTAGCGGAGGGCGAATCCAGTCAGCCTGACATCTTCAGGGCCCTCTCTTACTACAAGGACGCGGAGACCATCACAGGTAAAACATCAGGTTGTAATCTAGTTCCCCGAAGCCCCCCAAAATCATGTTTGGCACTCGCAAATTCGCCCTATTCATGAATTTTTTTGTGCGGGGGCTATCATCTGATATTTGCTGCAGAACTCTCCTGAGTCAAAAAGTTTTTCTTCAGTGGCACTATGTTGGCATGAGGTGAGGAGCTTCTTTGATATTGCTATATGCCTTTAGATGTGTGCAACAGCACCGACTTGCCCGAATTTGAGATTATCAGCCTCCTGGAGGAGCAGCTGCCAGTTTATCGCTTGCGGGCCGACACGGTTTACGGCTACGACCACGATGACTGGCTGCACACGCCTCTGCTGGCCTCCGACGCCCCGCTCGACCTGACCACCGAGCAGATAGAAGAGACGCTCAAATACTTCTGTAAGTCTGCGCACTTTCGCGCTTTAAATCATATATTGTAGTGCACAACTGGGGTTGGAAGAGTTTTTGACTTTTCATGAGATACTTATTTTACTTAGAATTTTTTAAATTCAGTTACTTTTCATCTAGTTTTAGAGCCAGTTTGTTGGTTTTATTAGTTAAAAAAAAAGTCACATTTTGGTTTTGGGGTTTTTTCTTCATTTTTTTAAAAGTATATGATGTATATTGAGTGCAAGATTAAAAAAAAAAGTCAATAAGCATTGTGTAATAAAATTAAGTATACCGTAATTCTCAAACAACTGAAAGATGTACTCCACTACCAAATGAATCCTAAGTCGAACTGATAACACAAGTTATTCATGATACATTTATGCAGGAGCCAGGTATGCCTAAAGGTGTGAAATTTGATTTATTCAGTTTAGGATGATGTGACCTGGATGGGAGGTACAGTACAGTATTTCCTCTGCAGGTCTAGTTCTACAAATTTAGGAAAATACTTAATTGGTCGCCTCAGAATGTTACATTATAGTAACCAGTTGAACGATGGCCCATCCTTGGCCCAGCCATTGGTCTCCTCTTCCAAAAGTGAGCTCCATGCGACTCGCTCACTCTCTCTGGCTCTACCGGTGGGGCGGGCAGTGGTGTGTGGCACCGAGAGAGGGACAGCATGAGAATGTAACTCGCCGGTCAGAGTGGAACTCAAAGGGGAGATGGGAAGTGAGAGCGGGATGGAGACGTTAAGACGGGATGAGTCGGATGATTGCCGTTTTCCGGAGGAGAAGAAAGGTAAAAGACGACACTATGTGAGGTGTTAATTTGAAATAGAAATTGCAGTTGACCAATGATGGTGCAATACTGTTTACAGTAGTTTTTGTTTGTTTTATTCATTTCATTTTTAGAAGGGGTTTGGTCATTTTTATTTTTTTGAAAATGCTTCATTTAATTATAATTATTTATTTTTTTAGTAGTATATATACAGCAATTGACATATGTGCATCGCAAACTGTAGTTCTTGCAATGTTGCAGCGAGCTGATCATCGATTGGACAAAGTCAATAAGAGTTAGCACCGCGGGTTGTGCGCCATGGAAAAACAACATCAACAACATCATCGGCGTCACTGCTGACGAAAGCCTCGCACAAACTTGACCTGGCCGCTACCTCTGAAATGAATATTCTGGAAAACTGCGGAGGTTGCATAATGTCACTGGCTCTTTGTGCTTCCTCGCTAACCTCCTCTTCCGTGTGCGTGTGTGTCCACAGTGCTGTGTGCTGACAGAGTGGGCCAGATGACAAAGACCTTCAGTGACATTGATGCCGTCACACGTCTTCTGGAGGAGGTGAGCTCACTCGTCTGAGATGTCACAAGCACACACACAAAAAGTCACATGCGACACACACAAAAAAAATGTTCACACAAATAAATACCTCTCACACACAAAAGCTCTCACATTTGCAAAACAATCGAAAATCGGGACTCATTTGAGCAATGAGCGAGTTGAACCGTAACCTTGGCAACAGACTTGGTGCATGAAAGCGCCAATCAACATCCCGATTTGACATTTGGCTTACTTTCGCTCACATACATTTGAACTCACACCTTAAAAGAAAAGTCTTACTTTTCCAAAAATAAGTCTCAGGCGTTTGGTCGCGTGTGAGGTATTTTTGGGCTACATTGCGCCCGCCTCAAACGGATGCGCTATAAATATCCAGCTGCTTGTGTTGCGAATATATCAAAAGTGTCTCCAGTGTCGCTTTTGGTCTTGTGCGTTAGAAAGAGAGAGATCTGGAGTTGGCTGCAAAGATCGGCCAGTCTCTCCTGAAGAAGAATCGAGTTCTGACTGAACACAACGACTATCTGGAGGAGCAAGTGGGACAAATCACTGAAGAGGTCCACCGACACACCCACACGACAGATGTCTTGTTGACGTGCACCGCATGGGAGGGATTGACTTGAATGTAAGATTTTGGTCCGGCAGGTGGCCCAGCTGCACCATGAATTGAACCTGAAAGACGAGCTGCTGCAGTTTTACACCAATGCGGCCGACGAGAGCGAGGAGGAGTCCGGCGGATCGCCAACGTCTGCATTTTTTAATCGACTTCCATATACTTCTGGGCACCCATGATCGCTTGAGTTACTCGTGCGCAGTTGGCTTGTAATGTAAAATTAGTAAATTGCTAATGAATAATTGATGTCCACCCAAAAAGCTTTGTAATTGCTTATAGATGCCACAAGATGGCAGTATACAAAACAAGGCAACAAGGCTCTTCCCTCCAGGAGCGTCGAGATGAAGCCAGATGTCAGCAAAGCAATCATTTTATATTCGTTTTTAAGTATATCACATGTTGTAGCTCAAAAGAGTAAAAGTTGATGTAAATTTCAGTTGTTATGTCGACCATGTTCTTGTGTGCCCGAAGGGGTAAGAGGAGTCGGGTGGAAGCTGCCGCGGGAGGTTTCCTGAGCGACACCCTGCAGAGGAAACTCAAGGAGCTGGAAGAAGAGAATCTGTCCCTCCGCTCGGAGGTCTGTCCGCGATGACGGCCGCCTTGTCAGTATTGCCGTTGATGCCGCGAAGTCACCTTTTTATGCCCGCGTGCAGGCGAGTCATCTCAAGTCTGAGACCGAGACGTACGAGGAGAAGGAGCAGCAGCTCGTCAATGACTGCGTGAAGGAACTCAGTTGGTTTCCTCCATTTGTCGGCCCACTCGATTTTGTGTGTCGTTACTGGGAACCAACTTTGAAAACGACAACTTTTCCCCCCCCGCAGGGTTGTCCAGTCTTCAAATCTCGACCATCGCGGAGGAGCTCGCACGCAAGACTGACGACGCCTCCCGACAGCAAGAAGAGATTACGCACCTCCTCTCCCAAATTGTCGACTTGCAGAAGAAAGCCAAGTCTGTGAGTGATGCGAATAACGTACACAAGAGAAACGTGGCCTTTCCTTCCTGTGTTCATCGCCAACTTCCTGTCTGCCCGTGCGCAGTTTGCCGTGGAGAACGAAGAGCTCTCTCAGCATCTGATCGCGGCCAAAGATGCGCAAAGGCAGCTCACTGCAGAGGTGAGTCTTAAGTTGCCGTGGCGACCGACCGACACTGTAAAACAGGGGTCTCAAACTCAATTTATCCGGGGTCCACTGGAGGCAGAGTCTGGGTGAGGCTGGGCCACATCAGGATTTCCACAAGAAAAGCGCTGATGAATCATTCCAATGTTCTCAAATATCTTTATTTTTAACACAAAATAATGAATTAAATAAAATAATTTGAAAAAGAAGCCACCCCGTCCTTCTCCATGAAGTCTTTTACTTCTGCTCTCAACTCCAAAAAATCTCTTCAATACGTTTCCCCTGCTGAGCCAACGTACCCCAGTGAAGTAGAGCACATCCCCGTATTCTGATTTTATTTCCTCTAAAAAATGGGCGGGGCGGAATAGGGTCAATACCTCACCGTGATTGGTTCGTTCAGCTCCGCACACAACAAGAGTCATTCATATCAATCTTGCGGGTCGCACTAATATTAATCTTTCATATTAAGACGGGGGCCGCAAATGATCATCCCGGGGGCCGCAGTTGGCCCGCGGACCGCACGTTTGAGACCACTGCTGTAAAACTTTCCATAAGCACAAAAAGCTTCTCATGCGCACCAAAAATCTCTCACTCACCCAAAATATTCTCACCCAAAGCATTTTTTGATTCACCAAATCGTCTCTTACTAAATAAAAACACAAAAAAAGTCACAGGGCAAAAAAAAATAGCTTCTGTTATTTTATTTTTTTGTGAGTTTTTTTTTAATCTACATGCCACTTTGCCAAAAGTATGACCTTAATACGTGACGTTTCTACCAGCTGCAAGAGTTGGAGGAGAAGTACTTGGAGTGCATCGAAATGCTACACGAGGCCCAGGAGGAGCTGAAGAACTTGAGGAACAGGAACTATGCCGTGGGAACGCCCAGACGCTTCCATCCGCTCGGATTGTACCCCATGGTGAGGGCCTTGCAGTGCTGCGTGAATGTGCGTGCGTGTGTACAAGACGCACGCAGCTCACGCGTGTGCTTGGCAGGATTCCTTGGCTGCCGAGATTGAGGGAACCATGAGGAAGGAGCTGAGCCTGGACGACCCCGACTGTGAGCAGCAAAAGTACGGCTGAAATATTTCATTTTGATATTCTGGGGTGTCGCACTAAAAGTGACCCCAATGGCGGACGGGTGTATTGGAAGTGAGGCGTTTATTGATTCAAGTGGGTGGTGCCCTCGACAATTCACGGACACAGGGAGGCCTTTATTTGAGGGAATATCGTATCTCAAGGGGTGTATAATAAGATGGCAACCAAATTATGCAATAGTATTTAATTCTATTGGACTGTGCAGGTGTTCCTGTTTTTTGTTTGCACCTTCATCCGAGTCTAACAAAGCTGCTCTCCATCCCCACCGCATGTGTTCATCTTGAAATCGTGATTTGGGATGTTTACTCCGGTAGGGTCCACCGCAAGCGTGTTTTCGAGACGGTCAAGAATGTGAACCAGACAGTGCGTCGGCGTTCTGTGACCCCGACCGGCGGGAACATTCCGGGCTCCAACCAGTCCTTGTCCTCGCGCACGTCGCCCATGTCCAGCGGGCTCAGCAGCCCTCACTCCAGCCTGTGTGGAGGCGACCTGGGCGGGGACGGCGTCGCCCTGGACAACCGCGCTCAGAGCATCCTCATGGAGACGGCGTCCAATCAGGAGAGGTGAGGAGGGGATTTGCAACAGATAATGTCACCATTATCCAAAACTGCTCAAAATAAAGACCGCTTTCGTTGACCAAGACGAGTTTTAAAAGTGGTACCGGAGCTTGCGACTCAACTCTTTCTATGACTCTTTAGGAACGCAGACAGCCGAGAGAAGAAGACAAGCGGAGCTGAGGATTTGCGTCTGGCCCTGCGCCGCCTGTCCCTGCGGCGTCAGAACAACCTGAGCGAGCGGCGCTTCTTCGAGGAGGAGCGGGAGCGACGGCGAGGTGTCGGCCTCCCTGACGCCGCCGGCCAGGGCAGCATCATGACCCCCTCGGAAAGCATCATGTCGCTGGGGAACCTCCACCTGTGGGCCTCTAGGGGGCCCTACCTGCCCGACAAACTGCAGATTGTCAAGCCGCTGGAAGGTGAGGGCGGGGCGAAAAAGGAGCGAGAGAGCAGGAGGAGAAGGAGGAGGGAGGAGGGCAGGCCCGGGCAGACACCCGAGGGAGAAAGAGCGGGCGGATGGGCTTGGATGAGGAAGACCGGTGCTGGGTTGGAAAGGGAGCGGGGCAGGAGGTGGGCCAGCGACAAAGCCGGGACCGGGAAGAGGAAGGCGGTGAGCAAGGGGAAGGCCACGCCCCCCTCGCTCATGCTCTTCAACTCTTTCTGGTCTCTCATGCATCATCACAAGTCAGGTGTCTTTGCTTCCCCTCACACTTTCTGCAGGGACACTCAGCCCAGAGCGTGGCTCTAAAGTGGCAGTCCTCGATTGAGAGAGCTCCCTTTGGCGCCCCCTGGCTTCAGTGGCAGAAGATACTCCAAAATTGTTTGAGGAGGGCTCCTGATGCGAAACACAAATATCCCCGAATTTTAATAGGAAACGCGCTCAGAGAGAGCATGTAAATTAACCGGCCATCCTGTGCAGAAAACGCCTCTGTCTGAAAACCGACGTTGTTTCATATTAATATGGCAAATCATCCACTGGTAATAATAATAATAATAATAATACATTTTATTTATAAGCGCCTTTCAAGACACCCAAGGTATGTAATGCTTTTTAGGAATGATGATGACTGTTTGACCTTTCGGCTCCTTTGGGCATCCTAACTGATGACAATGTTGAATTCCAGCACAACTGTTAAAAAAAAAAAAAGCGCATTATAGCAATCCTTTTTAAGAGATACAATTTGATAACATTGTTATTATGGTTGTAGAGCTGTATTGCATCATACAGAGATGTCTTGCTCATATTTTGAGTACTTTATCGGTAGGGTTGATAAAGATCCTGAAGTTTGATTATTTTTTTTTTTTTAATGACATCACACGATTGATCTTAACATGGCAGAATATTTCATAATACAAGAATAACACAACACAAAGCTTCGTTAATCGCTTCGCTCTTCAAAGCACCTGGTAATGCCTTGAGTGTAAATGTAAGTATTCAACACGGGTTTGAATGAATTTCGAGTGTCCGGTATATGAGCAGGCCTCACTGTGATGCAATACCATTGTACAGTCACAATACCAGACGTAATTAAGGCATCATTTATTGATACAGTATTGGATCTCATCAGATTGTGTCGCCGCAGCTCCTGTTTTCATTCTCACTGTTCATTTTGCTTTGCTTTTAGACTCACCTGTTTTTCCTTTCCTTCTGTCCACATGGTGTACTTCCCTTTCTTCATTTCACCGTGTCTGACTAATAAAAGTATTTTTTTCTGTCATTCAAATTTCATTTCTTTTTCTGTCGCTTTTATCACCTTTGAGTTGTGTTATCACACTTGGTTCACTCAAACCATCACCTTAGACCGCATCCCACCCTAAACACATCACGGGCAACACCAGCTGGGTGTGGTACACCGCGGTCACACGTGTCTTTCCACCATAGGCTCGGCCACCCTCCATCACTGGCAGCAATTAGCCCAGCCGCATCTCGGGGTGATTCTGGACGCCAGGCCGGGGGTCGTGTCTAAAGGGTACCGACCCCTCGAACTCGAGCTTGAACAGGTCTGTATGTCCCACCGTACAGTTTGTCAATGTTGATTCATGTCGTGTACTTCTAAATGGGCATGATAAACGGATGAATCTGTTTTATGTCTGACATCCACAATCGTGGTTAACTACATTTTACCTGTGAAGAGCTCTTTTTTTTCCCCCAGCATGAGATCAAAATCACATTATGTGGCTAAAATAGTTTGTCAAAGTTTTACATGCGGCGTCAATAAATCCAATTTTCTCAATCATCAAAATGGAAAAAAAAGCTAAAAAAACAAGAGAAGGCCTTTCTTTCCGAAGTCTCCTTGAGCATCCAAGTGTCTTTTCATTCCCTCTTCCACTTTGCGAGTCAACCACATCCACCCATTTCAAACTCGCCCGATCAAGGCTCACCCCGATTGTACGTGACATGCCCAAGCAAGATTCTCCAGCACTTTTACGTGGCTGAATCCTTGAGGGATACAAATGTTCCCCGTATTCTTCCATGTCTGAATGTTTGTCAGCAGGTGTATTCTTGGGGGAGCTTCGAGGAGGACGAAGCGGGAGAGCAGTACTTCCAGAATCTACCCACCACCTCATCTTTGGCCTCCCCGGCTCTGCCCTGTACCTCCTCTAGCCTGGGGCAGCCCTCGCCACGCTTGACTCCGCCCTCGCCATCCCCATCGCCGCATCTCAGCAACACTGATGCACTCGGTGAGGCGGGAAGAAATGCTGTGAAAACTGTGTTGTGGCAGTTTAGTTTTTCTTTTTTTTAATGAGGATTCGTTTTTGTCTGCAGCTGCATACTATCCAGGTAAATGCATGGCCCATACAAGCTCCACCTACACCTTCACAACCTGCCGCATTCTGCATCCGACTGACGAGCAGACGCGGGTCACGCCCAGGTAAGCCCGCAGTACGAATGCAGAGTGCCCACCTGACTAAATTAAAACAGAAGACGGAATTTAATTTAAGAGACTTCTTTTCATTTGACCAAGTCGGCTCGTTTTGCTCGACAGTTTGCACGCCGTCCCTGCGTCGTCCTCCTGCGTAATGACCAGCTCGCTACTGGGCACGCCCGCCGCAACACCCTGCACGCCCCGCAGGCTGAGTCTGAGGCCGTCAGAGTCGTCAACAAATCTCAGGCAAAAAAAACACACCAACAAGCTCCTCGATGGACCAACTGGAAAGCGCTTAAGATGACCTTACCTGACTTGTTTCTTCCGTTGGTCCGCAGAGATGCCACGCGGACCACAAGCACTTGCCTGGGCCTAGTGCGCCTCCTACAGGAGAGAGGCATTTCTGCAGCAATGTATCACCAGAGTCAGGGATTGGATGCCAGTCAGGCCAACCAGGGGCTTTTATTCAGCACTTCCATTACTCCTCACAGACCCCCCGACCCGTTGCGTCCCTCCACCCCACCGAGCTCCCCCACAGGACAGGGGCCTTCAGCCATAGCAACCTCCCTGGGCTTTGACTTCAAGAGCCCCTCTTATGACAACTTCCTGGCTTCCAAGCCAGCGCGGTCCATCCTGAAGGAGGTGACGGGAAGGACGAGGGGCCGACAGAAGGGGCGGGACTGCGAGAGCCAGACTGACGTGAGTGTGACCGTGCACAACCTCAACCTGCTGGACAAGGTGAAACGGCTCGGGGTGGCCGGGGCGGCGGGGGCCCGAGCAGCCAGTCCCGGGCCCATCCTTGGGGGGCCTCTGGGTGGGCTACGCAGATCAGGCTCCCCCTTCGGGCCGGACGGGATCAGACGGAACCGGAGTTATCCGGCCAGTATGGCCATGAAAGCTCCAGGTCCTCCAGAGTAATATTGATTACTGATGTATGAGGAAGGACTGGCTGCTGGTCAGTCACATGCTCACCGTTTTATAAATGCGTATAGAAAATGACTTATTCTGAGCAAATGAATATACTTTGTAGCAAGGGGCTTCACAAAGCATAAATGCAGTGTTCCCCCTCCATATTTGCCTGCCACAAATTACCCAACTTGTAATTGCCTGGAGATGTCACAAGACATCAGAGCGCTATGAGTGACGCGCCTCAAATCACTCCAACGTTGTTCCGTGACACCACGATGGTGCTGAAGTACGACTACTATATTAGACAAAGCTTTGTTCTGAACACAAAAACAATGAGTGGTTTTTCTTTTTTTGTTTTTCCCCAATAAATAAGATATCTTCCCCCCCAAAATCCACCTATCACAGTCCAAGCAAACTAATACAGCAATGGTCTTATCTAACCGTTGGCCTCAACATCAGTGAATACTTGCTCAATTCAAGGGTTGGATCAAGAAGTCTGTAGTGTTGCACGGTAATGCTTGAACAAAAATATGTTGATATATACAATAAAAATGAATACATTACTTTTATTGCGTCAACTTGCATTGGATTCTGCAAGTGTTCCTCATGTTTTGGCCAATGTGGTACACAGTGTTTTTTCCCCTTCTTTTTAACCTATTGATGGACTATTCAACGTTGACGGTCTGTTTGGCTTCTCCCTTTCCGTGAAATGAGACTGGAACTGTTTGAGTTGTAATATACCGTGGGGGTAGATGTTTATTTTTCCTCGATGTTGACAGTGCGTTATTACTGAAATGAGAATGAGTTCAATTGCTTAAATCGAAATATTTACTATAAAAGCCTACGTGTAAAAGTGTAAACACTGGAAATACATATACAGTGTGCATCTCTAAAATTGATGAGATGGCGGGTCGTTGGATATTATGCTTGGAAGCAGATACTGTATTAAAAATGAGAAAACGACTGGTTATTTGATTTTCATCTTAAAATGGAAACCCCAAAATTGAAAGACTCTGGGTTGTTTCGTTTGCTATCTGGAACGAGTCAGGAAAAGTCTAATAACAGTTTTCTATTTCTACCACGGAGTGCAGGACAGGAATGGAAAAACGGCTCGTCCATTTGGCATTCCCGGAAGTTATGACCGACAGTATTTTTCACACTAACCACAAGATGGCGGCAGCGTAGCGCCCGAAGACGATGGAGTGTTGCGAAACGATAGGCAGGTTGCTCTACTTAATAGCATGCCACACTTTATTTTTGTGGCGTGAAATTCAAGCAATTCAAACCAACGAAAGTGAATTATTTGCCACAAAGTACTCCAAACTAGCTTTTATTCCGCAACACTCCATAGTCTTAAGGCGCCCCGCTCTCGCCCTCTTGTGGTCAGTGTGAGAAACAGAAAAAAATTGACAAGCCGTTCTTTCATTTGTGCCCCGTGCTACTGTATGTTCTATTTTCAGTGTTGAAATGAAAAAAAAAAAGATTTAAGTCCGTTATTTGACCCCCCACACCTCCTTTCTCATTCCAGACAACAAACTAGAAAATCAAACTATTTAAATTTTGGTGTTCCGATTTTACTATGAAAGTAAAATAACCAGTCGTTTTTCCATTTTTTTTTTCATTACATTTCCCTTCGCCTAAATTGGCCCAAAAGAGTATGAGAGACCTTTGAGGTATGGCTCAAGCAAATAGTGGAAGCTTGTTCCACCCCTGGCACATTACACCACCTCCCAAATAATTTATAATGTGTTGCTCCTGGAAAACAGGGCGAAGCAGCCCCAGTCAGTCGCAGGTGTTATATAACAGGCCCCGGGCTTAGTGAAGCTGTCATCTGCTGGAATTGTAAAACAATGGGAGTGCAGGGTCAGAGCAGAGCATGGCCCCTACTGTGATAATAACATTGTCGGGTGACTATATTTAGAGGCTCGTTTTGCCTTGTGTGCGTGTACACTTGTAACATTACTCTTTTTGTGGGGACATAAATCTGTGTACATGACGCGCTCCTCCTTCTGGAGGCAATGTAAGGCCATCGAGCCATGCTTGCACACACGTCAATGTGATGTCATCCAAAGGTGTGTGTTTGTGCTTTCAGCAACATACACACAGTTTGGGATAATACACTCGCACTAAGATCCAATGCGGACCCCTCTATAAAGTTGCTGTTTTTCCTTCCGCTGAAACTGGGGCCTTAGATAACGTAAAAGGCACCTTCAGACTTTTGCTAGGCCTAAAAATAAAAACAGCAAAAGCTTTCAAGAACAGCTGAAATTTGGGGTGAATCAAATGCACTTTAAATCGTGGCAGGTGTGTGCTGACGCAGCCGCTTCGCAATTATAAAAGGGTGTGCACATAATTCCAGTTTATTTTCACCTCCCCTCTCAAAAGGATTTCTTTTGTGTCCAGGTTGTTGTTGCTCGTACTCCTATTACGGGTGAAAAAAGTTTTGAAATTATTTAACCTGACCTCATCTTTTAGATCACAACAACCTCGCATTTGAATTAGGGGTGTGTAGACTTTTATACCCACTGTAACTGACTAGATAAAGGATGCCCATTGCTAGTTGTAGTTTCAAATATTTAGGTGGCTTTCAGTTACCTTGTTTAGCTCCTTGAGAGAAAATGTGCAGTTATATTTTACCATTCCGTAATGAAATGGCTGAAATGTTTTGTAGCACAGCTTGCAAGACCGCAACTTCTCACCACCAAACTGGGGGGGGAAAGAAAATCACAAAAAAGCTTCAGATGATTTCATGTCCTGTGTTCATTGGCTTCCAGCCAATCACGAGGAGATAAGCCCATCAACATTGCCAAGTTGCTCTCAGGGTTATCAGCGCTGATGTTTACCCAACCCTGGTCACCACATGTTCTCAATTTATACTCAGTGGACACTCCAGTACCTGCGAAAGTCCTCATCCACAACATTAATATGCACACTTTTGAGCGACACTCTCAGACAGGCTCAGTTGTACGTTGACTTGCAAATGTTTCAAAATTTGAGCCATCTCTCAATTATATTTTTCTTGCCTAGACATGCAAGCAAAAATTTGCGCTAAGAGTTCTAGATGCCGTTGGACTCAATTCCCCTCGAAACGAGCCACAGTTTGGCATAAAATGAGCAATTCTTCGAAAAGAGGCTCGATGCCACCCCTCGTTTGGAGTGCGCTGTCAAACTCAACATCAAACAAAGTGACGTTCACGTTGCGTATTGAAAACAAGCCCATTTTAATGTTAACGATACAAATCGAGCTGGCGAATGAAGAGCATTGACGTTGCGTGTTACAACCCATTTAATAGCAACGGGGCAAATTGAAAATCTGTCAATATGCAAAGTCTGTTTTGAGAGGCCACTTCATCCTAAGTACGACGTAGTAAGAATTTTGAAAACCGGATGAAGCGTTTGGAGGATTGGAGCTCTGTGCGTGCGTGTGGGAGGGGGCATTTTAGAGGCATTTGAGGTTCTCATTCCATTCTTTTATACTTGGAGGTCTGCAGTGCATATGGATGCAAATGCAACTTGCAGGTCACATTTAGTGCTGAGTTTGCTTTATGTGCTGTACGTTATAAAGAGTGTGTAGTGACTGTCACTTGCCAGGAAGCCAAGTGACAAAGTCCATTTCGGGAGTGGTTTATGCTGGAGGAATGGGTCAAATAAAATCTGCATCCAAGAGCTCTAAACCTCTGTGAAATACTGTTTACTGGGACTGCGGGATAGTCATAAAATGTACATTTTACGGACAAAAGTATGAACCTTGTCAACCACCGCTTGACCCCCGGAACCCAATAATTCTTCATCTTACCGAGACATTTGCAACTTTTGTGGGAATAGTTTAGTGTGGAAAATCTTGAGAGGTCCATCAAACACTTGAGCCTTCTTTGCCCAACATCACGACTGCTCATCTCAAATAACTTGTATGACTGGACAAAAATTCCCACAGGCATGCCTCAAGAACTTGTAAAGAGTCTTCCCAGCAGAGTGGAAACTGGGGGGACCGACTCCACACGTTCTTCCCTTTGCGCTCCGTTGTTGCAGACCTCAGTGCGAAAAAAAAGTGTGACGCGGCATTTCAAAACCTGCCCCTCCGCAGTTTGAGGTCTGCATTGAGAACTGCAGCTAGCTGCGTGTGGCCGCACGTTGATCATGTGACTTCGCACAAACCCGCCCACCGACGACTGCTGCGTGCGCGTTAACCTGCTGCCTTGTTTGGCTTCAGGCGGCCAATTTGCTAGCTTCAGCCTCATGGAAATGTCAGCGTCAGAACACAATTTAGCCAAAGGTGTCAGGCAAGGATGAGGCGAAGCGAACCACTGTCCAGCGCTCTGAATTCAAACTCAAATCAAGCAAATCAGATAAGATACTCCAAGCCGGAGGGTGTGGCGTTTTATAGGTGTTGCTGGAATGACATTTGAAGGGTGTCTCTATTGGCAAGCGTACGTGAGACGAGGTTACATAAGAACATCTTGAGCTTTGTGGCTATGCCCTCAAAAGCCCTGCAGTTTTGGTTGCGGGAATTTCGCTCTCCCGCCACACCGCCGAAAATTGATTTGTTAAAAGCTATTTGTAACGGGTTGTATTAAATAGTTGATGAAATAATTTGATAATTCGACGATCAGTCTACACCTTAACTCTCTCATGAACTAATACGATAACCTTTAACCTGATAACATGATTAGCTGTCCACTGTAGTAACCGCTGTCCCTGATAGGATCTGCTTGATATTTTTATTTTATAAAAAAAACTTTGATAAACTACGCTACAGTATTTTCCTTTTTTTAATGTTTTGCTTTTTTTTTTTCATCATGATCTTGCCCATTGACAGCATCAACAGAATCCAACGTTGCCCTTTAGCAGTCTTGGCTTAAGATACGGATAGATTGTAAAATGTTGCCTCTCTGGTTATCATTCATGACGCTTTTCTTCGTTACGTCATAAAAACATGAAGGTGTGCATCTTTCTTTCGATGCCCACTCAGCCCAAGTCTCATTTGAACTCCGAGTTGACTTTAATGGCATGTTGGATATTTTCAAAAGCGTTTTGGGCTGAACTCTTTAAGTCGACCTATTTGGGGCTTTGGCACTTTGGACGATTACTGAAAATTCTGGACAAAATCTTTCACAATGAGACTTGGACTGCTTCAAATAATGAGCCAATACATCAAGTTTTGGGTCACCGCCAGTCCATGGGATACAAAAGTTTAAGGCACGGCCTTCAAAACACGCACGCACACACACACACACACACACACACAGAGACGACCCCCTCTCTCCTTCTTCCCCACTTCCTGTTGGATTTTGTTCTCGCTGTTCTCAGAAACCGAGTCATGACTTTGGAAATGGAATGTTCTGGACCTTGTCAGCAGGGTTTGGGACCAATCAAGCAGCCACAGTCCGCCGGGCCAAAGTCTGACACACTCCACGCTGCCCAGGTCAAAGCCCGTTTGACCTTTGCGTGCCGCTTTTGAGGGAAAGTCCCACCGCGTCCGTGCGAAGCTGTAAGTTAGCAGCGAACGCTGCCTGCTTCACACTCTCAAGGTGTTTGCTGCGGGAGTAACAGTGTGTTCAAAGTCTATTAAGTTGGACATGAAATGGCCGAAAGGGCTTTTGGCATCTCAGACTTAAAGTTGACATTTCCATGAATCACCCTCGCTCCCGCTTGGCCGACGTTCAGCAGCGTGGCTCCAAGTTGCTGCTTGCACACTACTCTGGTCCACTTATCAACTTGAAATGAGTATCCTCCTCCGTCAGCTGGGCTCGTTATTTTGTTTCTATCAGGGGGGGGGTTGGGGGGGGGGGGTCACCAGAGATCTGTTTGCTTTATCTCAAATTCCTCCTCTTCATGCAGCAAGAGTCATTCGAGATTCCCCAGATTGTTTTAATGGACGGTGAGCTCAGCCTTGACCTAAACAAATGTGGTTTGGATCCTCGGAGAGTTGCTATAAATAGGCTCGTCTTTTGGCAGGAGATAGCTGATATCCAAAGAGGTCCATGGGCATGATGGGAGGGAACTGTCCGCCTTCCTCCTGCGCAAAACCTTGAGTCGGCAGCTGTGCACACCATGTTTTTTTTTTAAGACAAAAGGAGATGCTTCAAGAGAACAAGGAGGTGAAACGAGTGCCGCTATCTAAGCGAGGCACGCACATTTTCAACCTCCTAACCGATTGTTAAACTGCGAGAGACCCCACATGAAGAAGAAGAAATCGACACGTGAGCTTCAGGCTACTTTCTAATTGGCTTCCTCGGTGTTGAAGGCACGCAAGGATTTGCCATCGTGAATATTGAAACAGATCAAACATCTCAGATTGTCGGCCCGGACAAGACCGCTCTTAATGCGGCCCGCCCCGCAGGGCCCTCTCTCAGGATCCACGTTTTAGATTCAGGCCTTTGTAGACTTTGTTCAGAAGGGAGGAGAAATACTTCAGTTTGGGTCGGCCAACTGCAATATACTGGTACCATTGTTAGATATTATTCCAAAAATGTACAAATAAAGGCCTCCCCGCAATAGACGCCCCCCCCTCTCCCCTCCATGTGAGGTTGAGTGATGAATACACGCTGATAAGAAGAATGCTGAAATCAGTAATCCACCCTTTGCCTTATTTCTCCTGAGTTGGCAAAGGCGGCTGGATGCCAGATCATGAGGATTTATTTATGTGCACAGCGAGTGGTTAAACTGAGGTGAAATTAAATTCCTCAAATGATTATTGCTCATTCCCCCCCATACTTCCTGTATGCTCATAAAAGAAAAGACTTGCAGGTGCTGGTGGAACATTGCTCATGCTTTCCTCAAAACTCAACCGGGGCATCCGTGCCAGATGGAAGGGTGGCGTTCCATCCTTTGCGCCCGGCCAAGCCAAATATCCACCTGGCAACAGCTGAGCCTGCGGTGAAATATACGACATCTTCATATTTTCTATGTTTGATCTGGGAAGAAAACGGCCTCGCACGTGTTTATGAAGACCTCATTTGACTTGCCCAAATCAAAAAGATGTGACTTCAACTGCCGCTTCAGGGGAGTAGTTAAGGTTAGCCTGAGGAGGGCGAGAATGTCATTTAAAAAAATAATGATCATTTTTTAAAGAAGTCTTTACACTAGATTCTGGATAACACAGCAATGCCATGACATGAAAAAAAAAAGTCACAGAAATAATTTTCTTGTCATGGCATCTCGAAAACATTCAACCTCATCATCGAATATGTTCCGTGACCCGTGAACTTTATGAGCATGATGTCATGTTAGTTTGGCACAGTTGTTCAGTGTTTCCCTGCCCTTCACTGCCTTTTCCTGTGTTGAAAAAAAATGGAATCCAATAGCATCTGAATTCAATTCAATTCAAAAATAGGCGGAATGGCTTGCTAGGGATTAGCAAGTCTGCTTTCCAGTGGAGAGTTTGTGGGTTCAGATTTTGAATTGACATGTTCTCCGCTTGCCTGCGCTTTTGGTTTCCGCCCGCCTTCCAAAACACGCAGCTGTGCATCGTGCGGGTGTAATTGTGAATTGTCATTTGTCCCTACTTCTCACCCAAAGGTAGTCGGGATGCGCTCCACCTCACCGTGGACCCGAATGAGGACAAACGATGCACGGATCCATTAGTAAAGGAGATCTCCAAAGACGTTAAGCTCCCGTATGTCTGCTTTGAAACATGAGCTGTATTACAAAGTGATAAAGTAGAGCCACTCTGGTGGATCCATAATCATCATCCATCCATTTTCTAGATCACTTCCCCTCACTTCGCCTCGACCGGGCACGTATTGCTAGCTCTTCACGCTGGGGACATTTGGCCATAGCCTGGATGTTACGGGTGCACAAAAATTGTCTCCACAAATTAGGTCAAACCTGCACACAAAATATTAATTTGTTGACCCGAACTCAATATGATGTCGGCACGATATATGAAGTTGTGAGTTTGATGTTATTTCCGTGGACAATTTCAACACAGAAAAATTCCGTGCATCTTGGCTAAAAATAGCAAAACGCTACTTCTACCTTTGCATCTTCGAGAAAACGTGTGCTCCATTTGCCGACCCAGCTGTCCAGGAATATTTTCAATACTGGGGATTTCTATTTTGTGCTCACATTGGGCACAGATAAATATTTTGTGGCCACAGATTAGCATTTTTTCCGCATGTTGTAGCTTCAGTTGTTTGTGTGGTTGCAAAAAAGAAATCCCCCCCCCCCTTCCTCCCCTCATGTCATTTCTGGGGAGCCTTACCCAAAAACTCCCACAACTATAATATGTAACATCCCTGGAAGTAAAGCCAAACACACTTACGCAAACTCACGCTGACCTCGTTCCAACTGGCTTGACTGGAACCGGTCACAATGCGGTGAGTGTCATTGGCAACTATTTCTATCGCACCTCCAGAACATGTGTTCAGACCTACGTAGTCGTGTCACGCCATTGTTTTCACCCCTATATATGGACCTCCCACGGTCTTGACAAAGCCCGCAAACCCATCTGGCCCGCTTATCTATTTCCCAACAAGGGTCCTGTGGATTTTTTTTTTTTTTTTTTAAAGGCAGTCACACTTCTGTGTTTTGAAAACAGATCGCGGGACCATGTGTTTGTGGACTGACCCATTTTGGTGGGAATGATCAAGCTGTTTCTGTCATTGCGTAACTCCATGACACACGACCTATGAATACAAACAAACACAGCAGTGGGACACTACAGTCATCCAACCGAGCGTGGGGGGTGAGGGGGGGATATTACTTCAATGTGCACAGACTTTACTGGCGCTGTGCTTTAAAGTGGTCTTATTTTTTTTTGGGGGGGGGTTCCCCACTCACTTTATATAATTGTTCGAAGCGCTCGCGTTAAAACCTCACATACTCCATTATAGACATTCGAAAATCCTTAGCTTCGCAACCCAGTGCAACATTATCTGCGAGCCAGCCGAGCACGTGTTCCCATACAGCTCGTCTAGGGCGGAGGGTGCACAAGACTTGGGATTGGCCCAGCGTGGAGTTCGAATGTGACCACTGGTTGATGGATGTCTGAAAGGGGAGGAGACTCCAAGCATTATCTATCACTGTTACGTCAAAACAAATTGGAGGCCTGCCGGATGATATGGCACTACATCAATGACATCCGTATTATGGGTTAGAGCTGGGAACGTTGAGTGACCTGTTAATGCTTTTTCTCTGGCTTGTGGTGGTGATTCATGCACTAAAAACAGCGTAAACTAACATCGTGACATCTGTCATCCACTTGAAAATGAGATGCGGAATGCAATATTATGTCACTGAGTGAAGGCTCAACACGGGGCCTACTCGCTTACAGCATGTACAGGATGTTAGGCCAAAAAACACTTCTGCGCAGATTATTGAGCAATCGCGTGGAAGTACATCAACTGGCTGGGAATTAGTTTCCAATTGCAGTTCT
>JAKGUB010000337.1:3360000-3521877 GCA_026261675.1 Hippocampus mohnikei
TTTCGGAGGATGCACATTAGATGGGCAAGCCCAGTGCGTTCCTCCTGTCCTGCCGCCTTGTACTGGGACTTCAGCGCTTTCATCTCCTGCCTGATGTTGTGGATCCTTACAGCTCTTTGATTCTTTGAGTAAGATGTTCCGAGCTTTTCTTCTCCTCCTCGCCGAACCGTTCAGCTGCGATGCTGACAATGATTGTTGACATAGCTTGTAGCCTCCTGTCGGCCTCCCCCTTCGCCGTTGCCTCCAGAATTTGATCGACATCGTCATCGAACTGCTTCCAGAGTGAGGTCATGCTAGCTGCAGGCCATTTAATCCGCCTCCTGTCAGACTTGATGCTCGGGGGATTCATTTGCAACACTTGGAGGTTCTGGGCACTATGGGGTGACTCGGGCCTGGCACCTCCTGCGTCTCACCAGGTGTAACAGTAACACCTGTGCGTTGTGTTGCTACATCTCCCACCAGGCACTTCATCCGCGCTTGGTGGATCTTTAGGCCGTGGTCGTTCTTGCAGATCTTACCGCATGTACACTGCTTGCTCCTAGTCGTTTGTTCGTTGCTTGGGTCTGTTACCGTTGTATCCGTCTGATTGGGGTGCTCATCCTCCCCCCCTCTCGGGCACCCCTGGGGGTATTTTTCCATTAAGTTCATAGTAGCTTGGTATATATATATATATATATATATATATGTATTGAAAATAGCTTGAGAGCAAATCTATTAACTATCGTTGCTCCACCGACTTGTCTCAGAGATGCTGTAAAACTCTCTTCTCACCTCACTATACAAGATTGAGAGCCTGAATTTGTTTATTTTTTGTTATTTCAACAATAACGCGTGAAGATTCATTCACTGTATTTTGTTAAAAATATTAAGCTGTAATGTTTTGGTGCAGAAGAAATTGGTCAGCCAAAAAAAGTTATGTTTGTGGCTCTTGCACAACACCTATTGTGCTGTTTAGTCGGTTTATCTTTTTTTAACTTGTTTTTCAAATTGCATCAATAATGGCCCTCAAACCTTAGCAATAGAGTCTGGAAGATGCCATACCCGGTATGTTAGCTTTTGTTAAGTATTTAAGCAATGTGAAAGTTGATGTATGTGTGTAGCAGTATGTGATAGTGATACATGATAAAATGCCCACTTTAATGATGTGAAGTTTGGTAACTCAGGCAAGATGGTTTTGAGGTTGTGGAGATACGAGGAGTCCACCCAATGTGATGTGATGAGGACTAAATGTGTTCGGAAGAGAGTTCCTTCACATTACTGCTAAACGCTACAGATTTTTCGACGTACGTTGTCTTTTTCTATCGCGATTGACTAAAGCCATATTGTCAGCCAGGACAGAGACAAAATTACCACTTTGGTCTCTGTGCGGTGCATCGCATCCTGGTCAACGCTCATCTTTTCCGCTAGTTAGTTAATCTGCTCACTTAGCTGAAGCCTCGTGAGGTTTCCTGAGACACCCACTTGCATATTTTATTTTTGTCTTTCTTGAAAAATGTGACCAGTTTCCAAATTGTTCGACCGTAAGGGCGAGAGAGCAAAATTAAGTCTGCAATTATCAGCTGGCTATCTGCAAATGGCATGTACACATTCCCACTGAGCGGGGAGAGGCCTAAAGATAGCAGCAGCAGAGCCCCAGTGGAAACAGTAATTGGCGGGGTGCTCCGAGAGGCTGAGAAGGAGGAGGAGATATAGTTTGAACCATCTGATATCTGTTACATAATGCTATGTACAATGGAGACCCACTGGGAGAGAGCAAGGAGCAGTGCCAAGCAAGTGAGAGGAGCGAGTGAGAGTTCAGCGCGAGTGTGTGTCTGTGTGCAGACTCGCATATGCTGAATCTGCGGATGTCTGCTTCCGCCCAAAGATTTGTCGTGTCCGTTTGACAACCTGGGCTTTCTTGAGTTTGCAGAAAACCTTGCTCATGAAGTGGATGCCCTAGGTATGTGCCAGCTTTCCGTTCAATTGGGATGCCAGATCGGATGTGTGGGCGGGAACAGTTTCCCCCCCCCAACTGCCACGAAAGAGACGTCGCAACGAAGGCCTCATAGGACCCACAGAGAAAAGTGAAAAATGTGTTATTTTACCAGATCGGAGACACCATTTTAATGAATGAATGTACAAAAATTCACTTGCAGCGGTCTAAGGTTGGCGAGCCACGTCTCTTGGGAGAAAGCTGTATTAATTGTGTAATATTATGAAATATTCGGAGGATATTCTGTTCGATGATGAAAAAAGAAAAAAGAAACCCCACATACGACGGGATGTTGTTGGGTACATACATTTCAAGCTTTTCCTTGCAAACGCCTCTCTCCCTTGTCATATTTAAATGAATTCACGTGAAAATACCACTTTATGGTCATGATATTGAAAGTTGTTGTCGCCAAATGAAGTTTTTCTTGGAAAATTACCCTTTTAATTCTTGACTTTATTCTTATAAGTGCATTCTAGTGCTTTAGATTTGTGAAACTTTTGTTAAAATGTATTCAATTTTTTTTTCACGCCACTTTGACTGAAATGTCAATATTATGTTCAATGTAAGGTAAATAAATGTGACGTTTAATATTCATTCATCGATTTGATTACCGGTAGTTATTTTTATTTCACATTTTTTTCCCCATGTGTCAAACTGTTGTTATTCCGTATAAAATGTAATTTTGTTGCTAATATTTCTGTGCGTGGAATATAGATCTACTGTATCTTCATTATTTCCTATGGGAAATATTGCCTTGGTTTTCGAACCATGTAGTTTTAGTTAGACCTTTTGGAACACAGTCATTCCCCAAAACAAACAAGATTCCGTTCCACTGCTTTTCTGGCATATTTTTGCATCTGTCTTATTTTTATGATTTTGGCCATGTCAACAACACAAAAATAAAATCTATCACCGCTTAAGATGGCTAGCGCGTGCATGTGTGTGCTCGTGTGTAGATCAGCTTTCCAACCACAACCTCTCTCGGACTCATAACGTGCCCCCGCCCCGCTTACTCGCAACAGATAATGCGACACAGTGCAGTTAAAATAGCCCACTCTTGATTTCAAGTTCCCTCCCACACCACCACCCCACAACCCCCCATTTTCTACAGACACCCCTCCCACCCCCCTCCCCCCTTTGCCTTTACACGCGGTCTGCAGGTGGTGAGTGGTCATGTGTTGCTATGGAGGAGGGTGGGTCGAGGGGTGATGGACTGTGTGTGTGTGTGTGTGTATGTGTGTGTGTATGGGGTGGGGGGCTTCTTATTTAGTCGTAAGCCCCCAGGCATTGTTTAGGAACTGACTTGTGTGTGCGTCGCGCACAATGGCCGTGTTTACTTTGGATTTGGTGTGCACATGTTCATCCATGCATGCGCCTTCACTCGCACTTGTGGACTTTGTTTTCTCGTTGGGAGCGAGCGGGGTGTTGGGTTTGGTTCCCGTCGCCTTTCTTGAAGCGTATGCCAAACACACAGCACTCTGCTCAGTGTTAAGCACAAATCTCTCACTTGGGAAAGACGATGCTATTTGAAGCTGCCGTTGTCTCTCAATGGAACATTCCCTTTTTTTCCTGCTTTCTGTGTGTTTGATTTCAATTCAGTACATGTCCTGGTTTCTGTGCAGGGTGCCGAGACCAGTGGGTGTCATTCCCTTCTTAAGGGGGTGCTGAACCAACAAAATGGCCTTAGCGGGAGGTCCTGACTACTTCCTATGTCACTCAAACTACCAGGTGAGTATCGAGAGTTAAATAGGAAACAATGAGGATATTAATTCTTATGGTTGGATCAATAGCCACTTTGACGTTGGCTTCCGGTAAATTGCCTCATCGGACAAGAGAGCAGTGCTGGGGGTGTCGCTGAATGCAAACACATGAGGTGACGTGGCATAATGGGATTGGCTTGTGGTGCGATGCCAAGGTGTGTTGATGGATTGGGGAAAAAATGACGTCACGTTAATTTCATACACTGCCACTAGGATAAATACTCGATGATGTGTAGAATTTCTGGGTTAGCCCGATGCATGAGCGCCGATCTGCATATGAGCTCACAGAGGTAGGAAGAGTCCTCTTCCCTTAGCAATGAGTAACTCCCAACACATCAGACCCATTTCTAATGTCCAATTCCTGCAGAATGAGCCGTTTGTTTTTTTTGACTGCGGGATTTTCTCCACTTCAACCACCAGTAATGCAAAGAATTTCTCTAAGGAGCACGGCGAGAGTCTATAAATAGAGGGCACAAAAACAATAACAAGCTCACAGCTTTGTTATGCGACGGCCCGAAAGCTCGCGATTGTTGGTTTTGAAAGAGGTGGCTGAGGTTCTCGCTATTTTTTTTCTCCCCCTTTTCATAAATGGAAGGTGACTGCTAACAGCTGAGCCTGTTTGAGGGGTCATTAAATTAGATTGGTTCGCGTTAGCTTCCAGGAAAGTTCCAGTTCTGCACCAGTAAGACTGCAGTGAATAGTCAATTGAATCCCCGTCGAGAGCAGCATTCCTCCAGCCTGCATCTAGTGGGGGGGGCACTTTGGTAGTGCGAGGGAGAGAAGTGGGTCATAGCATTTGCTGTGTGTATGTGTGTGTGTGTGTGTGTGTGTGTGTGTGTGTGTGTGTGTGTGTGTTTATGTAAAGACTGACATGACACTGCATGGCACACATTCATTCCACCCCGCGGAGTCTCTGTGGAGCTTGCGACCGCAGAGTTAGTGTGTCTTGATAAGCCTGTATTTTGAAAACATACTTGCATAATACGAAAAAGAACATTACTGCAGGCATGTTTTGGTAGCCTGGGCCGCATTCCAGGTGTGTCTTCCTCAAGGAAAAATAAATGTCTTGTCTGTGATCGTAAGAACTTTGGATCGAGGCGGTGGAAGCGTCAATCAACTGCTGTCTTCGTGTGCAAACGCGCCCGTTAAGCGTGCACGCGAAACCGCAGCCCTCGCGTCTGAAGCTGGGCTGAGTTATGGCCCGAGCGGGGGTCCGAAGGGCGGAAACGACCAACGAACAGACGTACCCGGCAGCGCGTCGCTTCGCTCCAAAGTCTCTTCCAGTGCCAGCGGACGTCCAACATGTGTGATCTGTTTCGGAGCTCGGACTACAATTCCCTCTTTCTTCCCCCCCTCTGAGGTCAGGGGTTAGCGGCTGTGTGCATTGGTCGCCCAGGCAACGCTTTGCTCTCGGTCTTGTGGTTATGCTCCCAAGTAAGTACAGCAGTTGCTTTGCGAGAGAGAGTCGAACTGGTTCGATGTGCGTCGGAGTGGGTAGAGTTTTTGTCCTTTTAACACGGACGGATTGCCGTGTGACAATTGTACTTTCACCTACAACTGTGATTTGTTCCGTGACTGAGCTAACAACTTAGTTGACCGGAACATTAAATTCTCCCCATTGGAATGAATGAAAATCCATTCGTCCAACGATTTTCTTTTAAGTCAGAGAAATGCCATCGTATGCATGTGAAAACATCATCAGAGACTGGATCGCAATTTTCATCATTTGCGATTAAGCCGAAAACCCCGCGCACTCTACTACTGCATTTGTGTGTTGACGCATGACTTAATAGGGCGTGGCCGAGTGAGTGACGTCAGGATCTATAACACCACCAGCCATCCGGTTGGCTTGTTACCTTGTGCTTTGTTCAGTGTGAGCATCTTTGGCATGCTCCATGCGAGTGGTTCCATTTTGCATCCAGATTTGACCGTTTGTCCCATTTAAATGAACGACCGAAAGTGCATCAGCGACAGTCGCTCTTCTGTATGTATTTATTTATTTGGTTCAGTCGACGTGTGCATGGCTGATGTTGCTCACCGCCGGTCCAAGGAATGTTCAGGGAAGTTTGCATCAATGCTCAGACGCATCAAAAGTCGGAGGGGACGTTGCCGAATATTAATCCTGCTTTTGAGATGAGTCTCCTCACTTCAGACTCCTTATATCGCACTCCATTTTTGGTGTGACTTCCATCCTGGTTGGTATCGCCAAACTAATGTTGTGAGTGAAACTTTAGGCCCATTTCCAAACTGCCTTTCATTTAAAAAATGCTGGAAAAAGTGGTGCACATGCAGTTGAAATCTTTCTTGGATGACCATAACATCTTGGAGGTCTTCCAGTCAGGTTTCAAGACGATGCATAGCACAGAGTCAGCCCTGTTACGCGTTTCTAATGACATCCTCCTGGCAAATGACACTGGAGACCACGTGTGTCTGGTTTTATTGGATTTAACTGCAGCATTTGATACAGTGGATCACAGTATTCTGTTAACCCGTTTGCAGCACTTGGTGGGCATTGGCGGTAGCGCGCTTGAGTGGTTCAGGTCCTATTTAGCTGCCAGAACCTTTTGTGTCAGCCTTGGCTGCTCCGAGTCACATACTGCTCCTCTGTCATGTGGTGTTCCACATGGGTGTATTCTAGGGCCTCTGCTGTTCTCACTGTACCTGCTCCCATTGGGTTCCATCTTAAGGAAACATGGTATTTTCTTCCACTGCTATGCAGATGACTGTCAGATCTATGTCCCACTGAGCAAAAAAGACGCTTTCTCACTAAGCCCACTTTTATCCTGCCTGGAAGAAATCAAAACCTGGATGGCACAACATTTCTTGAATTTCAATGAAAAGAAGACAGAGGTGACTGTTTGGTCCCAGTGGCCCTTGTTTGGTCTTGTAGACTTGGGCCCCCTGTCTCCTTATCTAAAGTCAACAGTCTCAAACTTGGGTCTTAAACTGGACAATGATTTTCAACTTGACTGGCAAATTGGTGCCGTTGTTAAATCCAACTTCTTTCATCTTAGACAGCTGGCGAAAGTAAAGCCTCTCCTTTCTCATGAGCACCTTGAGACAGTAGTTCATTCCTTCGTCACATCCCGGCTCGATTACTGCAATGCACTTTACTTTGGAGTCAGCCAATCCTCCATTGAGCGTCTCCAGCTGGTCCAGAATACTGCTGCTCACCTCTTGACTGGTACTCGTAAGAGGGAGCACATAACTCCTACTCTGGCATCCCTTCACTGGCTCCCTATACATTGTAGAGTTCTTTTCAAGATGCTATTATTTGTTTTCAAATCTTTAAATGACCTCGCGCCACCTTACCTCTCTGAGCTCATCCTCCCCACACAATTGCCCGGCGCCTCAAGTCTGCGGACCAGACATTATTAGAAGTACCAAGAACTAAACGGAGACTCAGAGGGCATCGCGCCTTTTCCGTTGCTGGTCCCTCTCTCTGGAATGACCTCCCACTGATCATTCGGCAAGCCGCCTCGCTGCCCATTTTTAAAACCCGCCTCAAAACTCACTTGTATTCTTTGGCATTTGACTCAGAATGACTCAGATTTGATCTTAGTTTTACTGTTTGTTGCCTTCTACCATCTTTGTTACTGATTTATTGCTTTATTGTTGTATATATGTTAGTTGCTCCATGTACAGCACTTTGTATGCAGCGATGGTTGTTTGAAAGTGCTCTATAAATACAGTTGAGTTGAGTGAGCCAAAGAAAAAATGTTTTCTAGGGACTCACCCATTTTCGGTCATTGATCTTAATTGTTTGCAGTTTATGTTCTAAGTTGTCCCATGTGCAGATTCTGCATGAGAAGCCAACACTACTTTTTATGTCCCCAAATCCTTGGCCACATTCATGACATGAACCAGTAGATTTCATGTCGGCGAACGTTTATACACTGGTCTGCCGGGTCAAAATGGCTTCCGTGATGTACGTGCACACTCGCATGGTTTTATAGTCAGTTCATTTCAAATTCAGAGGTCCTGATCTGGCTCCGATAGAGAGAGTGTGCTAAAGGCCGCCGACATCCTGCATCCCAACAGGCAGCCTCGTCAAGTTGCCTTCCTTGGAAAGCTTTTGGCTGCAGCTTCTAGGAGCTGTAAATCGTACTTTGGGCATTTATGGATGTTTTCGAATCATCCCACATGCACGCGTATGTGCGTGCGTCTGCAGCAGGACATCTGGCCACTAGCAATTCCTGGGAACAATTCCCCTGCGTTCTGCATTTTCCACGAAAAGTAGAGATGTATTTTATTTTATTTATTTATATATATTTTTGTTGGGCCATCCCCCTCCCTCCCTCATTCTGCAGCTTTCAAGGCTGGAGGCTGTGTTGAATTACCCAATGCGTGAGGAACTTGACTGTGAGCGATGGTTGAAGTGTGCTCGGAGAGTGATTGATCTGCCCGCAGTGAGTGTCATATGTGGCGGTTTGAAGCAAGTGTGTGCGTGCATGCGTTGGTGTGTGACAGGCAGAGCGAGAGGAAAAAGGTCAGCGGGTCACCAAGTCCCAGTGCTGCAGGGTCAAAGTATCGCCTGTGTGTCACTCAGTGTTCCTCGAGAGCAGAGCAGAGGCGTGAACCCGCCTATTGTCTGAGCGCTGTGAAAATAACCCACTGCCTTTTGCTTCACTTAAATATCTGACATCCAACACCACCGCATGGCCTTTTGTGACACGCTCAGTTCAAAAACATCTTTCTTTTTTGTTCTGCCTGTTTTGTTTATTTGGCAGGAGGGCATGGACCGCAGTTCCTCTCGCAGGCCCGAGGAGCTGATTGTTCCAGGCTTTCAGCGCTCGGCCCATCCAAACTTGCCACATCACCATGGTAACTCCTGTCCTGTCTCTTTAAGAAATTAAATTCCACAGCAAGTATGGCCAGTAATTGTCCTCACTGTCTCCAAGCTATAGATGATGGATGACACGTTCCCCCTTTCTGACAATTCCCCCATATGTATATTTTTGCTGCCAACCTTTCTTGCTTTTTTGTCTATCTTCATCTTCTTCTTGGACATTGACTTCCTTCATCACTGCAAGCTGTGCTCTCCAGATGTAGAGCTTTTAGACAAATATTAAATTCTATCTCCCTTGCTCACCATTTGTTTTGATGACCTCTTGAGCACATTAGACTCTTTGCTCCCTGCGCCACGTTCTCAGAAATCCCTTCAGTCGTCGTGGAAATGCCTGGAAGCAGAGGAGACGTTGTAAATCTAACGTGGGCCGACCTCCTCTTCTTCCCTCGAGTTAGCTGATGCATACTCGGCATGCTTATGCAAGTGTGTTGTAAACATGGCCCAGAGAGGAGGACCGTGACTAAGAGTGTTTGTCGGCCTGTAGGTCAGATCATCGGAAGTGAGAGATGAGAGCAAGTGGGAGAGGGGCCAGGGGCACAAAGGTGCTAATAGTCGAAAGGATGAACAGATAGATGCCTTCCTATCCCATCAAAATTAATTCGATGAAAAACTCACTTTTTGTGCACTTTCCATGATGCACAAAGATGCCACAAGATGGCGGCAAAGCTCTGGCTAATGGGAAAGTAGCAATCGGTGTCCAGTGCCGTATGTTGAAGTGATTGATCCCGACTGAGAATCTTACATCTTTGTACACAATGTCAGGGAGAAGTTAAGTTTACCCTGGGTTGTTAGTGGAAATAACGGGAGTCTTTGTTGTATGACTACCATCTCACATTTGTCCACTCTATGGTGTGGTCTTAATACTTGCCATGGCTGCGAGTGGTTTGGGGAAGTCAGCATTTGGATTCTTAGGTGAGTGACCGGACTACTTCAGACGCCACGCACGAACCGTTCAATGTCATCTGGCACAAGTTAGCCAAGGTAGCTGAGGTCAAAGCTCATATCAGTGCTTGTCTGCCCTCTGAGTTGCCCATCAATGATTGCAGGCCGCCTCTGCCAGGGACAGAGAGCACCCGTTCTCTGTATCCTGCGATCTCTCTGGAATGTCCTGGCCGCACTCGCACAGGAGCATTTGTAGCCAGATGCCGGCCAGACGGAGGCTGCAGTTCCGAACCGTCGAAGAAAAAGGGGAGAGAAAGCCTTTATGTATCTTCCCTGGCTGAAACCAAAAGTGCAGTTTGGGCCAAGCCTCGGCAATGGGAGGAGGGTGATGAATGCCAGCGATGCTATCATTATCATCCTCGAGCTACGTGATAGGCCAGATTGAATTCCAAATGGCATCTGGCTCATCACGCCAAATCCGAAAGTGATGTTAAAACTGCGACAGCTGTCATCACCCATTTTTTAAATTACAGAAGGGGTTTTAAATGTCACTCAGAGATTGAAAGCCTGAGAGCAGCAGTGTCTAAACGTTTTCCTCCGAGGGCCACATACAGAAAAAAAATGTGACTGCCACTTTTAAATGTTTTGAAATACATTTATCAAAGCACACCCAAATCATTCCATTGAGCCATCGCGTATTGTTTATATATTACAGTGTCTTCTGAAAACCTGCTACCTGAACATCTTAAGTTTAAACAGTGTAAGATTTTGGTGTGTCCGGAGATCTTGCAACCCACCAAAACATGTCTGCCCTTTTCGCTGAACAGCTGCTAAATCCCATCTCTACATTCAGAACCCAAAAAGTAGCACTCCGTCAAAACCATTTTTGCTAGTTAAAAAAAAAACTTTATTCACTACAGTGTTATGGGGAGAAATACTGTTGTTTGATTTGACATAGAAAAGCTCCACAGTATGTAAAACCTATTGGTAGCAAATGTCAGTAGTCAATGTGGTGGGCCGCTTAAATAGATGGCGGGCCACAAATGGCCTCCGGGCCATAGTTTGGACACCCCTGGCTTTGAACCATCTTCTACACGGTTCAGCTCAGCTTCTGTTTGCATCACTCACATGGCTGCAAGAGTGAAGTTGCTTTGCGTAAAAGCTGTCGGCAAGGGTGAACAACCCCTTCCTGTGCTCATCAGCCCTTCACCTCGTACCCCATGTCCCACTCTTGAACATCACATGACCTTGTGTCCTCGACTTCGCCTCCGTGTTTGTCATGCAGAGCTCATTGTGATCCGAGCTGAGCTGACGCCCTGCTGCTTTGAGTACAGAAGTGGCTCTTTGCCCCCCCCCCCACCCCCACCACCACCTCTTCAGGCTCACTTGGACTGCAGATGTTGTCCATTTTTGATTTTACTGTATAATTACATGCACATCAGCACTGCATATTGTACACCGTGTCCTCGGCTGCCCTGTGTGTGCGCACGCACAAGCGTGTTGGTGTTTGACTTTGTTGTGAACACTCGGTCCTCTCAGGCTGGTGAGCTCTCCCAGATTGCTGCAATTTTGCATTTTTTTTTCGCCAATAGGAATGTCAGGAATTCCGTGCGGTGTTGGTTTGGGACACCCATCGGTCAAAAGGGCCTCGGACATTGGAACATATTGGTGCCTCCATGTCGGCTTTTATCCTGGCCCTCACCTCCAACTGGCATTATTCAAGAAGTTTTGACTGACAAGTGTGTTATGTTGCACCGGTGTGCCCGAGCCTGGTTTGGTTTGATTGATTTGTGGGTCACATAGTAGTCGTCACAAGGTTGTGTTGGAAGAGATTGGCCACTTGACCTTGACATACCTTAAAGAAAATGTGTTTCATCACTTCTCCCAAATGTGCTGCTAGAATTGTAGATGATGCATTTGTGTCTTCATTGTCGCAGTTGTTGCGCCCTTCTGGTTTGAAATATATGTATGAATGACAGCTAGCGGCCATTGCGACTTCCGCTGTCCCTCAAGGTTCCTTGTGCCCTTTTTTCCTCACAGACGACGACGTGGATCTGGAGCAGCTCGTCAACGAGATGAACTCCTCCATGGAGAGCGTTTACTCGACGCCTGCGGACACAGCTCTCATTCTCAACAACGGCCACGCGCCTCCCCACCACCACCAGCACCTTATGCACGTTCCCTTCGTCAGACACGGCCCAGCCGTCCGACGTCACACGCCTCCCTCCGTACCCGCCAGGGAGAGGCTGCGGCACTCTCAGCCGATGCACATCCAGGCCGTCAGGTAAACACACAACAGTCTTCTTCTTCAATCTTTCTTCATTCGACATCAACAAGCATCGTGATTGCCAGAGGAAAAACTATCTGAAGAAAACCATCCGAGCCAGGCAAATGAACTCCAAACTGAGTACAGTATTGTCATCCTCTTCAACTATACCGTTGAAGCGGTACAGACAGTTGATGATTTACCCTTCCAGGGACAGCGGTTACTACAGCGGACAGCTTATCATGTGATCAGGTTACAGGGTGCATAAAAGGGTTCAATACTTAATACTTTACTTCCTTGAATAGGTGTTCCTGGATTTGGGATGCAGTCAATTTACAAGCCGCAATCTGATAATGTGGGTTTATGTCTGAAATGCCTCCTAGTATGAATGCATGGCATCAACAAATGCTTTATGGTGAGTTGTAGGTCGAAATGTACGTTTCAGAATGAAAGCTATAAATTAAGGTAATGGGAGCATTCCAAGATAACCTTGCCTTTTCTCGCTCAGTGGTTTCACCGGTTAGCTCAGACAGAGACTTGACTGTCTGTCTGTGTATGTGTGTGTGTCTCCCCCTGCAGGTGCCTGCGGGAGGAGCAGCATCTGCGTCCCGCTTCTCTGCCTGCTATCCCCAACCCTTTCCCCGAGCTCTGCAGTCCGACCGGCTCGCCAGTTCTCAGCCCCATTGACGGCTCTCACCAACACGTAGGTGCTCACAAGACACTTCAGAGGTTCCAAACGACTACCGTTCTTACTTATTTATCATGGCCCTAAAATGCCCGATTGCCAACACCATCCTGAATCTTTCCTCCATTTGTTCTTGTTGTTGTTGCGATTGCATTGGAGTCATGAGAGTGCTTGAGATCAGCTGACTGGCCTGTTTTGCTCAGGTCAGAGCAGCCTGTGTTGACTTTGCATGCTCCCAGCCTTCCCGCCAATCACAGGTTACCCCAGGTTATCTTCCGCCATGTGTCTTTTTGCGAGTATAATATTATCCAAAACACACAAAGGCACCCAGCCATAGTGACAGGCGTGTTTTGCTGTGGAAGGAGGTGAGCAATGTGTCCAGGATGCCGGAAACCGGGCGCGGGCTTCCGTAGCAGAGGCGCGAACGTGGGCTGGGAACGTCTGCAGGTTGGCTCTCTCTGAACTTTGTTAATCCATCTGCTTGCTCCGGCAAGACAGGCGTCCATTTCCGGTTCACACGCTTTCAAGATGGCTCTTGGCGTCTGTGTGTGTGTGTGTGTGTGTGTGTGTGTGTGTGTGTGTGTGTGTGTGTGTGTGTGTGTGTGTGTGTGTGTGTGTGTGTGTGTGTGTGTGTGTGTGTGTGTGTGTGTGTGTGTCACAGCCTTGCCCTTCCTTCCCCCGGCAGAGCCTCCTGTCCCAGGAATTTTCCATCCTTTTCAGGATGCCCTCCCTGAATAATGAAAATGATTCAGAATGCCTTCTTGCTGCACACACTTTGACCAACACGCTCCCGTACTGAAGAGTTTTCGCCAACGTTTTGTGCAGTTCGCAGGTGCGTTCGACACGCATTCATTCTACTTCCTTGACATCATCTCACAAGATGTGCAGTCAGCGAGCAAGCTTGCACTTTGCACAAAGGCCCCGTTGTGCGACTTTTCCCCAAGCATCTTCCATTTTGTTCAGTTCGGCTCATTCAACGGCTGCCTTGTGCGCCGAAATGGGACAAAACGCATTCACATTCAGATGACATTTTAGTTTTATTGTACTTTGTGTGTGCGTGTGTGTGTGGTTTCTTTTTTCCCATTATTGAGGTTAAAGCAGTCCGCTCGCTTTCCCCACTGCTCTCCTTCCCTGGAACCATCATGTGTTCTAATCATAGTTAATGCTTGAAATGAAGCACGTCCAGCCTTTGAATCTTGGCCTGAACTGATCAAATCAGTGTCACAGTGAGAGAACTCCAGACCAAGGCGCTTCTGCTGGCATGCAACGTAGTATCACACGGAGGAGCCCAGTGGGTTGCGTTGATGTCGCAGACATGTTGCGTTGTATTTGGAGTGGCATGTATTTTTTATTTTTTTTTGTAATCACAGGATCTCTCTCACAGTTGCTTCCCTCCAGCTGTTCTGCTGGAATCTGAACATTCTTCACTAATCTTCAGTCTTTCTCACTGGAATACACAGCTCATATTATCAGCTTATGTTATTACGCTATAAGTTTACCCGAGCATATGCGTGACATGACAGGTTTACGGTCGGCATCGTTGCTAATAAGATAAATGGATTTGTCCTCTGGGTGTTATGAGTAGCCCGCCATCAACAACATAACGTGACCACGTCTGCACTCCAGGGAACAGCCCGCATGTTATTTAACCTTGTGCATTGGTTCTGGTGGCTCCCCTCAACCTGAACCACGTCTGCAGTTAAGGTCGCGCCGCACCCTGAGTATCGTTTTGTTGCGACTGCCTCCAGGGATTTGATCGGTCACTATACGGCAGAATTGGTCAACTTCAACATCGGGTTGCGGGCCGTAACTAATTCGTCCTTTTATTCGTGAGCACGGACACTGCGTTATGAGCATTATTCGGTCGAGAATTTGGGTTTACCCCGCAGCGATGCCTTTACCACTGGGAAAAGTATGAGAGGAAGAGTAGAGCAGTCCGATAAAATCGCCTCCAGATTGATTTTGGATTACCGTAAATTCCGGACTATAAGCCGCTACTTTTTTCCCCAAACTTTCAACCCTGCGGCTTATACAGTGATGCGGCCAATTTATGTAATTTTTCTAACGGCCGCCAGGAGCGCTCGAGTAGAAAAGGTAAGATTAAGACTGCCGCGTCACAGGGAAGAAAGTTATATTATTATTATTGTTAAGTTATATTATTAAAACTTTGAAAACTCTCTGTGTACCGTCTTTCTTTGTAAATATGTTTACATGTTTTAATGTGGGCACATGCGGCTTATATACAGGTGCGGCTTGTGTATGTACAAAATTGGTTTTCCTCTAAAAATGTAGTGGGTGCGGCTTATAATCGGGTGCGCTCTATAGTGCGGAAATTACGGTATATCTTTTGTACCACTCATCTGCCCCTCAAAGTGTTTTCCCCCCGCCGATTGCCCGCAAACATCGCATTGGAGTTGAAGAGCTTTTGTCCGGCACGAAATTAGATCTTCCTTCCTCGCTATTGTTGCGCGAGTGAATAGGAGCGGCGAGGTGGACTTATTTGTGTAGCAACTCGGAGCCATTCGTGGAAAAACGCAACACAAATCGAGTGAGAGCGAGTGTTGATTTTAACTTGAAGAAATGGCAAAAGACGAAACGTCTGCCTCAAGACAACTGCGGTCAGTGCTTCTCTATCTGATCCCAGGGATGTTTTAGTTGTCCTAACACATGCTTGATTATTGATAGCACAAAGTTGTGAGCACCTGTGGAAATGTGTTCTGATTGATCGCCCCAAAACGCGGTTGTGTTGTCAGGATTTATTTTGACAATGTCATGGCGTCTGAATGCTGAGTCATTCCCTCTCTGTGGTGAGGATTTCTTCCCCTGCCTTTGTCTACGGTCAGCTGATGTTGGTCTGCACGCAAGGTCTGCTGACCCGCTGCAATCAGATCAGGTGTGCCAGCGTGTTGGGTTGTGTGCGTGCACTGATTGCCGAGAGGGCCTGTTCTACAGCGTAAGCTCATAATGACATGGATGTGTAAGCTCTATTGTTCGGGAGTTGCGTCACCGTCGATTCTAATGTGGATCAAGGTGCTGTCTCGCAAATTGGAATTCTGTCGCCGACCTGCTTATAGCGTGCGAGTTCATGTCTTAGGTGGAACTTGGTGTTTGGTAGGCAGTGATAATTTTACAGTTTGAGTCCCAGGGACTCGCTGATCAGAAAAGTATGAGTCCCATTATGCATTTAGAGAGTCCCAAATTTTGAAATCTGAAATGGTCTACTTATTCAATTGCAGATGATAATAACACAAACAACAATATCCGTTGATCATAGGTTTATTTCTTATAAACAAATGTTGAAAAAATTTCAATAATTCAGGCATACAAGATTTGCTGAGAAATAGGTTCTTATTTCATCCCATGGTTCAGTCTTTGAGTTCACATCTCCGCAATAAACCTTCGCAAGACTTGTTCGCAACGCTTGTTTTAACGTTACACAACTTGGCAATCGTCTGCTTTCCACAAGGTGAAGGCCGACCTCGCCAATCTCGTCTCACGGGAATGGAAATCTTGTCACGCGAGATCAAAACAACAATGGCGGCGATTGTCAAACTGTGATCGTTGCTGGGGGGAAAAAAATTGCTGCAGTTTTTTTTTGGGGGGGGGGTTTGACTGAGAAATTTCCTTGTGTCTCAAAACCGCACATTATTTGGAACTGTGCGTCTGGCGGCAAAATAATGCATCTAGGACGCAGGACGATGAGGTAACGAGATGGCCGTGTAGGTTGATTGACGGCTCGTCACTTCCGATTCATCGGCCGAGTCGGTCATGTTTTTGTCACTCGCCGCAGGTTTTCAGTAAACCGATTCCGTAGTTTGCATATGGTCCTGCTCACAAGTAGAAGGTGATCATTGACGGACGTGATCAGTAAAAAGACGTGAGTTTGCTGAATCAAAGCGTAGCCATTTGGGTATATTTTTTATTTTGATTGTGCGCCACGTGAGTTGACAGGTCGCGGGGAGGTGAGACACTCGGGCTTTGTGTTGGCCCTCAGGCGAGGTGAAACTGAGTTTGGCCCGTCTGCCGAGCTAATCAACTCACTCTGCCTTGAAACTCAACAACTCGCAGACATGAAAGACGTCGGGCGGCGCGGCCTCCGCCTGTGACAAGCACTTAGGGCGCGGTAGCAACGCTGGCATCCGGGAGAAATGTCACCATGCAGCACACCGCGGAAGCGAGTGGCTTTTTGACACAAAACCGTGTCGGTGTTGCTGCGCGTTGACAAGCGAATGACGTTTCAAAACCTGAAAACTGAAAAGGGTATTGAAAAGAAGTTTACTCGGTCATTGGCCTTTTTTGCAGACTGTTTTCACCTCTTAAGCAAAACTTTTCACAAAGTGGCATATGAGCAAATCAAAACATATGATTAAAAATACAACAGACCATTCCGTGTCATTTCCGCATGGCAGTTGCTGTAATTAGTGGGAACTCTTGCATTTGTTTCTCCTCTGTGAGCTGCTCGTGGGAGATAATGACACCCGAGTGCCTTACTTGGGGTCAGTCTGCTCCAGGATTTGGTTTTGTCGCCGTCATTGCAGAAAACCCCGCTTCACAAAGATAGGACGTCGGAAATGGAAGCAGAATATTCAGTCCCTTTTTGGGCAGATTTGAAGGTTTAGTGACCTCATTTACAAGCTCGTCGCCACGTATTACGCAGTGGGGGCTTTTCCCTGGAAGTTGGAGAGGCGCTTCTTATTTGGATTTGGGATTTTCCCCTTTCGGAAGAAACGTTCGAAAGTTTATTTATTTTTCTTCATACATTTTTGAGACCTTCTCGGCTTACTTTTCACCACAGCATCACCACCGGGACAAGGGGCTGCAACCAGATTTTCAAACAAAAATTCCTTTCGGACTCTGATCAATCAAATATTTGCATGCAGACTAGCATCTCTCCCAACAAGTACTTTTATTTTAGCCAGTATTTATTTGCTTGCTTGATTTGCCTTCAGCGGGACTCAAACCTCTTCCTTCCAGCTCCACAGTCCAAGTCCTTACAGATGAGCTGAAGCCATCCCTTTCTACGAGATACAGAATAAGCTTTTTCCTCTGTGTGCCGTAATTCAATATCTCAACCAATTGGACTCGAAACATTGGATTCTTTTGGAGCCAATGAGTGACAGTGTTGGAATTTCAAGTCCTGGTTTATTGGAAACAAACCTCGAGGCAGCAACAAATGATCGGTCAGCTGACAATCTTCCCGTAATGCCATCATAGATGTGCTTTTGTAGATTTTCAATTGGCGTGCAGAGAGCAGAGAATCCATCATTGTGCTCTTATGTTACGTAAAAAGATTGCATCTGCAGATAAAGGCCCTTGCCGCCGCTGCCGCCTCCTCCTCCTCCCTCGGCTGCAACTGAATTGAGATTTGCTTTACAATCTGTACTTTTTGCCATCGTGGACGAGCTCTGCTCCGCTTTAGAACAACCGCTTTGATTTGTGGGGTGTGCGTGTGTGCGTGCGTGTGCGCGTGTTTGCAAATAGCCTGATTGGTTTAGGGCCCCATAAACCTTTTTGGTCAAGTAGTCCTGACCCGAGTGCAGATTATTCAGTTTGACCGCTGACCCTGGACATACTGTTCTATGTGTCCTTTTGTTTTCATGCATGCAGGTGTCTGTTCGTGGCCCTTCAATCCAATATGCTCCAAACCCACTTTTTGTGTGTGTGTGCGCTTGTGTGTGTGTGTGTGTGTGTGTGTGTGTGTGTGTGCGTGTTGACAAGGAGGCTAAAAACGTTGTACACCCTCACCCTCCTCGACAGGGCCAGCGGGGGAGGGTAGTAAACGAAGAGGGAAGACTTGGCGACTTCATTTCATCCTGTAAAGTTTTCAAGTATCTTAAAGGTCGAGGTTGTTCAATGAAAAGCAAACAAAGCGACCGAGATGGCCGCTTTGTTTGCTTTACGTTCTTCCTTTCATGCGTGAACACGCATGATCCTCCCACACAGGCATACATAAACATAAACATTTACAAGTACCGTGGACTGCAGCTCAGATGGGCTGCAAACCTACTGCAAGCGGCTGAAGCGCCCCCCCCCCCCCCAAAAAAAAAGTCATCTTGGTTTACATTTGCTCTTCCTCGTTTGGCTCTCACTTCTCATGCACACCGTATTAGGGGCCAGCTGCGTTGGCCCGCACGCTACACATGAGCCTGATTATGACTCAGTATTGCATTTCTCACATTCCACCATTGCTCTCCTTTCTGTACTTGCTCTCAGCCCTCCCTCGATACCTCCTTGTCCTTTTTTTTTCCCCCCTCCCAAGCCCCCACTCGCTGCCTCGACTTGGGCTGTGCAGAATTGCTGAGCAACCGCCCCCCCCTCCCCCTCCCTCTTCTACCCCTCCCTTGACCCCCCTCAGCGAAGCCAGAGCAGCACTTGATCCATATTGCTTCGAATCAACTACCTCATCGCGTCGACGACGCACGAGCGCGCGTTACACATGTTTCTCTGCCGCAAACCTCCCCAGCATAATATTTCACACACAGCTGTTGAGAGGAAAGAGGATATGAGGGAGGGGAGGGGGTGGAAATTAAAACCTGGCAGGCAGAGCGTGAGGGATGCGTGTGTACAGCGATTGGCTTTGTACTTCAGTACATTAAGCCCTGTAAATGTGTGTGTGTGTGTGTGTGTGTGTGTGTGCGTGCGTGAGTCGGGGGTGTCATGAAAAGCAGCTGACAGTGCGGAAAGGGCGGCTAGGTGACGATTTGGAAGTAACTCTGGCGACAGGAGTGTTGGCTACATGACAGGTAGCAGCTCACCGTTTCCCAAAAATCCCACACTGGTTTAGTCCAATGCGAGGTGGAGTGAGGGGAGAAATAGGCGGGGGCAGAAGGACGGGTGGATGTCGCGGTTGGCGGCGGCGGCGGCGGTTCATAGCGCTCCGCGTCACTCTCCCAACCTCGGTGCTGTCCGTCGCGAGCCGGGCCGAGCCATCGCGGTTCTCTCTCGTCCTTCCTCTGTCACTTCCTCCCTCCTCTTCGTCCCTGCTTGCCCCCTTCGCTCTCACCTCTCTTGTGTTCTCCTTGCCAGTCAGCCCCTCCCTCCCTCTTCCTGACTTCTTCCCCCCCCCCTCTCTCTCTCGCTCTCTCTCTGTGTCACTGGAGAGCGTCTCAGTGTGAAAATGCCATCCTGCTCTCCAGACTGTTGCCTCTTTCAGGCTGTGGAGGTAAGAGACTTGCATTGTGTTTCATTATTTTTCTGGATGTGTCTTTGAGTGTGTCTTTAACACATTGTGTGTGTGTGTGTGCGCACGTGTGTGTCCGCGGTTGGCAAAGTGCACCGATCGAGCCCCCCACTGCTTTCCGCTTCCCTCCCCTGTCGATGTTTCACAAACTTTTCTCAAACAAAAGTCACATGTCATGAAATCGCTCTTTTATTTGGGGGGGGGGGGCGGCGGTGGGAGGAGAGGAAGGAGTCTTCTGGCTTCAGAAGGGGCAGGGAGCAGTGTGACGTTTTTTTTTTTCCTCTCTCTCTCCCCCCTCTCCCTCGCTCGTGTTAGGAGGCTCTCTCTTAGCGTCGCCGCGGTGGTGCTTCTGGTGTTGTGTGCCATTTTCGGCGCCGGGCACATTTCCGAATCGCGGTGGCATTGTGAGGCTTGATCTCCCGAGTCGTCCGTTTCGCTCCTTTTGTTTCTTGTTCCATGTCATTTCCAACAGTTGCTCCCGCTTGCTTGGTGTGCAGTGCGGGGCAGTAGAGTTTGCGAGCAGAACGCCTGCTTTAGGCGCAGCATGTGAAGTACGTAGGTGTGCGAGCATGCACGCACACACGCGCACATAATCATGCAAACATGTAACGCCTTCTCTTTGACCTAATGTGCGACGCCGATTTGGTTTTGAAACACTTTCTGGTGTCCGTGCGCTCATATTTATTGCATGCGTCCGTGTTCCGCGCTGCATGCGAGAGCGAGGGCTTTTTGTGTGAATGTGCAGATGGAGTGGTGTGAGGCAGCTGCTCTGTGGTTATCTGCGGAGCAAACACACTCGCAGGCAAAATTACAGCGAGTTTAAATGTCGCTTTGGGCGCTTGGCTGAAATGGTTTAAAATGGCGCAACAATGGGCGGTACTTGGGCTTTGAACTATGCCCGCTTGCTGCTCCCAGTGGTGGCATTTTTAAGGACATAATCAAAATGTCCTCCAACTGCGAATATCTTCTACTTTTTCCCCTCTCGCCCTCGGTGTTGGCGCGGCAGAAAACACGTCACCGCCCGATGTGCGCAAGCAAGTTTACATGCATATCCGGGGATGTGCGTGTGAGGGAGTTTGGTTGAGCCGTGGACAAAAGGGCTGAACCCAGCGTGCAGGCGCCAGTTTCCGGGACTTTGCTGCGTATTTTTTTTTTTTTTTTTTTTTTAAAGAAACTCTCCTGTTGGAGAGGAAACTAAGCGGGACTTTAAGGATGGACTTGACAGAGCATGTGGCGATGGAGGTAAATGGACGTTCGGAATCCGATCCGTCCTTCCCTTTCTGACAGTAGAATTTTCCTGTGAAGCGGCTTAGGCCGCGTGGCGCCGTCCCACCGTCGCAGGACTTCTTCCAGCCTGCGACAAGCATGACCTTGGCCTACGTGTGCTTTCAGATAGTGAAGGTGTGGAGCGAGGACGGGGCTGGCAAAGTGGTGGAAATCCCAGCGGACATGACAGCCAGAGACGTGTGCCAGCTCCTGGTCTACAAGAGCCACTGTGTGGACGACAACGCCTGGACGCTGGTGGAGCACCACCCCATCCTTGGCCTTGGTAAGCACCTTGCTCTGCCTTTTATACTACTACTCGGTCTTTTGTCAAGGAATTCAACTTGAATAACGTGTAGGTCGGGCAGGGTTTCTCAAACCCTTTCGGAATATCACCCAAAATCTGGTTCCTCCCCTGGGGCCCTACCTTGCTAAAATGATGCATTGCCTTTGACAGGTGTTTGTCCATTAAGAAAAGCGCTCAACGAATGCAAAATTTTTCTCATGATTTAAAACAACAAAAGTTGTGTGGCGTGCAGTCGTGGGCCTGGCTTGCGGCATTTTATTTTGTGACCCAGAAAAAGAGAGTTGCATTTTGGGTCCTGGCCCAAAACTCTTATGCACTTAAAATCTTACTGACACATTTAGCATTTTCGTCATGTACAGTACATGCATACGTGAAGCTTGCCCTCCGCTTTGAACCCCTCATGCGCAAAAAGTGACCCACTGCAGTCGTGTGCTGCTTTCTACCAAGTGTATTGATGCATGTTTAAGACCACCTAGCTTTAGCATGTACTGTATAATGAGGCCAAACACCTCTTCCAGGATGTTATACAAACACAAAAAGATGTACAGGTTGCTGTTACGGTGGCTTGTGGGTGGGGATGTTCTCGTGTGTGCCCTCAGTTTGTGTGGGTGTCTTGAGCATGGCGCAAGTGTTTGTATGCCTTCTATACGTCCCAAGGAGGCGGTCGCACAAGCTCCCCAAACCCACTCTTCTTCCCTCCCCCAATAATAATAAAAAAGGAAGATGACAAAAAGAACATTGACTTTCACAGCAAGTGCGTTTGAAGCTTTACTTAGCTCCTTTTTTCCGGGTCTGTCTTTGTCCACCGTGAGGCTTTCCCACTCCTGGCCTTGTATTTTTAGAGTCAAAGGCTTGCTTTGTGCATTGCTGCTTCATCTGCGTTGCTGGAAAAAAAAAGCACACTGGAGAGATGGAATGTGAGGTGAGCCGACGGAGGGAGGGCAGAAGGGAAGGAAAAAAAGCAAGCAAAAAGAGGGAGCGACGGAGAGAAAAAAGAGGCAAGGGGGGGGGGCGCATGCAGAGAGGCCTGGACTAAAGCGTCATACCAGAGTCGCGAGGAACCAATCGTGGTTCTCTGTCGGACGAGCCCCTAGCACGGCTGGCCAATCACTTTGCACGTAACCCTCCATAGGAAATTCCCCCGCTTGCTCACACACACACACACACACACACACACACACACACACACACACACACACACACACACACAACGGAGGTCAAACATTTCCACCCATGCGTTGCTGCCACATTCATTTTTAGCATGCGGCTGATTTTATTTCTGTGTGTGTGTGTGTGTGTGTGTGTGTGTGTGTGTGTGTGTGTGTGTGTGTGTGTGTGTGTGTGTGTGTGTGTGTGTGTGTGTGCGCACGCGTTTGATAATAAGACATGGAGAGAAGAATTATGGCTGAAGCCTTCTTGTGCATGTGTCCATAGAACATCCTGTCACGATCCATTTCTTAGATCATGGACCCTCCACATTTACACACACGCGCACACACACACACACACACACTCGTGCGCATGTGCACTACAGTGATCACGTTAGGCCCGCATGAGCTCTTAATGTATGCTTGTCTTCTGTCTTGGCGCACTTTGCTTATGGCTCCTCTGCTCCCGGCAATCAGCCTAAATAGATGACATCATCTTCCTGCAATGCCCACACGGCCAAACCCTCCCCACTCCCTCCCTTCCCCCCCACCCCCTCGCCATCCCTTGCCACTTCCTTCCCTCCCCTCCACCTTCGCTTTCCTCCCGCCCTGCCTCACAGTGCCTCTTTTCTTCTTGCTGCCGTTACTCGGTTAAACTCTCCTGCTTTTATTCTATCACTGTGTAATGACAATGATGTGGGAAGGAAAGATTTAATGAGCTTTGCACAAGACAGATCACCGTGTGTTTTCATATTAGGAAGAAGAGAAAGAGTTGGAATGAGCAAGGGTAGATAGGAGACGATGAATGCATTTTTTAAATTGTAGTCCCCCTCAAAAGAAGCTCCCAGCAGACAATACAAAGATATCAATCACTGTGGCTCACGCTGTCAGTCTGTCTGTCCGTCTGTCCGTGTCTTCCCGCTGGCAGAGAGATGCCTGGAGGACCATGAACTGGTGGTTCAGGTTCAAGCTTCCATGAGCAGCGACAGCAAATTCCTCTTCAGGAAGAACTATGCCAAATATGAATTCTTCAGGAACCCCCTGGTGAGTCTCTCGCATCCCCGTGTTGACCTTTCTGTGACTGCGTCGCTTTAGCACGCAGCACTGCACACACACGCACACACTTCACCATGATGATTCTGGTTGGAGCTGCCGATATTAAGGCACATTGTGGCAAATACCATTCTCCTGTATGTATGTTAAATTAAAATGCTTCAGGCTGTGGAAACATTTTGAACGACAGTGGATGTCCATTAGCTCACACAGGAGTAACCTTTATTCTCATAATCATGCTAATATTTTGCCTAATGAGGTGGTTTTTCGTCTTCCGCGAGTTAACAATGTGGCCCATTTAGACCATCGGTGTTAAATTCATGACCCGGGGGCCAGATCCGGCCCGCCACATCAATTCATCTGGCAAATGGCAAGTGTGTGTGAATTTCTTCATTTCGTTCTGATCCCCTGAAATCCCTCCTCAACCTACAGCACGTTGAACTCTCGTTGTATACTTCAATATTTGATGACCGTTTTTTTTCCCCTCAAACTTCTACTTTCAAACTCAATTTGCTGCGAAAAAGAATATAACAGCAAGTCAACTGCAGGCACAAGAGGGGGGATTTATTCAATATTCCAAACCAGAAGGAGGAACGGTAAAGTACAGTATCCGTCTATTCTAGCAGAAATATAAGCATTTGTGTTTTGTGCTCAGCAGAACCCCTTGCGAAATAATATACCCATCCATTTTTCAACATCGCTTATTCTGAACAGGGTCGCAGGGGGGGTGCCGCGGCCTATCCCGGCTGACTTTAGGCAAAAGGTGCGCCGTACCCTGGTCTGGTTGCCAGTCAGTCGCAGGACACATAGAGAGACAAAGACCCATTCACGCCCACATCTCCGCTGTCACTGAGTGGGAACCGATCCCACGCTGCCCGCACACAAATCCGGCGAGTATTATACCACTCCACCATCAGCGACTGAGAACTTTATCAAGAATTTAACGGTAAATATTTTCTCGTATAATAAATTGAAAAACCAACACATGAATGTGAATTTAAATGTTACCTATGCCCCACCGGTCCATCCCATTCAAAAATGAACAAATATGCACTTTTCATCCAAAAGCACTGTACCAACAAAGTGTCATTCAGATGGTTCAATGAAAAGAGCCCCCCCCCCCAAAAAAAAAGTCCCATTCAACTAGCAAATAAAAAAAAAAACATCTTCCCTCAGGCTTCTGTGCATTTTTCGGGCAAAGGGCTTTTCATATTCGTCTGTACTTGAATGGAGTCCGGTCGTTTGAGTCGGAGTTATGCTCAAATAGATTTCTTCAACTATAGTTTTACTCTAGTTGATTTTGAATGAAGACCCAACTTTTAATTTTGTTCCTTTCGAGTTGAATCCCATAAATTCCTGTTAGTTTCCAAATTTCATGGAATTTTGCCACCCCGAAGACAGTTCAGGAATAGAATAGGTACCATTGTCACCATCCATATTCATTAAATTACACCTAACATTTGCCAGGAAGCCATTACTATACCTGACTTTGTATATGAAAAGTTTGAGGTTGTTTTAAAAGATACACGCTTGTGTCGAAATCCTCCCCTCTGTCACAGTATGACCAACGTAGCATATGACTCAAACAAAGCACGTTTCACCATTTTAAGGAGACGGCATCTCAAACCTCCACGGTGGCACACATCAATCGGGGCCGTCCCCGGCCTGGCATCTCGAGCGGATCTGCTGATATGCTCTCAGCCTGGGGCTGCCGCGCCGCCTTTACCGTGACATTATTGCCGCGGTGATTTAGGTGTGTGTCAGAGCCAGCAGGTGACCTCAGCTCTGTGGTAATGAGCGCACTAAAACACCAGAGTGCTGGCCACAGCCTGTCAATCACACTAAGAGTGGCGCTGCTGGCTAAAGGGGATTACATCAGCGGGTGAGATCATACTGCATCCACTCTCAGGCTCAAGTCAAGTCTCTCTCTCTCTCTCTCTCTCTCTCTCTCTCTCTCTCTCGCTCTCTGTGTTTTTCCATGCAGAACTTTTTTCCAGAGCAGATGGTGGCTTGGTGTCAGGATTCTGATGGCACAATCCCTCAATCACAGCTCTTACAGGTAAAGGTGGGGAGGGTGACTCAGTGCTGACATACACACAGTGCTGCACGTGCGAGTGACCGGTTATCCAACACCCGCTTTAATGGGAAAACCCAAATTGCTGTCCTTGAACGGAGTGAAACCAGAAAAAAAAAAAAGTCTCCTCTCCTCCTGAAGGCTGTGACAAGGACATCTGTTGTCTAAAAATATGCATGAAGATTCATGCGGAGTCATTGCAATCTGCTAATTGCATTTGCCTGCTGGTGCTACAGCAACGCGTTTAGGAATACAGAAAATGCCATCCTTCCTCCTCATTACGCTTCGGATGTTTTGTTTTTATTTTGTTTGGTATCGCTGACGTTGCGCCCTGTCCTCACTCGCGCTTCGTCTGCGTTTTGCTCACAGAACTTCCTGAACTCGAGCAGCTGTCCAGAGATTCAGGGCTATCTGTTTGTGAAGGAACCTGGACGCAAGTCTTGGAAGAAGCTCTACATGTTCCTGCGACGCTCCGGCCTCTACTTCTCCACTAAAGGAACATCCAAGGTAATTCATATCACACAACAAGAGACACTTGTGAATAATCGAATCGGACCCTTTGCGAGAGCTCTCTGCCAGTGCTCAGTTTTGATTGAGACTATAATCGAGGATAATTGTATCCCATCGGAATGCATCGTCTCTTCCACCACTCCCAGGTTTAATTTGAAACATGATTCACATTTACTGGCATGGTGAAAGAGCGGTTAGCACGGCTGGCTCACAGCAGGAAGATCCCTGGTTAGAAAGGTCAGTTTGCAGAAAAGTTTTCCCTTGACCAGGGTGCTGACACAGAATCTGGATTCCATCCCCAGGCGTGACACGTTGGCTGCCCGTTGCGCCTCAAGGGAAGGGTTAAATGCAGAGAACACATTTTGCTGTCGTTTGTAAATGTGACAAAGCAATGTTTTGGGGTTTTTTCGTGTTTGCAAAGTTATTATCAGTATTATCAAAAAAAAAAAAAAAAACAGCGACTTCCCCGCAAGGTAGACAACTGGGATGAGACAACGTGCAGTGGAAAACCATGCAAAACTTCTCCCGGTCGTGATGGTCTCGAACCGCGATGTGTATTTTGTACATGACAAATAAAGATGATTCCTCTGGTTCTCGATGCAATGTTTTGTATACATTTAGTTGGCATCATGAGATGACTAAATTATTCCATTTTGAGATTATTATGAAGCACTTTTTAAAAAAATGTGTTTTTAACTTTTTTTTTGGGGGTCATTTCACTGACCCTGAGGCCGACAGGAAGTTCCTCAATTTGAAAAGATTTTTCATATGGCAAAATGCTCATCTTGTGATGCAGCAAATATGACTTGTGAGATTAAGATTTCTGTCAATGAGTTCTTGCGCCAGTGTTAAGGGTCCGAGGATCGGAATTTGAGATGGTACTTGAGAAGCCTGTGAAGTCGAAGAGGTTATTTATTATCCATGACTCCATGTCACTGATCCATTGTCACATGGATCGTGCAACGACAAGCTCTGTCGTTTGCATTTAGATCGTGTTTGTGTGCGACTTGAGAAAGTTGAAGCAGGTAAAGGCTGAAAAGCTGTGGGCCAAAATGTACCTTTTGGGGGGGATGTCTTGTGCTTCCTGTGGGATGCAGAATCACATTACACAATCGTGCCTGTCATGATTTTGGGCCATTTCAAGCTGCATTCAAACCCCTCCAGGAGGATTTTATGGTCAATACAAAAAAGGACCCCCCCCCCTTTTTTTTTTTTAATTGCAGTTTGTAAGTTTGCATGTGCTATATCAGTCATTCACAACTTTGAAGGCAATTGCGAATAATACGTGACATTGTAACAACGCGTCATTTTTCCTTAACTGAACAGGAGCCCCGACACCTGCAGCTGTTGTCTGATCTGGACGACAGCAACATCTTCACCATGATCACCGGCAGAAAACTACACAATGCGCCGACAGACTACCAGTTCTCCATCAAGGTAACACGGACGACAAAAAACAACGCAGCGTCTTTCAATCTGCCGCCAAAAACGCGTAGCAATTCGCCGGTGCTGCAAGAGTGACGAAACTTGATCACAACCCTTACCTACATGAGTGACTGGCACTTATGCAATGTAGAAAAGCCCCTCTGTAACAGATGTATGTGTGTGTGTGCGCGTGTGGGTCAGAGGACACAAGGGTTAAAACCACCCAGCGGGGGTTCAAACACACTCAGCACTGTGCATCCCACTCCAGGCGTTATCTGTGGTGGGTCACCTGCTGATCTAGGATAAGACCAATGGGATAAGCCAGGATGGTCCAGAGAATCTTTCCAAGCAACCCCCCCCTCTGCACCCCCTCAGCTCGCTTGCACACACACGCACACACACAAGCACGCATGCTAAGCGACCGTCATGTCAAATGCTGTCAGCGGGGGTGACAGTGCAGAATTGGGTTAGGGATTTTACTTGACGGGTGGTGGCTGTATCATCGCTATGGTTCCATGAATTAATTCATCGTGAGCGGCTGGCCGGTCCCCATCACTGCTGGGGTTGGGGAAAAAAAGGACAAAAGCCTGGACGGCGATGCTCGTCGTGAGTGCAACGCCGCATTGTGCGTGCGCAATCAATGCTCGCGGGTGAAACCAAATCTCCTTCACTCCCCCTGTGAACTCTCTGAGGTGACAACTGCCGCCTGAGAAAGTTTGCAGGCTTCTCATTGCCATCAGCCTTTAAGAGAATGCAAAGCTGAGGCTGTTGCGTGGTATGCTGAACATGCAAAAAACCATTTTATGGCAACTGAATAAAGAATGACAGACAACACCACAGATGGTTCTGCTAAATTTGGAATTTTAAGGGCAATAGTCAAAAGTAAAGCTGAGGTCGGTGGGAGAGAAAATCGAATGTAATCTAGATGCTCGAGCAACAAAGCTGCAGATGTATACAATCACATACAACCGATTCTTGGGTTCCTTTTACGGAGCGATACTACAACTAGCTTTTGCCAGTCTATGGAAATGACTGTTGAATGCCGCTGGCCAAGTCATCCTGGCCGATGTTGAAAAAGCTTTGTGGGGAAGAGCTGCAGCTCACCGGTAGTTATTGATGATCTGTGTGTTCCCCAAAAAGATGCTGAAAGCTAGTATGCTGCTCCTTGTACCGTACGTTCACATTGTTTTGTATTCAATATGTTTATCTTTTGTGAATTTGCAGCGTTGTGCAAAGAGGACTCTAAATGCTGACTTCTTTTTTTTTTTTGTCAGCATGTTTTTGCATTTTTCTTCCATCCAAGTCAATAATACATGAATCGTAATGCCATAATTAATACATGAGTGGGCGGCGGGTATCTCGCCGTCCCAAATTAGGCTCACAGCACAGCACCGCACTGCACTGCTGTGGTCAAGTCACGTGTTGCTGCTGTTCTTCACTTGCAGCCCAGTAAAGCAAGAGGGGACTGTAAGGAGCTGAAGATGTTGTGCGCTGAAGACGAGCAGAGCCGGACGTGCTGGATGACTGCCTTCAGACTTCTAAAGGTACCCGATTGACTGTTGTCGGGCTGCATGAAACCAATGTATGATTTTTGTAAGTTCATCACTTGCACACACGAATGTTTCTCCCTCTTGTCTTCATAGTATGGCCTTGTCCTATATAAGAGCTACAGCGTCCCCCAGCAGCGAAAGACCAACCTCTCGCAATTCTCCACGCCTGTGGTGAGGATCTGCTCCGTGACATCATCCCCGTGCCGGCATGCTAATGCTAGTGCTAATTCTCCACTCAGCCAGCACGCGTCCACACTGAGCCATTAATTGGCTGATGAATTGCAGAGCTGTTCGCTTTGCACGCCTCGCTCGAGCTGGAGAGAAAACAAAGCAAGGGTTGGAATAGAGGGTGTGCCACACTTGATACTTCTTTGGTTCAGGGTTCGAATCTCGACTCTGGGTTTCCTGCCGATATTTAGAACATTGTCCCCTTGCTTTGCATGCATTTTCTTCTGGTACAGCGGCCTCCTCTCGCGTTCCAAAAACATATTCAGTTCATTTAAGGCTCTAAATTGCCTTTCGGCGTGAATGTGAGCGTGACAGGTTAACGTGAGTCCTCTGATGGACTGTTGACCAGTCCAAGGTGTGCAACGCCTCTCATCCAAAGTCTCTTGGGACAGCCCTGCGCTCACCTGCGAATTCGAATGAGGGGTCCGTCTAAAATGGTGCGATGGAGGTTTATGCGTGTTGTGACAATGTCCACCGAAAAAAGGCACATTTTGACTCAGAAGCTGCAATCAGGCAGAAGCTGGAATCATGCACAAAATGTCAAGATGATCACGATTTGGGTGAAAAAGTAGTCTGCAAAGTGGTACCATATTTTCTGATTGAAAATCCGGATTAGGTAAAAACATTTTGTTTATGACTGGCACACGGAGTTCACAGACCCCCCCCCCCCCCCAAACTTTTGTGCGTGACAGGAAGTTTGTGTCTTTTCCCATTGAAAGTAGTTGTGGTTGATTAAAATGATTGCAGCAGCCAAGCCAGTAAGCCAAGGGGGACGTTTGTGATGTAGGAGTGGACTGAAGTGGGTCTCTGTGCAGACAGGATTTGTCATGCCCCAGTGAGTGTGTCTGGCTTGTTAGACCTCTGACCTTTATCTCCCCCCCCCCAACCCCCACACTCCATCACCCTCCACCAACCCTTACCACCCCTCCCACCCTACCCTTTCCTCAACCCTGCCTCGCCTCCCACCCCCCCCTAACAGCGAAGTGTGTCAGAGAACTCCCTGGTGGCGATGGACTTCTCGGGACGGACTGGCCGTGTCATCGACAACCCCGTGGAGGCCCAGAGCGCTGCCGTGGAGGAGGGACAGACATGGAGGGTAAAAGCAAAAGAGGGGGAATGAAATAATCCCCCGGTTTGCCGTGTTGGATGCCAGTTAGTTCTCATTCTCTTCTTGTCATGTAGAAACGGAGTCAGCGTATGAATGTCCTGGGCAGCCCGTCGCCCCTGCACCCGTCCTCTCTGAGCACAGGTACACGCCATTGCCACAACTGTACAAGCGTGAGGTCGAGCTTCGTTACGCTGGGCTAATGCGTGTGCTTCTGTTCACCAGTCATCCACAGGACGCAGGTTTGGTTTCACGGTCGCATCATGAGAGAAGAAGCCCACAAAATGATCATACAACAAGGCCAAGTAGACGGGTAAGATTGCGTACTTGGGGAAATTTGTACTAGGGAAGAGTTGGGAAGACTTCACCGTTCCTCTGCCGCAAAAAAAAAAACCCCAAACGTAGACAGCTTTGTGGCTCTCATGTTGGTTACACCTGTAATTGTAAATGACAAACCTGAGTGTATTTATTGTTCGAATTATCAGCCTGATAGTAATAGGATTGAAACCAAACCAAAAACCTGTCAGTCGCCTTTTCCAATACGCTCGCTCACATGAAAAAGAAAGGAAAAAAAAAGACAAAATGCGTGGGCTCCAACAAAAGGCGCGACCATGTCAGTTCTGTAACGGATCCAGATGTAAGCACCCCAAAAGGAAAAGTCAAAAGAAAGGAATGATCTGCACTTTTTCAAAACATTTGGAGGGAAGCGTATGCTTTATTCCATGTCAATTTTTACGTGTCAAGAATGCTTCAGGGCTAATCATCCACAGATAATTGTTCACACAGTCGCAACACGTGGCTGCCTGTATTTATCCTCCCATCACTTTTCCACTTCTCTCTTGTGTTTTCTTAGGTTATTCCTCTTGCGGGACAGTCAAAGTAACCCCAAGGCCTTCGTGCTCACTATGTGCCACCACCAGAAGATCAAGCACTTCCAAATTTTACCGGTCAGTGAAATAAGAGCAATTGTTATGTGCTGGAAGAAAGTGGCAATTGTACATATATTTGAAGTGCAGAGGGGGATTATTATGTTCAGAAGTAAAACGAGTTATGGCCAGTGGCTATCGTCAGTTGAAGAAAAAAGCTTTTTTAAAAACTTAACTTGTGTTTTAACTGGCAAGCAGGTTTGATTTTTTTTTTTTTTTTTTTTTGTAAATGCTCCTAAATGGACATAGTAGTGTTGCGTAATGTGGAAAAAGCAGAAGCCAGCCAAAAAGCCAGCCAATGGACCGCCTTTGGCTTTGATTACAGAAAGCATTTCCTTTTGGCATCATCTAGCTAATCTTATGCAATCACAAAACATTCATTTCCATCCAGAGCCGCATTCATTTTTGCATGAAAGATAAGAGAGTCGCAGCCCTGTGTACAAATCTTCTCTGACATATCCCAAAGATTCTTAGGGGATTAAGGTCTGGACTGGACTCTTCTTATACCCTGCCCGTTTACTTTGGAACATGGTCCATCTGGACTCATTAGATCACATGATCTTTTTTTCCATTGCTCCAGAGCACAATGTTATGCTCCCAAGAAAATTGAAGTCTTATTTTGCACCACTTTACGTGGTTTTCTGGAGGCTACGCAGCTATTTGCAACATGATTGTAGTGCTTTTGTAACTTTTTTTCCCAAACTTTTTGCACTACATCTGCAAAAATAAATAAGTAAATAACAATCATCATAATAATCGTCTGTTGGTTCCCAAAAACGTCTTCATGATTATCACTACCTTGGATGACTTGCGTGGTTCTCTTGCGTTGCAGGGAGTTTTTAGCTCACACATATCAAAGAGAATTAAGCATTGTACCTCCGAACATCATAACGCTCCATCTTAAATAACGATCCAACCGTATAAAGTAAAATTGCCATAACTGTTACAGTCAATCTAAAAGCTTCATCTGACGGCACAGCAACAGATAGCGGTAGAGCATACAGCACGACTTGTGGGCACGCATTCCCTCTACTATTACTATACAACTATTACTGGAGGCGCCTCTGGGCCTCTTCCTGCTCTTAATTGCCGAGGGACACCTGTGATGTGATTGTCACGTGTTGCAAACTGCCCTCTTCCATTTGGCGGCGTCAAGTGTGAAGAGGACGGTCAGGTGTTCTTCAGCCTGGACGACGGCGCCACCAAGTTCACCGACCTGATCCACCTGGTGGAGTTCTACCAGCTCAACAGAGGAGTGCTGCCCTGCAAGCTCAAACACCCATGCACCGCCGTGGCCTTGTGACACTCCTTCTCCTCACCCCCTTTCAGTTTTTTGGTTTGCACACCTCACAGATGCCCCCTGCCCTCTCCCCACACCCCACCACCACCCAAGACCCTACCTTTCTGCCCCACACCCCGGTGAGTCGAGTCTGGGTGAAGAAGTGAAGCGAGCTTTTCGCTGCCTTATTTCTTTTTGGAGGTTTGAAGAGGGCGCAGAACGTTGTGGATTGTGGACTCCTGCGTCGCTGCCACGGAGACCAGAACGTTTGTGATGGTGCACAGAAGCTCGTGAATGATGGCTCTCCTTCCATTGAACCCCCCCCCCCCCCTCCCCCGCTGCCCCCACCCCTTCCGATCCCACTCTATTTCCCCCAGGCCTGATAAGCTGTGGTGCAGGAAGCGCCACCCTACTTCTTCTTCATTGATCATCAGGGATGGAGGGGAATCCCTCCGGGTCTCGAGCAAACTTTGGATCCAGGAGGTTTTCTCAACCTGTGCAGTCCAGTCTTGATAAGCTGACACCATGACACCGCCCACTCCACCAAACCACACCCACACCCCCACCCAAACCCACCCCATGTGTGTGGCTCTACTGCTGTGTCCGGGATCAAGTCAAGCGCGAGGAGAAGGATCTAAACAAGCAGAGGCTTATCAGAAAGGACAAAGGAATGTTGATCAGGAAGGCCGTGACGAGCCTCTCTTTTAGACTTGATTACTTGATGTCATTTTAATGCTGTTTTTATTACTGTTGATTAAATGCAGAACTAGTTTGCACTCGTGTGCGGGGAGAGGGGGCGGGGTGGCACCAGTCAATCATCCTCCTCCTCCTCCTCCTCTTCCAATTGGGAGAAACATGCATGTCGATCTCCATCCACGCTGATGGGATATAAAACAAGAGGAGGCGAAGAGAGTCACGGCTGACGATGCAGGGCTTTCCGAAAGGTTTGGGAACATCCCGGAGATGTATGTAGCTCACGGCGCCGTGGCCACACTACTGTTGTAATGGAGAGAGCAAGAGAGAGGGAGACAGAGAAAGAGAGGGGAAAAGTGCAACTAAGAAGAGGAGGAGGAACGTCTGAATCCGCCGAGGCCATTTGAAATGAAAAGGGTTATTTGTTGGCTTTGTGAATGTCATTTTGCTTTTATTCACCGAGTCTGTTTTCAGCTCGCTGCTTGCACATTTACAAATGATCCAGAGGTTATAGTAGAGGGTCGGAGGCATCCTGAAGACTCCAGCTTCCCCCACCCCCTTAGTCCCCCCGCCCCACACAGAAAAGACAAATCAAAGAAAAGCACTCCCACGATTATTGTTTTTTGATTTTGTTTTGGGTTTCTTTTTTTTTGTTTAAGCGTGGAAACAAACAAAAAGACTTGAAGTGTGAAACTCAGCTGACTGCGCATCAAACACACAATCAAATGAGCTTCACTTGCCTTAAGTGGAAACAATGAGCCTTGTACATACAATTGAAACGTATATATGAAGATGCGCGCACACAGCAATGATTAACCTTTCTGGGTGGGGGGGGGACTGATGCCACTGTCGCAACTATATACTAACTATGGGGCAACAAATGGCCACAAGCCTGGCTTTCAAAGTCCACCTAAAACCATCTCTGATAGCTCATGTTCTTCATTTAATCCATACAGAAAGGATTATTACTTTTTTGGGGAGGGGGGGCTGCTGCTGGGTGCGTTTTACTGTGCAAAGATAAATGTTGCAAGCTGTCAGCAAACTTCTGGCTAAATCACGCTCATTTTTTCACAGATTTATCAAACTTCAAACTCAATCACGTCCTAAATGCTGAAAAAAGAAAGAAAAAACCGCGACCCAAACCATTCTCCTTATGTCGGTTGGTTTAACGATGGAGCAACAACCAGCTAGCTCGCCTGGCTAACTAGCTGATTGTGACTAAATCCACCCAAAAGACCCTCCAACGGGTTATACTCATCCTTTCGTCCTTCCAGGTATTATTCAGTCAAGTTGTATTTAGTTGTTTTATGCTGCACTATGCATTTCAGCAAGCAACAAGGCTTTTGGGGGTCTTTTCTGGCACTAATGAGCTGTACGTTTGGCTAGCTCTTTGAAATACATTTAACATTTAATTCATTTCTTGGGAAATGAAACTGAAAGATGGTTTCTACTTATTTGATAAACAACGACAATATGCTAGTTTGTATTGAGGCAAATGTCTTGGATGCCGCTTAGTAGTAAGAAATGTCATCGTGTTGATTGCTACACAAATAGTTTGAACATTCAACTTTTTTTTTTCAATCAATCCAAACTGTAGTTTTCTTAGTTGAGTTCTTGTCTTGCGTGGATGGATGTTCCAAAAGTAATTCCCCCGCCCTTTAATAACTCCCTCCCACCCTACTGCAAAATCCATCTTGTACCAGAGCAGGGTTAGCACAAGGCGCAGCGCCATGTCACTTTGCCCCACGTGGCCAACCGGGGGCGGATTCTCTCCAGGGATTGGAAAATGCTTGAACCCGCAGCCCACTTGCTCCCACCTGTGTCCAGCCTGTAAGCTATGAGCCTGTGGTGAGTAAGTGTGTGTGTGTGTGTGTGTGTGTGTGTGTGTGTGTGTGTGTGTGTGTGTGTGTGTGTGTGTGTGTGTGTGTGTGTGTGTGTGTGTGTGTGTGTGTGTGTGTGTGTGCGCAAGAGAGTTAGCGAGTGTATGGCTCGACTGTTATTGTTAACTGCTGGTCATCCAACTTGCCTTGTAGAGACAGTACGGAAAGTCAGGAAAGTGAAGGGTTGCCTTAGATTCTCATGTCATTAGAGGAGGGGGAAGTTTAACCACATCACGAGACACCAGTAGACACTTTTACAACCCCCCCCCACACCCCCTCTCTTTATTTTCATTTGAAATCACTGTGTCCAACATGAAACAGCCATCTAGTGCATCCTTGGTTTCCGAATGAATATGTGAAGACTATGGTGGAGCTCCAACACTGTACCTTAGGTCAAAGATCACTATGTATGGCTGTTAGGCTTTGCCCATAACGCCGTGTAAAATGAAGAATGCTATTTTGTCCTTCATTCGTTTGTTCATGATGTGTACATTGACATTATTGTGTATTTACTGATCTTTTTTTTTGTCACAAAATGACCGTATAGACACTACATATAGTATTAATTTAACATGCTCAAATTTTTATTTTAAGACTTCAAACTCGTCCAACTTCACTCGTATTTGGGTCACACTGAGTAATGAAAAAATGGTAAACTTGTGAGACAAAATTCTTTCAAGCTACAAGACAAAAGTTTTAATGTTACAAGATGGATCGTGTATTGTCGCTACAGACAAAGCAAGGACAGCCACTTGAACAAAGTCCTAATATGAACTGAAAAAAGGTAGTGGGCGGAGTTACAAATTCTCAATGGAAAAAGTTTGAATTTTTATATTTGTCACGGAGGGGTGAAAAAAAGTCCCAAACTTCTGAGAAATAAGTTGTGGGTTTTCCAAAGGGGAAAAGTGCGACTTTCATTGATTTGGGGGGGATAAGGTGTATGTTTGCAAGAAAAAGTCCTAATATTCATTGGGGAAAAAAGTCAGAACATATGAAGTCAAAGACTTGTGTCTTTTTTTTTTTTCAATAAAAAATAATAGAGGGCAAAAAATGAGTTATTTTCTCTGGGTGATAAAAAAAAGTCACATTTTAATGGGGAAAAAACCCTACAGATATTTATCTCCGATTTTTTGGGGTTTTTTTTGGGGGGAGTGGCTCGTGCTAAATTCCAACCAAAAAGTCATATTTATTATTTTAGTGAGCGAATGATATTGCTGGTAATCTTGTGACCATATTCCCGTAAAATGATAAATTATCATCATATTACATTCTTCTCGTGACTCATTACCATTTTTACTGATATTGACCGTTGTAGTTCTCGGATTTAATTTTAAGTTCTACTTGGGTGGCCCTGATACTTGTACTTGATTCTCTTTGTTTCATGTGATGTTCAGTTAGCACCTCTCTGATAGTGTTGCATTGGATGTCACCTTTCCATTTCAATTTTGCAGGAAATATTTTGGTCATTAACCACGCGCACACACCAGTGTTGTTTCCATGGATGTATATTCTTTGGGGATTTTAGTCGCAGCTTTCAGTCATGAAAGACAGTCTGCCGTATTTCAGCGTAGCAGTCGACGTAGTGGTTTCTTCGTACGGTCCATCCGCTCGTTCTTGATTTTCCACTCAGTTGTTGTCAAGCCAAACAAGTCCAATTGTCAACTGTGTTTTCATAAGCTCAGTCATCATAAGCTCCATTCAAACAACAAAACGTGTCAGGGAAAGGAGAAAAAAAAAGGTCCACACGTGAATTGTGTTTCACTCATGTTCTTTTTGTGCTTTTGCTTCATATTCTGTAAGTGTCTACACAGCTCCTGGATCGACATTGTATCCTGTTCAGGTATTTTTTTGTACAAATAAGGGACTGATATATTCTCTGTTTATTGGAAATTAGAATAAAATATGACGTTGCTATAAACCAAATGGCCTGGCCTGCTGACATTCATTTCTCATCGGGCCGTTCATCTTTATACACCAAGATGCACCATAAACGTACATGGTGATGCATTAGTAATGCATTTTTAATGTTCACGTCAATTGTAAAAATAAAACCCGCGAATTGTGTATCGTCATGCACGAACCACTTCTGGTTGAACAATGGGAGTCAAGAGCTACACCGCCACCCGGTGCCACATTTAGGTACTACATGATCACAGTTGTCTCTTGCCAATTGTTCGTTACAACGATGACTAGGTGCAGAGCCAGTTGATTGGACCCGAGGGTAAAAAACCCCAAAAAGCAAAACATTGCTGTTCATAAATTAAACCGAGTTGCATTGTTTGTGCTCTTTTTTTACATCCATAAAATGCCACAAGTTGGCGCCAAAGCAATGTCTAAAAGATATACCTCCATTGAGATGTAAAAACTAAACTGTATTTGTTTTTGGCATGGCATTTTTATTCTAAACCTGTTTGTTTTGTGTGTTTTTGTAACCATTGCTTGGATATGCGCTTGAGACAATGACAAAGAATCGTTACCATTTCACTGGACAATTCAAGTAAATCATACAAACTCCTTCTCGCACTCACGTACGGTTGGCTAGATAATTACAATTCACACAATGATACAAACGTCTGAACGTTTGCAGGAGTCTGAAGCCTTGTGTGAAATGTTTCAGTCGACACACTGTATGTCGACTTGATTCAACCTAAAATTGAGCCATTTGAAGTGGTCATGTGGAGCCCTGATGATTTAACACTCATAAGTTGAAGGGGTCGGGAACACTGAGGATGAATGCGCTCCCATCTGTTCCATGTACAGTACAAGCTTGTTTTAATGCATCATAGCTTGATTAAACAAAGCCTACACTACATCAGAGATGATTTGTCAAACAAGCATTACTCAGATTTTCCAGACATGAAACACCAGTGTCAGCTTCAGTTAAAATATTACTCTCTAACTGCAACCATCTGTGCGTGCGTGTGTGTGTGCATTCGCAAGTGTAACTCATCATCCGTGTGCGTTCGTGTGTTCTGAATCATGCTTAAATGTCTTTCCAAAGCCACTTCCAGGTACGTTCATTGGATCTCTGCTCAAACAAAGATTAGAGTAGTGGGTTATGCAAGGTTCACATGAAGAAAAAAAAATGCCCATCCGCCCATGCACGTCACCAAGTGCCCATGTTCTCATCAGGGGAGGCTGAGAGGTCAGACAGGAAGGCTGAGGGGTCAGACAGGATTTCCCTCGCCGCTAACAGTTGGGTACATAAATATCAAACTCGGAACAAACATGTTTTTTGGGGGGGAGAAGGCAACAGGAAACGCCAGACAAAGCGTCTGTGACGAAGTTCAAGTGGGAACGTTTTCTTGAGAAATACAGTTTTGTTTGCCTCTGTAGACCTTGATACCATAACAACACACAGCATGAGAAGCTACGAGCTTTGAGTGGCTGTTATGTAAACACACATCAGCCACTTCATTAAGTACACTACCACAATTTAAAGCAGAGGTAGGGAAACTATCAGCGCCTGCCATGCAAGTCTAAAACGACTAGAACATGAAGACTGTAAACCCAAAACATGTTTTCCACAAACACTTTTAATACACAATTGGTACCAAGTTCAGGCGCTGCTGCGTGTCATTTGCATGGTCTTCCAGTTCTTGCATGAGTTTTTGTCCCCAAAAAATGCATTTTAGGCTAATTGAAAACTAAATTGCCCACAGGGGGGTGGTTATGAGTGTGAATGGTCGCCGATGTAGGCCACCTCTTGCCCAAAATTAACTGGGATAGGCTAGAATGTTGTACAACGTCAGTGAACTTAACAATGAGGATCTCAATACGCACATTTCTAAATAATCTAGAGGTATTGCGTGGACAGTACACTGTTTGTAATGGAAAAGGCAACTTAGTGTGAAAATAGACTCACAAATCGAGCAACTGCACAACTCAACAGATACTGTGGTTGAGTTTCCAATCAAGGAGACATGCTGCCATCTTGTGTTTCATCTGTGTAGGACCCCCAAAAAAAGAACTTGGGAACGTCATACCGTATATTTTGGCATCTAAAACGAAAATGATGCATCTTGTTATCAAAATAACAATGATAAAACAGTGAGTAAAGAATACAAATCTCACTTCTCGAAACAAAAAGCTGTGGACCCAGCTCGACATCATGAAAGCGATTACCTACAGCAGGAAATGGTACAACAGGAAGAAATAAAATGTCCCAATTAGACCACATGTAATGTTAACTTTGGGAATATAACATTTTAACTTTCGGGGGAAATAAATTGAAATGGACAACAACTACTAAACATAAACGGATAAACTACAGTAAGAGGCTTGTTTTTAATATTTACACATTACGCATGCGCACCATCTAACCAGATGTGACGTTAGCTTCTGCCGGAAGCCTTGTCGTTCTTTCTGCTCCCGAGCTGCCATCATGGTAGGTTTGCCTGAACCGACTAAGCATTTTCACGGCGACGTTTTTTCTCATATGTGCCTTCCACTAGCCACAACAATAGCCATTTGTGAAACCAAAAACACTCTTAAACCTTTTCTCGAATTGTCTGACGCCACTGCGTACGTTTTTTGGACTGTATTACATTTCGGTAAAATGTCGGCTATCAAGCACAGTACAACGTGGTCCAGACGGTAGACGGGGCCGAGAGCACCCCCGCTAAGCTAACGGCTTTCAAATAAAAAATAGTGACTAAAACCACCATCATTATCATGTGCCTGTAACACGCTTTCGTAGTAAATTGCACGGTCTGGTTAGGTTTGTGTCATTCATACCGGCTCCTACGCGGAATGTTGTAGTTAGCACATGTTCAAAGCGACGTTCTGTACTTCGAATTTTGTTATGGCGTCTTGGTGAATGATGATTCGTTCTCGTGATACCTATGCACAAATTGTAGAAAACATCTGAATTAATCTGAAGCAGTCCATACTGGCCAATTTACACCCAATTGAACGGCACACATTGACAAACAACCACAGTTAGGGACAATTTGGAGTGCCCAATCAACTTGACATGTATGTTTTTGCAATGTGGGAGGAAACCGGAGTACCCGCAGAAAACGCACACAGAGAACACGCAAGCTCCACACCTGTACCGATGCACTGTGAGGCCTACCTGCTCACTAGTTATCCACCGTGCCGCCAATTTGTGTACATTTTGACCCTCAAATGTTATTCGTGTATTCGTACAAACTTTACATCGACCAGTTGAATTATTGACCACCTGAATTATTTCGCGCACAATATTGATTCGTACTACGTGGCTAGCTGCAAGCGATCACCAACACAAAATTGAAAGTACAGTATTACGGTATTACTGGTCAAACCAATCTGAACGTCATGCTATTTTTGTACGATGAACAAAAATGTCAAAGACAAGCGTTTCCTTTTTAAAAATAGTATGCCAAGTCAGAATCAGATTCAAACAAATATTTTCTCTCGCTTGGTTACACCGTTTATTTACTTTGTTCAAGTTTGTGCATTCACATCCTGGCGTGTACTTTCTCAGGTGTTCAAGCGCTTTGTCGAAATTGGCCGCGTCGCCTACATCGGTTTCGGGCCATACGCCGGCAAGCTGGTGGCCATTGTCGATGTCATCGACCAAAATAGGGTGAGTGCTTTCTGAAAATAATGTGATTTTTATTTTTGCGACTGAACATAATTGATTTGTGTGATTTTAACAAAACGTAAGTGAGTCGTTTGTCACATTTTCAGGCTCTTGTTGATGGTCCGTGCACTGATGTGAAGAGGCAGGCCATGCCCTTCAAGTGCATGCAGCTCACAGACTACGTCATCAAAATACCTCACGGGTAGGAATGAGTTGTATCCGTGTCTTGCGCTATGTTTTGGAAACGGGCTGCTGAAAGTGCATTGCCTACTTCACATCTGTCTTTGTGTGCTGGATTACAGTACACGTCAGAAGTTTGTGAGAAGAGCCTGGGAGAAGGCCGGAGTCAACGAGAAGTGGGAACAGAGCAGCTGGGCCAAGAAGATCGAGGCAAGAGAGAAGGTAAAATTGTTTGCCGAAGCGATTAATTATTCAAAATGATTGTCTTGTATTGAAACATCTTACAGTGTACCGAAGGGTTGCAAGACCAGTTTTGATCAAAGGACAAAATGATGAGCCAAAGCTATAGTTTGCTGTTTGTGATATTACAGGGTTTTTTTCCCTTCTTTTCCTCAATCCCTAGCTCCTGGGTTAAAGGCATAGGCTGCATATAACTTGACTTTTTGTCACATTTCTTTGCAGAGGGCCAAAATGTCCGACTTCGACCGCTACAAGGTGATGAAAGCCAAGAGGATGGTAAGTGATCTGAAAGAGTGTTTACATTTTGTTCAACCTTGTTTTTAAAAAGCACACTCGGAACCTCCCGAATGCATGAGAGCAAATGTGGTACAGTCCAATGAATTCCGCGTTGAACTTTTTGGGCCATAATTGCAAAACATAAACACAAAACACTGCTCATCACCAAAAAGAACACCTGACCTTCAGTTCAGTGTGCTGGTGGCAGCGTTACGGTTTGAGACTTTGGGCCTGTTTTTCTTCAGCTGTAACTGCAGCCCCTACTGTGGGTGAAAAGGATTGCTTTTGGGAGATTTAACCCGCAACGACTTGAAGTGCTTATTTGTATTTGTGAACTTGTTTTGTGCAGAGGAACAAGATCATCAAGCATGAGGTGAAGAAACTCCAGAAACAGGCGGCAACGAAACAGGCGGCAAAGAAACAGGGGGCAAAGAAACAGGCGGCAAAGAAACAGGCGGCAACGAAGAAGTGAAATTATTTTTTTCCAAAATAAACATTCTGATTGTTCCACGCCTTTGTCTTGGCTCCTTCAACACTATGGTTGTACTTGAACTCTTTTGAGAGGGATGGAAAAACTTATGCAGACAAAATAATGGGTGTATTCTTTTGACTGTATAATATGTAACCCCCCAGGGCATATTCAAAGTTCAGTTTTGGCATACACTTCTTTTGAAAATCAGTTATTTTTTGAAAATAGTACAAGTATTTGGAGCCATGTTGCTGATTTTTGGTCCCAAAGAACCTTATTGACTCATTGAGGAGCATCATTTTGAGAGAATTACTGCTTGCTACTATATTTCCTTACCACAAAGATGTCAATATTTGTGGTAAGGAACTGTTGGACTAAGTTTTAGTTTCATTTAGCTGTGAGTGGTGTCTATAAACAATTTTAAACCCTTTTGGGAGGCAGCAATTACATGTGGGGTTCTGCCATTTGCAGCAGCTGGCTGGCTCAGAGTAACGGAACACTATCTGTATGGTAAACTATGTTGTGCAAATCTCAGCAATTTAGCTGTAGCTGTCTAAATATAGCGCGCTATTCTCATTGACTGCCACGGTGAGGCAAATTAAAATAAATCTGAATAGATGAAAATATAAATGGCCGGGAGTATTATTCTACTGTGTGTGAGTGATAGACCTTTTTCTAAGGTTACTACCGGGCATGTAATCGGTTCAGACAATTGATACAGTATATGTATGTAATTGGTACAGTATATGTGTTCTGAGATAATTACTGATGGATGAGGAAAGAAGGAGGGGGCGACATTACACAACAAAAGAGCAAATGCTTCTTTTTACCAGTAGAGGGCGGTCTGTACATTGGAACTGTTGCTTTGTGTTTACGTCCCCCTTGTGAAAGTCTGGAAGCTCCGGCTGTCGCAAAGTCAAACATCGCTTTTGCCTGGTTTTATGGCGGTTCTCACACCTAACACCTGTCCTGTATGTAAATCTTTTTAAATGAAATGTCGCGCTCCCCGCAGTCCAAACTAACTGGCCGTAATCCCGGTGAGTGATAGCTCATCGGTCAAACAGGTCCGACTTGAACCCGTTACAAGAGCGACTGGTGATTACATAACCGGCTAGAACATTGCCCATGTGCGCGGCCAATTATAACGCCGTCGTGCTACAAATAGCACATACAGTATACAGTACAGTCTTATGCAGCTAGCGTCTTTTTACACACATTAATTCCATAATCAGCCGTTGTGCTTTTGAATTTATACATTTCCACGAATCCACTTGTGAATCCCCTTCTTCTGTGATTATACACACTTAGGCTGTGAGGGTTTTTTTTTTGTTTGTTTGCTTTTTTGGTGGGTTGCACTATGAAAAGAACTCGGTAAATATTCCGCGTATAAACGCAATACTGACGTCAGAGATGGCCGATGCGCAGTGACAATCAAGTTGACGCTGTGCAGAAAGCTACACAAGCGGAAACTGGTTAATTTGTTGTTAAAAAATAAATATTGTTGACGTTTGAATTGCCAAACGAAAATGAAAATAAGTAAATGAAATCTGGCATGGGATGGGTGCACTAGTTTGTAGTTCGTGTCGAGTTTAACATGTTTTTATGTTTTCTTCCCCTCGCCCCCTCATGTTTCGTTTATAGGGTTTCGTATCGGACCAAAATGATATTCTGTCAGGGTCAATCTAATGCTTGTGCTTTGAAACAGCACTTTATTAAACCTCTTCAAATGTATGGCCTATTGACTGAAGAGTCGTTAATAATACAATGATCTTGTGTTTTGATAACTACAACCACGCTCACTTCCTGTGTTAGAGCTAACCACATCCGTCGCTTGACGCAATCGAACGAGAGGGCTGGAGCGAGCTACAGCGAGGGGAGAGAGCCGTCCAAATTTTATTCGGAAGCTGTTTGGGTTTAAAACGCCGTGTTGTTCAACCTCAATCGGTTCCGCGCATCACCCAAAACTTGGCGGGTCGGATCGTCGTCGAAAGCTGCAGTTCCAGCAGCCGGATCCCCCGTGCGGCCTTTCCGTCTGGTGAAGGGGGAGCACGAAGAGGACAAGCATTGACTGGCTGGCTGGTTCCTTCCGTGGTAAGCGATGCATGCAAGGCAAAGGCTGGTTCCGTGGGCCCGGGTGATCACTTATGTCAAATTCGCCAGGTTCGGCTGAATCCACTGCGGGATTTTTGGCGTTCTTGTCAATCCGTATTTCATTTGGATTGAGTTTTAAGGGACCCATATGGCCATCATTACCATAGCAGTGAAAATCTAACAATGGTTTGTTGACACTGTTGCTATTATTTGACCCATTGGAGTAAACTATTTCACTATGAATGACATTTTAAAATGTGATTTGTCTGTGCTTTAAACAAAAAAAAATGTACGAGGCACCCTTATTTACATGAACTAAAGCAGTAATGCATGATGGATTAGGGGATTAAAAAGACAAAGCATCCATCCATCTATCCATTCATCCATCCATCTAGCAAGCCATCCGGTTTCTATAGAATTAGCAAACAGGGCTGGAAATTGTGAAAGAGCTAGAAAAAAAAGACAAAAGTAAACTTTTCTGCCCACGTAATAGTCATACAGTACTGTATTATCAATTATCAAATTAGTACTTTTTTGATGACATGTAGGCCACACCGTGGATTTGTGGTTAGCACGTATGGCTCATTATTTAATTACTTTATGCATGTCATTGGAACCTACGAGAAAATGCATGCCAGCACGAGGAGAACATCTAACGTCCACACAGGAAGACCAGAGCTGGAATGGGATTTGACCTTACAACCTCAGTACTGTGAAAGGGAGTTTTCCACCATGCCTACTTCTCAAACGTGAAGACACTTTCGTTTTAAATGATCCTAACGTGCATGGATTTGGAAACTGCAAGGAGAAATCTCCTGGCTCTGACGCAAACATGCTAACCACAAGGCTCACTATGCTGCCCCTAAAACTAATAATGATTTTTTTAAATTCCATTATGTACAGTATATGTTTTCATCTCATTTTGTATGTACTGTTCTGGCCTGATTGAATTTCCGCTTCCAAAGAAACATATTAGGATGAGGCATGCCTGCATATTGTGATCCACACACAGTGTCTCACCGAGCTCCATGTTTTGAACCCTTAGCATTTGGTGATTTTCTCACTAAATGAATGGAATGGAAATACTTAATTGTCATTGTAAATGTGAGTAGCCAACAAAAATAGAAATTGACTGATCAAGATGCTACTCACATTTAAAAAAATGCAAATAAGTGTTCATGAAAAGAACAGATGACTCTGGTGAACTCATCTGCCTCAACAGTTCTGAGTTTCACTTTTTGCTGCGGCTTTCCCACAGGGCGTTTGTGAGGTTTATTTCAGTTAACATGGTTTGTCAGTGTGAATGATTGTCATTATGTGCTGTGTGAATGACTGGTGACCACGCCTGGGTGTACCTCACCTTTCTCCCAGATGTCAACCGAGATAGGCGCTCTCTCACTAGCAACCCAAAACAATTGTAGAAAATGGCATGAGTAGTAGTAGTCGAAGAAGAAGTAGTAGTAGTAATATCGTCTGTGCACTTCCAATTGTTGTGTTTGTATCGTTAGCCGTCGAGGATGGTAATTAGTGTTTGTGTTGTTGCAGTACGCATATAGATGTGATACCCTGCCATAATGGAAATTGAGTTGAGTAGGTTTGCATTAAATATTAATGTGACTCTTGTGTTTGTCGGCACTCCTTGAAAACTGTGTTATCACGGTGGGTTTGTGCATGGCCATCGTATCAACGTGAAATGCACCAAAACTGATCATAATGAGTTGCATGCCTGTTTATTGACCGTATTTAAAGGCCCAGCTCTTAAATTTGGGAAGCCCTCGTGACAACTATTGCTCGTGTGGTCTTCAGTCGTTATCATATGTCACATTTTATGATATATTTGCGCCTGTCATTACTACCGCCTCGAGTCCTTGACACGGTATATGTTGTACAGTATTGGTATATGTACACTCCCACCCCTTTGTAAAAATGAACATGCTTTGCTCGCTTACGCAACAGACTCCTGACGTGCATTTTCAAGACGCAACGTCCACGAGTTCGTGGATATACAGGAAGCGCTCGCACACTTACGCCTCATTAGGTAACCTGAGCGTCAAGGAGAGATTAAGCCAACACATGCTTACACTGACCACACGTAACATGGCCATGTGTGGCGCTGCGCTTAAAGTAGGACACGTCATTAGGTACACCTGTGCAATCGAATGAGATCCAACGCAAGAGATGCATCAAGTCTGGAACCCCCCCCCCCACCCACCTGAAAAATAATGCTGATAAAGTGGTAACTTAGTTTACGAGTTAAATCGGTTCCATGACCAAGCTCGTAACTCAACTTGCTCGAGTAGCGCATCAATTTTCCTCATTGAAATGAATCGAGCTGACATTAATCCATTCCAGCCCCCACAATCAATGAATTGCAGCTACAGACGAGATGAGCGCAATTAGTTTCACACTGTTTGCAAATGGCAATAAAAAAGCCTGATGGAAGAAGACGATGGTGGTAAAGACTAAGAATGGCCGTGGCTGCAGCTTACAGAGGGGTTGTGATCGTCTCGATGTGTATCCAATACTGTAGTCTGGATTGTAAAGTAGCCAAGGCTAGCTGAGTAGAAGGAGCAACCCAATGTCCATTGAATTGCAACTCTAAATTTACCCAAACACTCTTTACATTCAATTTTATTATGTCATTCCTGTATTTTTTTTCATTAAATATCCTAAAGTTCTTATTTCCTATGGAAAAAACGGTAATTTTTTTTAATTTTGATTCGAACGAGGTTTTAATGGCGCCGCCATTTAAGGCCTTTCCAAACAGTCCTAATTTTATCACACTCAGAGATGTTTCTAATATTTAGTGGACCGGCCCGTTGCAGCAGGTGGGCGGTATTTTCTGCCTTGCATGCTGTATTTTGCTGTTTCCTATGAAGGTGTGCTCCCTGGCAACAAGCTCCCCTTTGTCCTATTGTTTCTATGAATTTAGGTGAGTGTGGGCACACCTTAGGTGTGGATCACCTTGCAGGAATGTTCCGGGCCTGTACTTGGCGGGCCTGTCGTGCGCTCTGCGTCGGCTCGGCATGCAGGTAGGCTCGTGGAAGTCAAGAATGTCAGGCCGCTCCTCCCGCCCGCGGGCGTTGTTACGCCATTAGGCCGATGTGGGAGCAAGTATGCCAGGAACGACGTGTCCCGCACGCTGGGAGCCTTTTACCGTGATTTAGGTGAGCGGAATGAACAACGGCGAACGGTCTCCTGTGAGTTGACCTCATTATTGGAACTTTATTGCTTGAACAGCTTTGATGGTACCATTGCATTTTTTGGATCATTTGGCAATTTGATGGCATGACACAGTATAATTCGGGAATGACCCGAAAAGGAAATGGTACTTTGGAAATCTTATCGCTATATTTATTTGAATACATTGTTGGAGTTTGAGAAATAAATGTGTCAGTCTGTACTATTGATGAATTACATTTGTGTGTGGATCATTGATATTCATTATAATGGCCATATTTTACTGAGCAGACTATTTCCTGTATCGCGAAAAAATACATCAGCTCCTCTTCTGTGGTAGCTTCACAAAAAAGCCAAACACACACTTGTGACTGCCGCGAGCAATGTGCGTCGACTGAAAAATGTCTGCATCTTTCCCACAGTGTCGCGGTAAAAAAGTCATCATGAAGGCTTACGCACAAGGACACGGGAAGTCAATTTAACGCCTTCATGCAACATTCCGTGTTTTTGAACAAGCAACTTGTAATGGTAGCATCGCAGCAGCCACTCGGCGCGTTTGAAAAATCCCAGTGCATTTTTACTGTCCCACAGGCCAGCCGCTTGTTCTAAAAATAAAACCAAACAAGGCAGTGGCATGCATCATAACATTCGGAAGTGTATGGGCCACACTCGTAATACAGGAAACTAGAGAAAAAGTTGTACCTTACTAATCGTAATGGTGACCAGTTAAGTTTACTAAGGGAGACGACTTATCGGGGTTGTCGGCTGTTTTTTTTTTTTCTCGAAATAAAGTGACTGTTCTCGGTCCGGTGACATCAAGGTTAGAATGTCTGCCTCACGGTTCGACGGTTAAGATTTAAGATTCTCCATTGGCGTGGATGTGAGTGCTAATGTTTGTCGGTATGGGTCACGTGACTGGCTGGCGACCACGGATAGGCGGCTGGACTCGGCTCCGGCGCTCCAGCTCACACCCAAATGTGCTGGAAAAGTTTGAATGTGCGATTAACGCATGACTTTTTTTTTCCCCCCATAGAGCATGACGAGATGGGACTAAGGTGATTTTTTTTTTTTTTTTTTTTTACGGCGTCCCTTGAAGCCACCCCAGCAAGCAGCTGATCTCAGATCAGCCTCTGGCCGCCTCTTATCTTGTCGTGACACACCTCCGCTGACAGTTGAGCCACATGTCAAAGAAGATGGACATCTGACGCAGGGACCAAAGGGTGACACGAGACTTTTCCACCCTCTCCCCTCTCCCCTTGCTTTCCCGCCAGAGGCCATGGCGGGCCTCAAACGTCACCACGACGGGAAGATTGCCGGGCTGTACGACCTGGACAAAACGCTGGGACGCGGACACTTCGCCGTGGTTAAACTTGCCCGGCATGTCTTCACTGGAGAAAAGGTCTGTCTACACATCCCCGATTATTTATATATTGATTCATTTATTTATTTTTTTGCGTGCTCCTTCTGACTGACTCCCTGACGTCTCAGGTGGCGGTGAAGGTGATTGACAAGACCAAGCTGGACCAGGTGGCGCGGGGCCACCTTTTCCAGGAGGTGCGATGCATGAAACTGGTGCAGCATCCCAACGTCGTGCGCCTGTACGAGGTCATCGACACGGCCACTAAGCTCTACCTCATTCTGGAACTGGGGGACGGCGGCGACATGTTCGACTGCATCATGAAGCACGAGGGAGGCCTCAGTGAGGAAGTGAGTCGGGTTGCGGGCGGAATCGCGCACGTAGTCGTAGTGGAACGGCTGTTAGAGTGAAGGGAGAACGCTGACATTTGGGCTCATGCGACTATGACAACAAGGTGTGTTTGTTTTGTCTGCCCCTAGCAGCATTACGCAAAAAAACTACACAACCGCTTTCCACAAAACTTTGTGACCGGATGGGAAATGAGCCAAGCAAGAAGTCATTAAACTTGATTGTGAATCCGGGAGCCGCATTGTGTATTTTCACAGATGACGCATATCCCGAATGGGTGTTTTATTTATTTTTTTAGATTTATACGCCAAAATGATTTAATCGGTTCCCCTTTTTTAAAGTAGTGGCACATGGGCCAAGAGTTCCCTGAAAGGGAGACATATGAAGCATTTTTGCCTCAATTTAAATGGCTTCCTTTTTTTACTAACATGCCAATTGAGAAAATATCCCTAAAAGCAAGATTGATATTGCACTCTCCACGCCCCATTCCACCAAAGTAATAAATGCAAGTCGTTGACCGTATACGCCGTCCAATTTCCTGCTGGGCCAATAGTGAGTCTGGCTTTTGTTGCCTTGGCGACCTGGGGCAACACCACAACATCACCATACGGGTTCAACTTGCAAGAGCAGCCTCCAGGTTGGGCAAAAAAAAAAAAAAGGAAGCGCCCATCAAAACAATAGAAGCATTTTCACTTGTGCAAGCAGCACTTCATACACTCTCCTATGTACACGAGACACCCCCAAACACAAACGCCCCACCACTGCTTCACCGAGCAATCAATTACGAGTCGGCAGCTAATCCCAATCTCTCCAGCTAACAAATCTGAATGAAGTTTTGCTTCCCTTTTGTCTTTGTCACGACAGCAGTGACATGACACTCTGCCGTTATTTTTCCATTTCTGCACGGTAGTTAGTGGCTCTGTGCCTTCTGCTAGCCTAGCTGCCAAGTCATGTGAGGTGAAACTTGGCGTGGAGGTGTTTTTTTTTAAATGTAAATTAGCCACCCTGTTATGTGAATGACCCATTTATTTGTATTTTATTGCCAATAGTGAACACAAGTAAGAATTTTCCGGCCCACCCAAAAGGTTTATAATTGCTTAGATGTGATAAGTTGGTGACAACTCATGACTTTTATGAGACACAATGATGGCCTGTCCAATTAAAATTCCTTCCTTCACTTGAACATAGTTCTTTGGCACCAAAGCAATGCTTTTATACTAAACAGGGCTTCGGTCTAAGCATAAAATCAGTGAATATAAATAATGGAGATTCGGTCATGTGTAGACACGTTACTTATCCTCCACGTCTCCCGCCTCCAGGTGTCCAAGTGTTACTTCGCCCAGATCGTGCACGCCATCTCCTACTGCCACCGGCTGCACGTGGTGCACCGGGACCTCAAGCCCGAGAACGTGGTGTTCTTCGAGAAGCAGGGCGTCGTCAAGCTCACCGACTTCGGCTTCAGCAACAGGTTTCAGCCGGGCAAGAAGCTCAACACCTCGTGCGGCTCGCTGGCGTACTCGGCCCCCGAGATCCTGCTCGGCGACGAATACGACGCTCCCGCCGTCGGTGAGTTGGAACTCGAGTCGGGTGGAACCTTTGTTTATTTATTTACAGGTGCTTGTTGTAGTCAGGGAGCCTTCTCGTCGTCACGCTGAAGTCGCAGGGACATGCGGTAGAGCTCAGTGCTACATGGAATGCTGTGGCACAACATATTGCACATCATTGGCGGCTGTTGTCACTGTCCATGTGGCACACGCTGTACTGTCCTCCATGGCTGTATTACTTTCACATTCATGCCTACTCTGCTGATATGGCTCACCAGCAGCGTGCTCTCTCTCTCTCTCTCTCTCTCTCTTAAATAAGAGCTGATGTGCGTCTGCAAGCCCCCACACTGTCAGCTTTATCAGCACGCTGATAAGGAGCTCAAGGTTCACATTGCCCGAAGGTGTCAACTGCTAAATTTCAACATCAGTGGACGAAATTTGATTGGATAGACAATCGCACGGTTGAAATGTGTTGAACAAAGCTGCCCTGATCAAGATAGACACGGGGGAGGCGGGTATAGGTTGTGCTGTTGTCGAAAAACACCAAAGGGCAATCCAGTTGAACCATCTGGTTGGAACTAGTCTGTTGCCGATTGACTTCCAAGTTGTTGTAATTGCAAAACAATGTTTCCAATTGGAAGTAATGGAAACTGCTTAAGCTTTCTTTGAAAATCCAAAATTGGACACTCGAGAATCAGTGTTGATAACAGATCAAAATATTATGTAAGAGTATAAAAGATAGCATTTATATTGTGGGCAATTGAAGAAGGGAGTGTCTCCTTGCTCTGTACGCCAGGGCACAAAATGGAGAAAGCAGGCAATGGAGAAGCATTTTCATTTTTTTTTTTTTCCTCTCTCACTGGATGGATTAGCGGCGCTATTTTCTGCTCTCTGCCTCTCTCATTTTGTGCCGAGCAGATGAGCGTTCTCCAAATCTCCAGAGTGAAATAATGCCATCCTGTTGTTGGACAATATCAGCTGGACGGGAGGTCGCGCGACCAATTGTGTTGGCTGTCTGTTGTTTGCGGCGCTTGTGCTGCGTCCGTGCATTTTGTCATTAAGTGGGAACAATGTGACATCATAATTATAAGCCTCCAAACTGGAATTCTTGTATGGAGGACTTCAAGGTACCCAGGCTGCAGTGTGCCAGGTGGCCACAAGCCCACTTTAGAAGAGAGATAACAAGAATGTCCGAGCTTTCATTCGGCCCCATTTGGAGTTTCTTGCTCGTCCGTGCAGCCCAAAATACATCGAGATTGAAAATAGAGATTGATTGTGATGCTTAACAAGGAAAAGCAACGTACAGCATTGATGTCAAATTGACTTTCTCATTGCTTGGATGCAACTAGTCGATTCTCTGAAGCAAAACTTTTGTGAGACGCACGCTTCTGAAAAAATCTGTCGATTGATGCGCAAGCAAGCCGTTCTGTATTTTTAGTCAGTCACCTCATTGGAAAGAAAACGTAGCTGGCAACAAAACCCATACTGGGCGTTGGCCAAACAGTAGGTGGGGGAGGGTGGTCAGCAATGGTTGAGGTTGCGCAAGGTGAGACTGCCCCCTCAAAACAGGCTCCCTTGAGCAAGGCACAAATAGTGCTTTCATTTTTCATCCTCATCAGGGATGTTTTCAAGAAATCATTTGAACCCTTTCAGGGACAGCGGTCACCACAGTGGACAGCTTATCGTGCTATCAGGTGCCAGGTGGGTTAAATTGTCTGATATTGGGCTTTCAGATGGCATATTTGAGCTTTTTCCTGGATAACTTGACGTGCGCATGCATTTGAACAAAAGTTGAATGAACATGGTCGCACATCGAAGGGACTTTAAAGACTGCAGAGAGGATCCAGAAGTGGTGTAAAAAGTGCCCATCTCTTCTCCTTTCCTGATGTTATGCAGCATGTCAGCTCCCTGCGTTTTTTTTTTTTTAAACATCCTGCAAATGTCGGGTTAAATATAGACGACTTCTTTCCACCCTACCAAGCACGAGCTGCATGAATACACACACACCAAAGAAAGTTTACTGTTGCACATGCATCATTCAGGAAATAATCTGCATTCGGTACTTCAGCCCAATTTAATAGCATCTACAATTCATCTTTGACAAAGGGTAATGCTCTTTCTGCACCGCATTTCTCTCGCTGTGCCGCACGAGAGGGTCGGCGTATTCCGCTTTTTACAATGCAGTCGTCCGGCGATGTGTCGACAGCCATCTGGTTTTGGAAATAAAGTTACGGAGGAAGGAAGCGGAACGCACCGCTGACGCAAGTAATGAGGGAGACGGTAGCGGTTGCTCGGAGACGTCGGCGGGGGGTGGGGGGGGGGTGCACTATGGATCCTCATAGAGATGGAACATATCCCCCAGTGTTTAATTACGACACGCTCGTTTTTTCTAACTTTAGCTTCGCTGTGTGTTTTCTGCATATAATTTTGTCATTATTTGTCATGATTTTTTTTTAATACATTTTTTTTTCTCACACAATTTTTTTTTTCTTTTTGGTTTCATAAGTTTTTCAGTACGAGTCCTTTCAACGACTTCCCGAGGTTAGCATGCGCTAAACCTTTTTGGATGCCCGCACGCCAGTTCGGCTACCCAAGTGCGGCATGAATAAATCGCGGCAGAAGATGCTCGGGCGGCGAAGACGCGTGTAAAAATATATCGAGAGGACCTTGAAATAGCACACCTTTTAACGGCGGCGCCGATCAATATTTAATGCCAAGCAAAAGAAACGAATTTGAGCTGCAGGGAATTGTCCAGCGACTCAGCAGCTTTGCGCTCATCGCGAAACAACCAGAAGTTGTGGGACTAGAGCTGGATGGAACATGCGACGAACAAACGCACGATTAGTCGTTAATGCTAAAAAAATAACGACGTCACCAGCATCACGGATCACAGCACAGTCTTGTCGCCATATTGTTCCTTCCTGTCACTTTTTGAGACTGCACTGCGAGTGTCTCTCCGAATCACAGGCAACATGTCACGGCAGGAAGTGTGCCAAAGGACCACTGAGCTGGCGAAAGCCTCGCGGCAAAAAAAGTTGCCCCCCCCCCACCCCAAAAGTGGCCAAGTGAAGTGCAGCATGAAATTAGCACTTGTGTGACGCTGCGCCGAGATGCGCACGTTAACCCAGTTTCCGGGATATTGCATGCATGCGTGTCGGGGAGGGAGCGAGTGCTCCAGGGCCATGCGAGCTTTGTTCTCAGTCAGACAGATGCGCCTGAAAGCGAGCGCATATTTATGACCGCCGCTCTGGATGAATGCGGTCCAAGGGGGGGATGCGGTATTTCTTATTTCTCGTTTGTTTGTTTGGTCGTTTTTTTTGTTTTATCTAGGTCAGGAAGCAGAAAGGGCACTGGAGCGAGCCACGTTTCAATCCAACTAGTTGTTGAGCTCATTTCAATTGTCTCGTGCGATTAATCGTATTGGTGCAGCTCCAGCCGCTGCCTACGCGCCGCACCTCTCGTCAGATCTTGAGCTTGGCACCTTTGCCGCTCCTCCACAAGGTTCCCCTGCAAATAGATGTTGCCGGCTTGTGAGAAATCCTGCCGAGCAAGAAACGAACGGCCTGTCAAAGCGTTACCCCCCCTCGTCACGGCGCGATGTATTCACCCCGATGCCAGTGGACCATAACAACAAGGCGTGCCGTGCATTTCTGTCGCAAACGAATGGATGTTTGCGGACCGTAATGGCGCACCTTGGCCATCCAGTCGCTCTGCAAAGTTTCATGAGAATAGATTTTGTCGGTGTTTGAAGGTGTTTTGCTCGGGGGGGGTTAACAATGGACAACATCCTGTGTTCTGTGTCTTGGCTCAGCGCCGTTGATTACAAGAAGATAAGTGCCGTGTTCTTCCTCTTTCCTTGCTGTTTTTCACACGCTCCGGTGGCAGAGTGCCAAAAAGTCAGCTCCGTCGACTTTTCACAACTTTAGACAGCAGGCAAAACGCAAAGCCGCCTCCCCAACTGAACCGGAGCGCTTGGTGAAAAAGTCGCGTTTACGGATGCACTTTCAACGCCTCGCTGTCACCTCCCCCGCAGATATCTGGAGTCTGGGTGTGATTCTCTTCATGCTGGTGTGCGGTCAGCCGCCCTTCCAGGAGGCCAACGACAGCGAGACGCTCACCATGATCATGGACTGCAAATACACGGTGCCCCCGCACATCTCCGGAGCTTGTCGAGAGTGAGTCGCCGGCGCGCGCGCGCATACGAGCGCACACGCAAGCTCGCACGCGCTCACACGCAGATGGACGAGCCCGCTCGGCAGGTGCTACATATTTCATATCCGCCAACGTGTGACGACGCCAGTGGAGGCTTCTCCTCCCCACCTCCTCACGCTCATTTTAGCATGGCACTTTTTTTGACTGCGTACACACTCGTCCATTTATTTGTGCAATTGATGGGAATGATTCGACAATATATATATAAGATTAGGGATCTTTCCTCGTAGATTTGAATGTGATTTAATGTTATTGTCTATCTCGATGTACACGTGGGTCATGGATCCTGTCAAAGGCTCTCAAATGAACTTTTTGGGGTTAATAACGACGTGAACTCTTTCAGTCTTATCGGACACATGCTGCAGCGGGACCCCAAGAAGCGAGCGACTCTCGAGGAGATCGAGAACCACGCGTGGCTGCGAGGCGTCGACCCGTCGCCGGCCACCAAGCTGTCCACCCCGCTGGTGTCCCACCGCAGTTTGCTGGAAGAAGAGCACGGCTCCATCATCCAGCGCATGGTGCTGGGGGCGATTGCGGACCGAGACACCATCATAGAGTACGTGCCACAGTTCACCTCTTTCAAGTTTTGAATGTCCAACTGTTAAAATGTTTCGCTACTTTTTGCACCACCGGCAGCGGAATGGCAAAATCCAAAGCTGGTGTTTTATTCACAAATGGATCAATATGTGCTCTGGTCGATCGAAAATTATTAGTTCAACAACCCACAGTTGGACATGTGCATTCCAAAGTGTAGTGAGAGTTAATTTAGGTTGACCTGTATAGTTACACAGCATCGTGAGCAAAGCCCGCCGCCCAGAGTGAAAATCGGCCCCCCACCAAAAGCTTTGTAATCGGCTTTGGATGCTCCAAGATGGCGGCAAAGCAGAACTTTTGCTTGAATGAAGCCCCTCAGCTAACTTTAAGGTACTGTTAGTTCCTTGACACCAAGATGCCACAGGATGACGACTGTGTGAATTCACAAATGGCAACTCTGTGGGGAATACGGTGGTGCATTTCTGGTTCATCCCGAATATTCACTCAAAAGCCCCAAGTTTAGTCTTGTAGTTGCAATGAAATGTCACGTGAGATGACGGTGCGTCTCTCGCTTGTCAGGGCTCTGGAATCAAATCAGTACAACCACATCACGGCGACGTACTACCTCCTGGCTGAGAGGATGCTGAGGGATCGGCAGGAGAAGGAGCAGCACAGCCAGACGCGGTCGCCAAGCCCCAGCAAGGCCCAGTTCAGGTACAAAAATAACCGAGAGAAATTGTTCAACATCATTGTGCTCCTTGCAAAAGAGCGTCTCCAAGTCATAAACACACCCTCCTTGAGTCAAGGCTGGCTACTCTCAATTTGCAACAGATGAACTCGACAGCACAGGGACAGATGGCCTCCTTTAAAAAAACACCAAAAAAACCCACACACATCCAACCAAGAACACTCTGCCTATAACACACATTTAAAAACACAGGAGAGAAAAATATATCATAATGTTGAGCCAAAGGCGGCTGTAAGCGATTTTGTCTTTTAGCTTTTCGCTTTTCGTTTTGACAGGAGGAAAAAGGCTAATATAGTTGAGCTTTATAATGGAGAGCTAACGAAACTCTTTCAAACGCTCATGTAAATAATCACTTCTAGCAAGCAGTTGAAAATATACAAGAGAATAACATGTAGTATTTAGTTCTAAGGCTGTTTTAAGCGGCGTTTTTAGGGAGCTTTTAGTGATGTTTTGTTAGCGCTAAATGTAGTGTAATAATATAATATAACAAAAACGTGCTCACTATACAACAAAATCTCCTTCGTGGAAAGCAACTAACACCAAAAACAATCTAATGTACGAATATTTTGTGATGAGTGTTTTAAGTGATCTTTTAGGAATCTTTTAGCACTGTTTTGTTGGCGGAAAGGGAATGCTAGCATCCGGTTTGGTTTTAAAATGGAACACACAAGGACTGGAAAACACAAATGAAAAAGATCCCTTAGGACAAGCAGTTTACAACACACAAAGGAATATCACGTGATAATATTGAGTTATAAGGGTGTTCGTTTAACAAGAAATGAGCTGTTTTGTTAGCAGTGAAGAGGTGAACGCTAAAATACAGTTGAGTTTTACAAGGGAAACTAACACGATGACTGAAAAATACAAATGATAAATCTCCTTTATAGCATGCAGATCACAACACGAGAGGATAAATTGTACTCATACTTCGTTATGAAGCTGCTCACGTAACAGGAAAGTGAGCAGTTTTGCGAGCAGCAAAGAAGCTAATTCTAAAATACAATTTCATTTTATAGGTGAGAAGTAACACGATGATAATATATCTCCTTTATGATACGCAGTTAGCAAATAAAATGTGATCATATCGATGAGGTTGTTAAAAGGAAGCAATGTTTTTGTATTTTGTTAAGCAGAGAAAAAGGCTCACTTTAAAACACTGTTTTGTTAGCAGAGCGATGTATCTTGACTTTATAGACTATATTTTTTCTGTGCATGTTCCTATAACATTGGGCCTTCCCTTATGAAACATGTTTTATGAATGAAAAATTCACGCATGCATAGACACCAGTGGTAAAAAAAACTAAACAATGGTGACCATTCACAGGCAGTCTTGGCCCACCCGAGTGGATGTCCACCAGGATGTCAGCGATGGCTTGGGGGGTCCGACGATGTCACACCCCGGGGGGCCCCAGTCACCCGCCCGCAGTGCAGAAAGCCTCCATAAAGGCCCCCGGCCCAAAACGGCTCTGCCGGACCTCAGTCAGAGGCAGGACAACCAGCAGACAGCCGGTCAGAGCCCGGACAAGGGGCTCAGGCCTCTCTCCAAGCCCCACTCCAACCCCTTAAGACTGGGCTCTCTGACAACAGTGGGGTCTTGCAAAACTCGCAGTCTGAGCCTTTTCAGCGTGGAGGAGGATGAGGAAGAAGAGGGGGAGGACAGTTGTTCCCCCTCGGCCCCTCCCGCTCAAGTGGTGCTCCGCTCCAAAGTCTCATCATCCATCGCCTCGTCCCGTAACCGTTTGACGTCGCGCTTGAGCGCCGGTTCTCAACCAGATCCATGAGGACGAGAAAGGGGAGGACGAGGCGGACGAGGAAGAGGAGGGGGACGGGGACTTAAAAGGGCTGGGCCTGACCAAGCCCAGCCTCAGCCTCAATTTGAACTCAAGAGCAGCGTCACCTCCGTCGCCTAAAAGCGTCGGGCCGGCGGCCACGCCCGTCGCCACCCGGACGCCCTCCTCAGAGATGAGCGACGACAACACGGAGAGTCGTCAGCCGTCGGATGCGGCGGTCCGCGAGGGTACCGAGGACGGTGAGAAAAGGCCGTCGGCCCAGGACAGCCCCTCTCACTGCACCAGTCCCGGCTCCGTTTTGGGCCAGGGAAAGAATTCGGCCAAAGCTTCCAGTGGCCTCGTGGAAAGCCTCAAGTTGATGAGTTTATGCTTCAGCTCGCAGTTCCACAACCTGACGGGCGGGGCGGGCGGGGACGCCCGGCAACGGCCCCGCCGGCATTGGCGGGGACCCTCAGGAACGCCCGGTGTGGCGCATGTGCGTGGGCGGCTCCACCGGCAGCCTGGACAAGGTCTCGCTTTTGGGGGGGCCATCGCCACGGGGAAACCTGTACCAGCAGCCGCCCCCTTTGGGGGACGCGCGAGCAGACCCCATGCTGGAGGGGTCTTGCTCGGGGACCCTCATGCTGGGGGAGCTGGACCTGGCCCGCGAGAACCACAGGAACATGAAGAACCGTGCCCTGCAGATGCCTCTGAGCGACAAGACTCTGTCGGTCAACATCCACCGCAGTCCTAAGGAGGGTCTGCTGTGCACCCCTACCCCTCACAGCTGCTGCCAGGTCATCTAGGGGGCGGGAGTGTACGCACTCCGGCAATCCTCCACTCCTCCACTCACTCATTGTCTTTTCATCCAGGTTTGGGCGTGCACGGCTGTGGCAAGCTGTTTGAACATGTATTGCATATTCTCGATAGCCACCTCAAGGTCCATGTACTAGTATGCACTTTGTCCTCACTAATAAGACAATTCAGCGCACTAGTAGAACGACGAGGGTGACCGTCTTAATGGCAATAGTTTTTTTTTCCCCTCCACTGCTAATGCCGGTTCAGGCCTCAATTAAAACAGAATCAGTCAACTACACAGCTGGACTAGTAACACGACTAGGCCCATGGAGTAGGCATGTGTCACACATACTAGTAGCCTCTACTAGTGTGACTGAAATGCTCCAGTAGTTCTGCTTACTAGTGTGCAGAAACGTTATACGGTAGTGCGGAAAACGTTCTCTTTGTGTGTATTTTATTTAACCTTTTATTTATTCTGCTAATGCAGATCAGAACACATTTGCAATGCTGACCTGACAAGTTCTCTTCTTACGAGTTCTTTTTACTCGTAAGGCACAGTTGTGTCCTACTTGTTCGACGAGGTCTACGTGGACCTAAAGCTTGATATGAAAGATGCTGAATACATCCTCAAATGGTTTTGTGGAAAGCCTTTTGAGCAATTATTGAGGGTCTTGATCTCCAGCCATAGCTTCACTAGTAATACTAGTAGAAAACAGAGTGCAGCTTTGCCTCACTAGCAACAAGTAGTTGTTTTACTGATACGCCAAAGTCCTACTATTGTACAGATGTTTCACACAGTCATGGAAAAATCATCATGGCTCCGAAACATGTCAAACGACTAGTGTGCCGAATTGTCTTCGTAATAAGGACAAAGAGTGTTCGTATGGACCGTGAGCTGGACATCATCCGAATGGTCCAACAGCTTTTGCTCCATCGTCACACTTGCCAGTTGTGTTTGGCGGATCACCCGGGAGGCTATCCAAATTCTGACCTTACACATTAATGGACACTGTGGCCTGTTTAAAAAAAAAAAAATGAAAAAGAGGCATTCAGTGCACTATTGTTATGCACAAGGTTTGCACACAGTCAATCATGTAATATACTAACCATACAAAACACTGACTTCACTTGCTGTTCAAAGGAACATCCGAGCAGTTTTCATCTCGTTATATTTTGTTGCACTGTTCTGGTTTTTATTTCCTTATGTTTAAATTATTTTTTTAAGATTTTGTGTGGGTTTTTGGGGGGAAAAAAAGACGACTGAAAGTGTACTTTCATGAAAATGGGGAGAAATGAAAGAGTCAAGTAAGATGGTGGCGCACAGTATTTTGTAGTCCATCGCTTTTATTTTTCTATCTGGAGTGTCCACACTGCTAAGAAAAAAAAAAAAAACACAACCCACACAAGCCAATGTGCAGTGTGCAACAGACTTTCAGTGTACATTTGTGAATAGGACTCTGAAGCACTTCATCTAGTGTTGACGTATCGCCGTAGAAAGCACCATTACTCCTCTCTTCCTGCTGGATTATTGAAACCCATAACTTGAAAAGTGACTCAGACTGGAATCAAAACAAACAAACAAAAAAGACATTACACTCATGTATATACCTGTACGTACTTACACCAAAAATGGCAGCTCTTTATCTTAAACATTGAAAAGGGAATTAAGCGGTTGGAAGTGAACCTGCGTCCATCCAGAGGTTTGACGGGAATCATGGTAGCCGCTGTTGTAGCGTCATTCCAAAAACAACCCTGATGGAGATGGAATGTGGGGGGAGGGGGTGTTCTCTTCCTATAGCTCATGACAACAGTGCCTCCCTCACCCACATCAAGCATCGCTGTGTCTAATTGGATGTGTGACTCACCCCTGGTGGAATCTTCATATTGACAATGCATGTGTTCTTGCTGTAGCAACCAACAATCCACCTGTTGCACGGCGTGTGCATGCGTGCGTGCGTGTGTATAGATTGATGCAGATCTATCTAGCTATCGCTATACTGTATCTAGAGATCTCTAGATATCTATTTCTAGATAGATAGAGCTATGATCGATCTAGATAGCTCAATATCGAGATAGAGCTATCTATCTAGATAGCTCTATCTCGATATCTATATATATCTATATCTAGATAGGTAGATATCGATCTATCTATTGATAGATAGATGGATATAATACATACACGCACGCATGCACACTAATACCTGAGGGACAGATGAACAAACTCACATGATACTGTAGCCACACAGCAATACCAGCGACTGCAAAATGTACAACAATAATGGATGTGCCATACGTCTTGAGCATATTGTACTGTATGTATATGATAGAGATATATTAGAATAAACTGATGTGAATGGAAGGTGTGGCGTGACTTTTTTTTTGCCATTTAGGTCCTATCGCTGTCAAGAATAACAGAAATTTTATTCGACTTGTAAAACGTGTCTCACTTCATATTAAATTAACATTTGACTTGGTGTTTTTTTTTCATTTATAGACAAAGGTTTTGAGTGAAAAAGAATCTGACACAAGGGGTTCAGAGTATCTTTTAATTATGTTGTCTAGAATGTTTTTTTTTAAATAAGTATTGTGCTGTGGAGCATGCTGAGGGAGAAGACAGCACGATAGTGTTTTGATTCGAGTTAAATGGCCTTTTCTTACTGCAAAAAGTAATTCACACAAATCAGTTTGAGGAGCCGTTCCTGAATGTTTTTTAGACTCCCTTTCATAAAAAAAATCGGCGAGTTTTAATCCGTGCAACATCTGGCCGAGTATGACACAAAGAGATGGGATCAGACTATCGGATCAGGAGCTCGAGGATGTGGCCGCACGCGCATATATCGCGCAGCATGATGCGACAACACAAACACTCGGTGGCCCGTGTAATCCACACGGGATCAAACACACACACACGCTCACACAGTAACCGCGTGACTTTAAAATTGTGAATGGGGCACTCACTCCCCATCATGTGCCAGTCTGTCATGACACGTGCACACTCAACCACACGTCCGCTAATGCACCTCGCTAGTGATACCAAGAGTGCTAACTTGAGCACTCATGTCGGGATTTTTGTCTTTTTGAAGTTAAGAAAAGGCGTATAATTCAGATCAGTAATCCGAATTATACTGATTTTTTTTACATTATAAAAAAATTAGGGGTTTGTTCCACGTTTGACCTGTAGGGGGCAGTCCATTCGAGCACTTGGCACGTTTCCTGATTGGTCAGTGCAACACTGGGACAATTCCCATTTCTAAAATGGCCGCTCTAATGAAACCAGGTAAAAAGATGCAAGAAACAAAACCGAGACCGTAACAAAACTCAGAAAGTAAGTAGTGTTTAGCTTGGGTTCCCCTGTGTCTCTTTCATGGTGTAAGTGGATGAACAGTATCACGTTTCATGAATTGGTGACAGGTTTGACAAACGTCTGGATTCAGACCACTCAAGGTCTAAACTTTTCTAAATCAGCATGACTGTAAATCCCTCTGATTTTATCGAAGCCAGCAAATTATAAATGAGACTCCTGCAAAATGACCTGAAAAAGTCACCAGGAAAACAAACAAACAATACACAAGTTAAGCACAGATACTATACCTGTACTATTTGTACTTCCGTACTTCCAAACTCGTTTCAGAGCACGTAACATCCTGCACAAAACAGTTGTGTTGAATGTATTGGACTACTTTTTTGTTGTCCCACTTGGCTGAGAACATGACCACGTGATACTGTAGATGATCTGCTTGTGCTGGGGTCAGAGTGAACCGACAGTCTGTTTCACTTAATCCTATTACTTTTCTGAAATGTGCACCATTCATAGTGTGTGCGTGTGTCTGTCAATGTGTGTGCGCGCGCATGCGTGTGTGTGTGTGTGTGTGTGTGTGTATATATATATATATATATATATATATATATATATATATATATATATATATATATATATATATATATATATATATATATATATATATATATATCTCACACCTGTCTGGCCTTCAGAGCCCCCCAGCTGCCCGTTGCATCTACACAGCCGACCTCCTCCTCCCTGCCAGCTGTCTTCATCTTATTTTTAGTGTCAGCCCACTTGCCTAGCAGCTGCTTTGGCACTTTTAACTGCATTATTTGGTTCGCGACAGCAGTGTATTCGGTTCGCGACAGCAGCGTATTCGTGAATGAATGAATGTCTGTTTTATCTGTGTCGATTTTACGCAAGCTTTCGAGTGATAAATGCCACAGGCGAAGGTATGCAGAATGTTGCGAAAGATGAAACCATTGCCCAATGGAGTGCCTCTCATTAACCCTGCAAAAAGTTCAGCTATGCGACTAGGCTTTAGGTGGCAGTTGGTTACACTTATTGGGTTATAGTTAAAGTTACTTAATTAGTTACAGGTACAGTACTTGCTTTGTTGAATTGCAAGCAGTGTCTTGTCAGCACACACCTGCAACCATTCAAAGTGCTTCTGATTAACCTTCCCCAAAAAGTTCGGATATTCTAGCAGGCTTTTTTTCCTGACATTTCCTTGACTTATTTTCTGTCAAATAATGATGTGCTGTTGTTAAGTTTGTTCACCAAACCGCTGCCACTATGCTGCTAATTTGAGGCAGAGTCAGAGTCAGGCACCACGTAAGCTCGCAAGGCCAACGACATACTCTTGGTGCTTTTGGAATAATTGCGCAGGCCGAGAGCATGTGTTGTTGCCGTTTGTAACGCAGCACATAGTGCTGCTGATGACTACTGAAAGAAGTCAAAGTCGCTGCTGGGCTTGCGTTAATGGAGGCTTTAACAGAATGTGAGCGACTGTCACCTCACTCATTTTGCGCTAATGGAATTATGGTGTTCCCATGGTGCCGACTGTATGAGCGACGAGGAATAAGCGTGTCGGCTCCAGGAGTTACACATGTTCTGCGTGTGCTCGATGCTGAAAGAAAAGTACATTGTGCGAATATGCAGGTATATCGTATAAAATGTGAAGAAAAAAACAAACACATTTTGTGACATTTTGAGATGTTTCATAGTTTATGAATTTTTTGAATAATTTATGAAATGTCAATAACCCCAGAAATTATTGTAGTAATTCATGGTTTCAGTTTAATGAGAAAGTAGAATGAAAAAAAATGCTTTTATTTGTATAGAATATTTTGTAGAAGTCACAAAAATAGCACTCAGTAACACTAAAATAATTTTCTTTTAAATCGTTAATTAGCAAATCCATACGTATATGTTTTGTAATTCATTAAGAATAATCAAAAAATACAATAATTTTGTCACACTAAAATAAGTTATGGCATTCATATTATTAATCAATTTGAGAATTAAAAACATGATAATTTGTATTTAAAAATAAGTACCGTACATGTCTTGGCATGTCTTTATGTAAAGAAATGCTATTTTAAAATGTACATGTACATACTGTATCCTGTAGGCACAGCCACACACAATTACCAGTAATATATTTTTTTTTTTGTGAGGCGTTACTATTTGTAATTGCAAATTCAATCTTGAAATAATTTATCATTTTATGAGCGAGAATGCAGGCTGTAGGGATCAAACGCGTTGTTTCGCCGTCTCAAACGGGCGCATCTCTCAGGGCGTCTGCATGTAGCAACAAGCCATAATTACCGTGTCCGAGTGCAGCGTTACTTCCGGGAGCTTGGCAGTCCAACAGATTTGGTGTCCGTGACGACGCTGTTGCCAGGAAACGCTGCAAGTGCGGGGCCGTTGATGTCTGTGCATTGACACAAGCTGACAGATGCAGACCGAGGCCTTCACTCACAAGCCAGACCATGCAAAATGTTCTTGTTCAGTTTTTACTGTGCAATACTGTATGCAATCATACAAGCGCCTTTACAATGGTAATAGCACTCAGTTGTCACCCGTTTGTCATACGGTGAGCCTAAATACCTCTCTGTAGGATGCAGTTCGACACGTGTTCCCATTTGGAGCCTGGCTGCATCCACCAGCAGGGTAAAACTTAACAGTCCAGTCCAAGCCAACTAAAATAATCGTGTGTGGGAGTACTGTCAGACGCTCAGTTCAACACTGCGCTCAGTGCTCTGCACACTAATGTTTGTGTAAATATTCTGCGAAGTATGGAAAGTCGGTCCGGCATTTCTTCCATATTCCAGTTGAAGGTCCATGGGTGTACTCGTGCGCACGTTATTGTCACGGGGAAGACAATTACGAACGCTGTTAGAACGACAAGGGCGACTGTGTTTTACTCGTAAATGTTTCTTCCACTTAAAGTGCCACTTTTGGCCAACGAGGACCCAAATAACTGGTCGACCACTGCATGAGTCCCGCCCCAGTAGTCTACTAGTCGACTAGGAGCACCCAAATGCCCGTATTTTAATGTTTAAATTTAATTTGCGAGTACATTCAAATGTTTTTCCCAGTTCAAAATGTTGACGCCACGTTGGCAGTCCCACGCTTCCATATGCAATAAATGACAATGGGTGTCCCCAGAAATCAATGGTTCTACATCAACAGTTTCAAACTTCGGCTTGGTATTTTTTATTTACAGTCAAATGTTAGATTATTGAAACAGGCACACACTTCCTGGCAAATAAGCTTTCAAGTTTGTCTTTTGTGTTGTTTACAATGAGAGTATGTCCAATAATATACTTGAGTACATTTGAGTTGCCGGAGTGGAGGGTGAGATTTCTCAAGACAAAAGGTTTCTCCACCCTTAGGCTATCACAGGGTTTAAAGAAAATGCAAAAAATAAAAAATTAAAATTAAGCAACAAACATACTGCTACTTGTTTTGTTCCCTTAAAGATAAAATCGAAAACAGCAGAACAATTCAAAATGGTGTCAGAAATGTTCTAAAAATGGTGGCTATTTCAAACCAAAAACCATATGAGCATAGGCAGCACATTTCTTGAACGTAGGTAACAGCTTCCTTGTATTTATTTATTTTCCCCCAAAACGGGAGCAGGATGTTTGACTTTTGATGTGTGTCCTCGAAACAGAAAGTCTATTTTTAGTCAAACACGCCGGCCATGACCCGATTTTGTGTGGATGTACTGTTGTGCCGAGAGTCTGAGGATCACCGACTGTCCTTTAACACCCATGCATGGCCAATTTTGTTAGTGCAGCGCAGTACAGAGGCGGCGTGCTGTGCTGACACCTGCTGGTTGGGAGAGTGGAGGATTTCGAGAACACGCACACATACATACACACACAGACGAGCACTTGCCCTTTGTCCTATTTACTTTTTCCCTCGTATTTGCGAGAACATTCCGTATAGATCCGTGCTCCAAACAAGACGTCCACTTCGGAGAATTGTCCAGATAAGATTTGCCCAACATCTTTTCCCAAAGGCACGTGATCACATTATTCACAGCGGCGATTTGACGCAATCCTCGGTGGCCTCGGGAGAGTTTATCCCGACTGGCAAACGAGCATCTAAAGTGCATTAATAGAAAAGCTTGAATGGTTTCGACCGTCCCTGTTAGGTAGTGGGGTTGAGTTCAAAGTGTGTGTCCGCTTAAAACAAACAAACAAACAAAAACAAAACAAAAAAACAAAAGCGTTGTCATGGCTTTGGGCTGCCAAAATCTGGACTGTTCTTCTCCGTCCTGGCAAGGATGCAGAGGACTGTTTGGTTGAAGTCTTCAGGCTGGTCGGCAAAAACGTAATGGCCCGCCCCTCGAATCACCTGACAAACAGGAGAAAGGAGAATAGAATTATTTCACAAAATGTTTAATTTCCCTCACATTTTTCCTAACCAAACCACATTTGACTTTTAAAGTAGGCCAGGTCATTCGGAGATGAGGTGAAAGAAAAAAAACAAGTTAAAATATGCATGCGAAATGATTGAAACAATCCACCTAATTTTGGGATTTGCATCTTTTTTTTTTGTGTGCGTGTTTAAAATAAGAATGAATCGACCTAGGTGGTGGGGGGGCTAGACAAAAAAAACCTGAATTTATCAGACTCATCTAACTTAAGACAAATTTTATATTTTTATTAAATTAAATTATTACATTTAAATGTGTTTGTTTTTTCCAGGATTTTCAGGACGACGGCCAGCGGGTCAAGAACGCAGGCTGAGCTGATCATTTGAATCAGGTGTGTTGGAAGAAGGAAACATGGAAAACATGCAAGATGGCGGCCCTCGCGGAGTGCAGTTTAAGACCTGCGCTCTGGCACGCCTCCTCCACGGTCAACGGGGGTTCACCTACCGTGATTCCCACCTCCGGCCTGGTTTTCTTGAAGGCGTATCCCGAGGCGCTGTCGATGCTTGAGCGGGAGCCATAGATGAAAGAAATGGGAATTCCCGCCTGCACCTGGCCGATGCGCTCCAGCATGGGCCGCTTGGCCCAGCCATACGGGATGGTCATGTTCTTGAAAGCCGTTTCGCCGCTAAAAACGGGGGCGGGCCGCGTCTTGAGTGAAGCAAAAGGGGCAGGCTCTCGGTGCGCGATGCGCTTACCTGGGAGTCTGCGCGTTGAGATGGTAGATGTAGTTGGACACGGTGTTGTCGTCAAACATGGAGGAATACTTCTGCTTGAAGTCAGACCTGATTGTTTGGACCAACGTCGGTCCTGAGGGGAGGAATGAAAGCACTCGCAATACTGCAGTTCTTTGAGCAGGACGCCGTTTCCTGATTCATTTTCGACAGTTTTGGTTGCGGCAGAGCTCGAGCCCACCCGAGCTGATTTTTTTCTTATCTTACAATCACGCTACTTTTGATCTAAAAAAACCCCAAAAGTATGATTTTATTCGCATAAGATTAGGAGTTTGGCATAAAACATGCATGGCTTTTTATTCTAAGGTATAAAAGGTTTTAAATTGGCGGTCTTTCCGCATCGTAGGACGCGCTCATTTCTCACCATTCTATTGATGCAATACAAGACACTCGCAATGCCCCCTGCAGCCATGCAGCCATAAAGCGCTCACACCACTGCTACTATTCGCCGTCAACTTTGAACCACAGACGTGCTATCCAAATGACATGTTGATGACACGCAATGGCGCTCCTGTGATCTGTCCGGACCGGGAGCTGAGAAATCCTAATCAGCGTGCGTAGTGTACCAACCTAAAGGTCCGGCCAGCCTGAGGCCAGCAAGCGGGTTGAAGGGGCTCATGACGGCCCCCATGGCTCGGATCCACACTGGGATGGAGTTATGATGGGGGTTCTCGGGACGTGCGGGGAACCCCCACGGCTCGACCAGCAGCAAATGTTTGACCCTGTACGCACAGGTACGCCAAATTGAAATTGTTAGTGAGCAGAATCAATCCCAAGATGGTGCCTCATGTTTTGGCAGCCCTTTTGAATCCTTGTGGGGCACAACATTAGGTACACCTGCACAGTCTAATAATTGACACTGCAGAAGATGCACCGGTGTTCAGCTCATCGTAATGCTTACCTTGGTGGTGGTTTTCCGTTCCACCTCTTTACTACGTGAGCTGGACATACCACTACTATTACGACTACTATGAGGTTTTTTTTTTGTGGTGTCCGGTCAAATAACCACTATTAGGAATAATCGTCAGGAGAGAAGGGAAAGTACCTGTTTGGGTATCTGAGGGTGTAGGCAGCAGACAAATATCCTCCCAGGTTGTGTCCCAGCAGCAGCATTTCCTGCAGGCCCATCTCCTCCCTCCACTCTTCCAGGGCTTCCACGAACTGCTCCTCGGCCCCCTCGGGCTCACCACTGAACAGCGGGCGGCTGCTTCGGCCAAAGCCCAGCAAATCCACGGCATAGACCGGACCGCCGCTGGAGAGAGAGTCCAGATTTTGAGTCCATAGGGCGACGCCGCCGCCAAAGCCGTGCAGCAAGACCAGAGGGGGCCTGGACTGCAGAGCGGAGGATGGCTGGAATGTGATGGTCCACAGGTAGTTTCCATTGGAGATGCGGACATGCTGTCTAGAGAAAGGCTGTTTGACACCTGCGGTGTGAAGAATTGGAGAATGAAGTGGATATGGATAAGGGGTTTGTTGAATGAAAGAACACTCGTGATGTTTTGACATCACTTACTTTTCAGCATTTTCTCCTCCGCATCTTTAAGCTGAGAGAGGGAAGTGGGGCACCACGATGGAAGCCACCTTAATAACCAGGAGCTGCAACACACGTGGCGATTGAGAGAAACATGGAAAATGGCTCGAATGGTGAGTTTGGCCTTCTTCTCAATGCCTTTTTGATGGTGAAATGGACTGAATCCACGACCTAAACTAGAGCTAACGTAAACTCGTCTGCTTGGTCGAGATATTTTGCTGAACTACTCAATGACGACCCAACCAAAACGTTTCATACTTATTGCCTTTCACAAAGCCGATGATGGTTTGTTTCCCACTCTCTCCCTTTTAGAAGTGGCTCCTACACCAGAAAGCAGTCTTTCAGTTTTCTTCGTACAACTTTTTATTTTTTTACAACAGTCACTCTATTTTGAGTTCAAGATACACAGGCCTCAAAATTCCAAGGCAGGTGTGCTAACCACACCCAAGGCCCATACTAAATATCACGGGTGAGCCTGGTTGTTGGAAATGGATGGAGGGTTTCAGGGACATTTTTTTGTGCCTTTTTACAGTTTCTCTGAGGTTTAGAATTGTGCGGCAAACCAGATCAAATAGATACGGAGGGCTATTGCCATATCTGGTCCACTTGTCTTCGGTTCTTAACCCGTTGTCTATACATTGAACTTTGACCATGACATTTTCGTTATCATTGCTGACATGCAGTCTGGAACTTCCCTGACGATCCATCCTAGCAGAACTTGACAACATGTATAAACAACACATGAAACGTATTGTCGGCTGTTTTCGAAACAAACATACGTCCCCAAATAAGTCCAGTGCTAAAAATCGACATTGGTGGAATTGACAGGTAGTCAAAAAGATTAGTTTAAAAGTTGTTTTTAACAAAACAACCGACGGAACAAGCCAAACTATGCGCCGAATAGACCGTAAGGTTGCAACACTTTGTAGTAAACACACATGCGTGATCAAGTCGGCACACAGAAAGGGACGTTCTTAAAAATAACTATTTGGCATGGAAGTTTGGTGCACTTCCCAAAACAGACGAACTGATCTTACCAGTAGCTTCCGGCTGGGTTGTCAACTCGTTCAAGTAAACAACGCAGCGGAGTTATAATCGCGTCGTAAGGTACAATAACGGATTTTAGGGAATTAAAAGCTTCATAAAACAAAAACATACCTCTGCTCATTGGCAGGTGGATCCCACTCCGCCATACTTCGCATGTTTAACGGTGGTCCTACGACAGAGTTGGAAAAATGTTCGAATTTGTCGTGTTGCGTTCAGGTACACACTGTAAATAATGACTTAACCGCAAATTGGGATTAGAACTCAGGAACACGTGGAGCAGGATAATACGCTACAATGGGATAAATTTCCCACAATGTTAAAGGTATCTTAATGCTACTGAAGATAAGTCGTCGATTACAATTTCAAGAACGACAGTGGCATTTTATGCCGGTCTGACTATTTTTACGAAGTAGGCTTAAACCATTTTCGGAATGTCTTTGAACACAGCAGTGCTTTTGAAAACAAAGCTAATTTATTGACGTCGCTGTTCGAGGTAGTGGTCACGTGTTTGATTTAAAAATGACAATGGAAGTCAAATCGTTTCCCTTCAAATGACGCCCTAAAAGACACAGAATAATGACACGTTAAGAGCTAAATACTTTAAAAAAATGAATGACCACAACCAACTGCGTGACTCCTCATAGAATCAAACCTCTTGGCTAGCTCAAATTAGGTTCCTTCAAAATTTTACTCAGACAGACACGTTATTTATAAAACGTGCACAATTAAGTGACAAAAATAACTCATCCGAACAACCTTTAACAACAACTTTGAACAAATATTTGCATTCGGCCTCTCAAGCTTTTAATGGTGCATGAGCTACAGACGAGTACAATACAATCAGTTCCTTTTACAATATTACATGTGTTTAGATGTATGTGATAGTAGGAGTAATGTGAGCTCTCTGTCTCTGTAGAACTCCCAGGCTGTTTAAACAGCTCTATAAATTGAAGGCCTCCATGCTGGACAGCGCCGAAGGTCTCAACAAGAACAACTTTACAATCAAGTCTACATAAATGGTAGGTGGCATACTAAATAGGATGGATGCATTGATTCGGTATTAGAACGCATGTTTATTATTATTTATTATACTGTAGGTATTCGTGAATGTAGTTTGTATTTATTTAATCATTGAGGTTTTAAAATATTTTCAGAAGAGCTAAGGCAGTATGGGGCCTGTATACTAAGATACTAAATAATTCTTCCAAAAAAAGAGGCCGAGTGCTTGCTTCAAGCTGTTTATTGCCGTTCCCAGTTAAAATTTGAATATTAAAAGAAGAGAGAATTGTTGTGTATACTGTACAGTATTTAATCAAACCGAACAGCATAACCTATGAAACTCCAGTGGCTTCATGCCACCACATAATGCAAAACGCCATTGAGCCACTAACAAAACTTACATTGATGTAGCTGTAGTAATAACCCTTTAAGCCAGATTTGAACACAAATTGTTGTAGACCAATTTTTGACATTCATTGTTTGCCACGAAAAAGTGTGTTAGCGGTTTCCAAGTAAGTGTGCCAGGGGTTTAAGCCATAGGATTTTTTTTTAAGGATGGTGTCCACCTTGTGCAATGACACACCCGGAATGAGGTTTTTGAAGGCTGACAATAGACAGAAAACATAATTGCCAAGTCAGAGATTAAACCTATGCTTATCTGCATAAACTTGGCTCTACAGTTTTAAGATAAGAGGCGAGAGATTAAATGGAAAGTTAATTTAATTCATTATCCTCCAGGATTTGAGTGTACAGTATGATCCCGTTGCTTTAGGAAGAGCGCTTTTGCTTTTTTTTTTTTTACTTTCCCCTCTCGCTCTGAATCTCATTAAATGTTAAAAGAGGTTTTATCTTATAGATTAAAATAAGTGGTATCCTTGAAAACCTCTAAAGCATCCTTCAGTCACTTTGCACACAGTGTTAAATTGAAGAATTATATGTGCTGGCACAAATCCACCGAACTGACTGTTAACAAACAAAATTAATGGTGTGCGTGATGCTCTGCGTTTAACCGAATGCAAATCATTTGATTTGATTCGTTCGACTGGAAAAGCACCGCGGGAGGAGACTCGTGTCTGTCCGGGTCCACAAGGTGGCGTGCTTGCGTTTCTTTGTATGTATACTTGGCCCTCACACACTGGCTACTTTGTCCTTCATTTCTTGAAACACATATTTTGCTTTCAAACCACCTACTTGTGGTGGCACTTGGGCTATGGGATGACTGAGTGGCTGCTGAGTGCGTCATTCTTGCCGCGCTCGCACGCAGACACACACACATGCACGTATATTGTGTGTTTGTGTCCTCCTGACCCCCTCAGAATGTGAAAAGTAGGCATTGAGGATGATGCCTGACCGCAGCGCAAGCAGTATACACAGTGTGTTTAGTGTCATCGAATGTGTCGTTAAAATGACACAAAACAAGTTAACGCCGTGAGGTTTCGTCACCTTTGTGGGCACGACCTGCAACCGTGACGAAACATCGTTTTGCCAAAACGCGCTTAAGCGGTTTGAAAGGCAGGCCTTCACGGTTAAATCTTACATCGCAGCAAAAATGCAATGAAGTCTTTTCAACATTTGTGTTGTAGGCTGGTCAAAATACTCTGAGGATCAAGAATAATAGTGCACTCAACACCTTTATAATGACCAGAGGTGTATCAGTTTGAATCCCCTCATCCTATTTTTGAAATTTCTAAGAGTAACCCGAGATGTCCTGTAGTGCAGTAAAAGCATCAAATGTATTTTCACTCATGGAAGCGGTACTTCATCACCAAGTGGCTTACTTGAATACGCATTTCCAGAAGTAGTCTGCTCACAAAAAAACTCGCTCGGTTGTGTAATTTATACTTGTTGGGTGGGAAGACACTCCAGAGACCCACAAATTTGTATTCAAGCAATTCTAGTCAGCCAGTGTTGAATGATATGCCCACCTTTAAGCTTAGCCAAAGTAAATTAGATTGGAACTGTATCGTGAACTTCATGCCTTGCCTTATCGTAATTTATGTCATTTTGCTCAAATTAATTTCCATCTGAGTCCAGGGTGTTCCCTGGATTTATCATGTGTGTTTAGAGACAGCGTGTGCAGTGAGTTCTTTGTTGGTCCAACCGTCAGTTCCGTTCATGTCTCACCATCCCGAAACAAACGCAAATGTACAGCGGTTGGGGCAGCTCCCGCCATGAGCGAGTGTGTCAAGAGTTTTTGTGGCATGGCCCGATGCACGATGAGTAGTAAGAGTTACCAGTCTGTGAGCGGTATATATTGTAGACAGGGGGCGGAAGGGATGCAGAGTCTGTCTGGTTGCTAGGATACGCGGCTGGCGCCAAGAGTGGATATGATTTATAACGGCCGGCTTCACTGTCTTGCTCTCTCCATTAGTTTCCTCCATCGTCTCCTCCCTCTCACTTTTCCATCCTCCACGGTTTGCAGCCCTGGCCAATCTACGCGTGTATTATCTGGAGACTTCCTTCCGCCGGTCGGTCGAGGCTAATATCGCTGATGCCCAAAGAAAGAAATTCCCAGCAAGTTCCATCTATTTCGCAATCACCATAAAACGCATTTTGAGTCCATTTCCGCCCCTCACCCTCCTCCAGCCGCGCTCGTCCAGATGCAATTATATCGATTCAGCAATTTTTGTGCGTGCATGTGCGAGACTGCCGGTTCACATGACCATGCATGAGCTGCAGCCACATGAATGGGCAATATTGATTTGCAGAGACTTGATCCATCTCACGTTGTCCCCAGGGATATAATACAGTGTGAGGAAGACGAGGACGAAGAGGAGGATGAGGAGGGGTAGGGCAGAGGACCGTGTGAGGCGAGGGAACAAAAGCAGCTAGGAGAGAGTATGGATATTGACACTGGATGGCGTTTGATGTAAATGTCACGTTTAAGGTCCAGTGTCTATGTTATATGTTCTGATTTTAGTTTACCCAAGGAGAGATCGTGCCGCCTGGACGGACAAGTTTAATTTGTTCCATGACCACACTTGTAACTCCAAAAACTTCCATCAGGAATATCTTGAAGGAGATGTAAGGCCCAGAAAAAAATCAAATGTGAAATATTCAGCTGGATATTATATTGCCAAAAATAAAACATCACATTCCCCCACAAAATGGACACCTGAAGTAACCTTTTCCTAAAGGCTCGAGTAATACAGTTGGTGAAAAAGTGAGCGCTGTCTGTCAGCCTCTCTATTGATTTAGTGTGTGTGGTCAATGTAGCATGTCAGTGACATTGTCACATAAATAATGAAGCTGTTTTCAAATGACTCTCGTTACCTCCATTCAATGTCTGCTCCCCATCTATTGTGGCATCCTCGAACTGACGAGATGTGTGCTGACACAAACACATTTGAACTCCAAGTAGAATTTTCAGCTATATAGTTTTTTTCTGGAAAACTCAGTTTGGACTCCGAGCATTTGCGCTTTTGATGCATTTGACTTCGGAAGTTCCACTGTATTCTTGTGTACAGTATAGAATTACATGAGCTTGCAGTATCTGACAGAGGAAGACAACGATTTGTCTCTTAAGTTGTGCAACCACAAAGTGATCTAGTTGGGCGTTCAAACAAGAGTGCCCATATTTCTCTTCTCCACCCCCCATCACAGGCCGACTTCCAGTAAATGGAGGATAATTTTAGAGCGATAAAGAGCACACACAGACACACACACACACACACACACACACACACACACACACACACACACACACACACAATAAGACGGTCCCTCATTCCCTATTGCTGCTGCTGACCCCACAGGATCCACTGAGATCGGCTAGTGCTGAGTGTGCGCCTTCCACACCCGCTCACACACACACACACACACACACACACACACACACACACACACACACACACACACACACACACAAACTCGCAAACTCACAATCACACACATGCATATACAGGAATGCATACACTTTGACTAATAGGCCTAATGTTTCCTGAAGAGGGCCCAGCACTGCATTAGCTACGGATGTGGGATTGATTTAGAAACTGAAAGCCTTCTCGTGTGGGTGTGTGTGGCTGTGTCTGTGGTTTGTGTGTGTGTGTGTGTGTGTGTGTGTGTGTGTGTGTGTGTGTGTGTGTGTGTGTGTGTGTGTGTGTGTGTGTGTGTGTGTGTGTGTGTGTGTGTGTGTGTGTGTGTGTGTGTGTGAATAAGTTATGCATTTCCTGGTGGATGCAATTTAGTGTTTACTCCCAAATAATGTGCACACTCACAGAAAGACACGGAAGCCACACATCAGTCCAAGTCCGTCAGGCCACCGAGTTTCGCCCCCACCTCCCACATTAGCGCCAAACATCAATCTGGACGCAACGCATGATCGAGTTGTCTTATTTGAAAACTGTTAAAATTGCTCGAGTTTCACAATAACCCTCGCGCTGATGTCAGTTAGCATTCGGGCTAATTAAAGACGTGTGACCCATCACATCAATTACGCAGCAGCGTCTACTGAGTACAAAGTCGTGCCTCATGGCAGATTAAGTCACGACGTCAAGCTTGCACTTCATTTGGGTGGTCTGCAAATTCATTTAAAGTGGCTGCTAATTAGCAGAAATGATCCCTCATTTTATTAACATTAGCCCCCCGCCATTAAAATGTCCTATGTAAGAACTATAAAATGCTACAGCATTTTTTGTAATCATTATACAGAATGTTTTAAATGTGTTTTATTGCCATTGAATTCAAACCTAAACCAGTAATGTCAAGTCAGCCTTTACAAAAACAATTCTCCGTTTTGAGAGGCACTGTATTCATTTAACCCGCATTATTTAGTTACATGAAAGGGTCAAAAGATTCGAAACATCCCTTAGTCTGATGCTGCGCTGTTTTACACCACTGCAAATGCCAGCCACCAAAATTAATATTTTTGATACAGCTCTTGCGTAGTGATGCCTGCGATATCTGATTTGGAGATACACACTCACTTTGCTAAGTTCATCAGGTCTCTTCTATTTTTATTGATTGTGTGTACATTCACGGGGGGAGTGAAGTGAACCTTCGTTCAAATCTTGCAAGCAGCTTGGAAAACTGCATACTCTGTTTTGAATAATGAAACAGTATTATAGTATTACATTATTAGACAACATATTACAACACACTTTGCTGGACTTTTTGTAGGATACTGGAACGCGTTAATTGCATTTCCAACAATTGTAATGGAGAAAGATGATTTGAGTTGTGCATCTTTTGCGTTCCGAGAATGATCGAGCAACAAATGAAACTCTTATCTCAAGGCACCAATGTGTTTGAATCGTACAAGTCTAACGAATTGTCCTGTCTGCAAAATTGCCCAAAATGAACATTTGTATTCTGTGATATCCCAACGATCATGTGATTCTTCTCGTACGTATTCAATATGTGTCACGGTCCTCACATAGCCTTGTGATGAACTCAGAGTGGAGCTATACTTTGTGATGTTTCCTTTGTGATAATTGTTGAACGCTTGCGAAGGTTCTGTCGTTTTTTTAGGTTGATCTTCATTCCTATTTTCTCACCGCGGCATTTTAGCAAACATAGCCAAATGCGAGACTCTACATGAGAATGTCCTTGCGGGAACACTAGAAGACAAACGTACAGATCGTATCTGCTTGGAGGGTGAGGTTAAACGCTGACGTCTCTTGTGCTGTCACATGGTTGCTGCTGGGAGATCTTCATGTAGTGAGAAACGCGCGTGAACAAAGGCGATAAGTTAAGAGGGTTGGCGAGAAGGACGAAGGAAGGAGTAGAAGATGAACAGGTTAAAGACTGTCGAGAGGCTGAGGTGGCCGCGGGCGAAGGAGAAGCGCAGCAGACGAGGAGGAGGAGGTGGGGAATTGATAGAGCAGAAAGCTAGGTTATTCGTGTGTGTGCGTGTGTGCGTGCGTGCGTGCGTGCGTGCGCGCGTGCGCGTGCGCGCGCGCATGCGCCCGGGTATGAATGGCAGGCTTTGGCAGTAAATGAAACTGTTTATCAGATCAATATGGCCATCATCTCTCAGATGACTGTGGCCTCTGCTGAGGAACAATAATAAATCACAGGCAAATATGGAGGGCGCCGATCCATACCGCGGCCCGTGCGCCTGTTTTGCAAGAACCTTTGAGTCTGCTGTTGTTATCTCGATGCTTTGCTGCTCAGGCAAATACAGACACGGTCACCCCCTTGAAATGCAATTATAACACACAGTCATGCTACTGCTATGTGACATACATCAAAAGAGATGTCACCTGTCCTCGGTTCCTTCCTGTCAGGGCTAGTAACGCAGCTCCTCGATTGTGCGACGGCCACTTGTGCACCCGCACGGAATAATGTAGCCCACCGGTATCAGCCAGAAGACTCTGGGAAACCAAAATAGCGTCACGAGCGCTGATAAATATAGAAGGTAATTAAATCGGCAGCGGGAGAGAGACGGAGAAACGCCAGGAAAGAGCGAAGGTCTGTTTTCAAGAACGAGGCTAAAGCAGACAAGTACAAGTCAGTGTCACTGATGGCGATATGGATCGTCTCTTTTTTTACCTTTGTGTTTTTGGTACGTTATGGAAAGATTGGGCCTGATTTTAGGACTCCCCAAATAGTGTGACCAAAAATGGTGGGTTCACTCTGAGTAGACCGCACACTATCGGTGGGCGTGATTGGATTGGAATTCTACACCAAGACCCTAAAGAGTGGGCAAATCATTGTGTTTATGCCCCAACAGTAAAATTGGTAGAGAACGCCATATTTCTAGGTTGTACCGATGGTTTTCACCATCGAACATTTAGTAGATAGCCGCTAGCGCAAAGTCAAATTTGAAGTGATGGAATTGGAAATCTTCGTGGAAGACAGGAACATTACAGAGTCAGAGAAATCGACTAGTCAGATGATTTTTGGGAAACCAACCAATGCATGAAAAGCCATGTTTCCTTGGATTGAACTCATCCCACATTCTCATCTGATTAGCAGTGCATTTAAAACTTGAGACAGCACGCCTAAATCACTCCTCCGGAGAGACTCGCACCAATGGTCACAGCGCACTGACTTCAAATGACCAACCAAGGAATATTCTCAAGAGCAGAAATTTTCTCCCTTTACGCCTTTTCTATGCGCTATTTAGAGACACAAAATCAGCCGTTGCAATTTGTCTCAAGTTGAATAAATCACATGGCATATGTTGAATTCCTTCCTGTATTTGCATATACGTAACTTTGCATGTTAGCTAAATTGTTGACTTATTTGTCATGATGCTGTTTGCCTCTATATCCGCTGTGATTGGCTAGCGCAGAGGTCCAGGGGTTTTCTCCGGACTCCCACCCAAAGTCAGCGTGCGGACTTTGCTATAGACCCGAATGAAGATAAGCGCTATACAAAATGGACGGATGCCTGTCAACGCCAACTGACTTTTTGTTCTTACATTCAGCGCTAAGTGGGGCAGCGAGCAACTTCGGCCTTGGTGGAGGTCTGCCTTTTTTCATCGTGTTCTCTTGAATTGGAAGAAATTGTATCAGGGTTAAAAACACGAAGATCCCAGAGTTAATGTACGTAATGCTTTGGTGGAGGATTGTGAGTGCGTTTGATTTTAAGGTAGTTTTCAGCCTATGTTTGTCGTGTAGTTTCTTTGTTAGTGTATTTTTTTTCTTTTTGTCCTCCATTGCAGGCATTGTGAGTCAGCAGTATTTCACCAGCTTATCCTGAGGAGACTCGAGCACGTGAAAGCTGTGGCTGTCACCCTCCATGTGACGTGCTCCTCGCTCGCCCTCGTCTACCTGCCCTCTTTCCCCGCTCGATCTTCAGGGAGGCTCATGACGCCCACCATGGAGGCGGCTGGAAGTTCCCGCCGGGAGACAGCGGAGTTGGGGGTGAGAGGTTGTTGGAGGGATGCGGCGGATGGCGGGGGCGGTAAGCCGGCCACCATCTTGACATGGTCTCCTTTGGGAGTGTGTATCCGATTGTTGTGACAGAAAGTGACCGACCGGAAACCTTTTGCAGTCCAACGCGAGAATTTTCACAAAGACAAATGGTAACATCTCGTTGGCCGCACACATAATTTCTCTCCACACAGTGTCTTCCTATCACTTGCGCCCTTTGTCTTGCGGCTCTCCCTCGACTACCTCTTCCTCTATCACACCCACGCAGACAATGGCATCTTGTATATGGTCTGCCTGACACACAAAGGCGCAAAATCACACATTGTCATGCACGCACACACCGCTGTAAACGCAATCAGTCAAATGAGCGCCACTGACATGTATGTCTGTAATGCACACAAAAGGCTCCTGACATCTTTTTTTTCCCACTCGCATTGTCTGCCTTTCCCACACACAAACACCGATATGTACACATATACGCACAACGCTGCACTACTCTCTGTCTTGGAATTTTACATTTTGATGAAGGAGGAAGCGCGTCATCCAATCAGAGCAGCGGCAGGCGGGAGAGACCATCCCCATGCAGACAGCAGGGACGATTCCAGGGCAGCCGACTGAGCGTCACAAGGACTTCGCTGGCCCGGCCTGCTCCCCCGCATCCCCTCTAGGCAGGTGGTATGATCCGACAGGCTGGATAAGAACCCCTCCTCTCTGTCTCCCCCTCTCCTGTCAGTGCTAGGGTGTAGCTGCTGATCCTATACACTACTGCAGAAAGCAGGGAGGCGGAGGAGCCACGTCAGGTGTCACCGCTCCGCCACCCGACTTGAGGTGGCAGAACCATGACGGCACAGCACTTCGTCAAGGCCAGGTGAGTCCGAACGCACTCTTACACTTTGCCACTTGCCTTTGCAACGGGTGGTGTGAAAAGCCACATGGCATCACAATGAAATAAACACATGTACATTATACAGGTGTGCAGGTGCCAGGGCGCTCCAGGATATCATGATTGTCACCTCCAGTGTGTGCGCGTGATTATGTGATGGGTGTCATCTGTACATATGTACAAAATATGTATTGTATCTGTGTGTGTCTGTGTGTGTGTGTGTCTGTGTGTGTGTCTGAACGCACACCATCTCTCCCAGTGTGGTGGTGGGAGACAAAGGGTCCCCTCAGTTTGACGCTGTGCACGCAGTCGCCGCTGGGTGGGAAACTTACCCCCTGTCACCAACCAGCAGTTCTGTGGAAGGGAAGGGAGGGTGGGTGAGAAGAAAAGTCAAATAGGGTCTCTTCTTCACGACATAACCGCCCCCCCCCCTCCACCTTAATTGCTGCCCAACACTCCTGACTCACGGTGAGAGGAGGACATGCTCACAGAAGATGGTGAAGATGATGATGATGGGGTGGGGGCTGGGGTGTGGGGGGGTGGGGGTGCAATCTGAGGACACGCGGGTTGGTTTGTCGGTCATGACAGGAGGACTACTGTCATCTTTGAGAGACATACCAGGGAGAATGAGATTAAATACATGGGTCCAAGAGAGGGGGGGGTTGGGTGGGGTGGTCATCTGCCACGCACATGACTGTGTGTGACTACGTGCGAGTGCAACCGTGGAACGAAAGAACAGCAGCGTGATGCGCTGAACCGACGGCCATCGCTGACCCAGACAAAGGGCGGCGATCATATGTGCAGTCTCATGGCGTATACGGAGTCATTATGGAGGTGGTGGGGGGAGGATGGCCACATGTATGGAGGGCGTCTCACACACACACACACACATGTGATCCTCATGTCTGGGCTAGGAAAGATGCCATGTGCGCATTGCACCGCTGTATCCCCCCCCCCCCCCCTTAACTCACACGCTCTTTACCCGACGCCCTTATTCAACCAGCATTGTACAACGGCTCGCCGTCTACATCATAGATGCACTCCACTTCGTCATGCGACACCCCATTGATCCTTCGTCTTAACCTCCACCATCACCGTCATATTCCATTACATCGTCAAATCCCAACCCCCACCAGTGCCGTCTGTGTGCCAACCACTAGAAGAGATGTGATCTTATCCTTAAGTGGCCTTTATCACGTCTTGCCCATGTGATGGAGGATATCGGTGCATCTCTTCAAGTGGGGCGCAGTCAGGGTCAGTTGGACTTTTTTTTTTATGTAATATTGAGCATCTTTCCCATAATCGTTGTGGCTGACATAAATTTGAACAAAGACCGGGGTTGTCGATCATCTGAAACGGCGTCTCCGGTGCTACGTATTGATCCGAGTCGACATTTATTACACCCTGTAGTGTGGGTGTGTGGGCGTGTGTGATTTACATTTTATACAAGGTTCATTTACAGTCGGAGCCCACCTCAAACCTTCACGCGCATACAGCAGCACCAGCAAAAGTGCAGGCTCTTTGTGTTAAAAATGGTGGCCCAATAAGAACAACCTGTACATTGCCCGTTTTGCGTTTTACTCCATTTCCTCTCTCCTCACGCCCCTCCACGCTCCTTCCATATGCGAGTGCTGTCAAGCTGTAGGGCGTGCCCCCTAGCCCCCCTTCAGCCCTTCTCTCCATGTTGTATATATACATATCTCACCAAGTGGAGTTCACGCTTGGCTGCACGCCGGCTGTGTGTGTGTGCTCCTTTTATACCAACAAGGAGGGGAGAAAACAAAAAAAGAAAATATATTGTGGGTTTTGACGTCTGGGGTGGCGAGCAACACTTTGCCGAAGCTGTGATGCGTGATTGGAGAAACGTCAATTATGTGAACATTCCAGAGCCGCCGTGCAAAATGGCTGCCGAGCCAACGCTGCCTGTGATGGCCGACAAGCGTGTCGGTCTGAGGGTGATGCGTGTGCATTTGTTGCCGCTGCGAATCAATTTGTGGCAAGCGTAATCCCGCTATTTTGCTTTTTTTGTGTGTGTGTCGTGGGCAGTCTGTACTAATCCATAATTACCAGCATCAACGTACACAACCTAGAATGTACCAGTCATTAGGGCGGAACAATTGTCGATTGTTTCTCGTTGAAACCATGAAAAGACACGTTGAGCGGTGGAGATAAAGCGTGTATTTGCATATTTGTGAGTGACCTCTCCTCAAAAAGCTGATCTTGTGCTTTCTTTACAGTTTCTGTGCCTCGCCAAGCCAACCGCAGCCCATGCGTCTGCCCAGCCCGGCCTAGTCCGCCTTGCCCTGCCCTGCCATGCCCAGCAGCTGGCATCCTGCAGGAGTCATCAGGGTTAGTGCTCGGCTGGCACCCCTCGGTGTCCGAATCAGCAAGGCAGGAACTTGTAAATTTATAGCCGTGCACTCAAACACGAGGCCAAACAATCCATCTGGCATAAAAGAGAGAAGGGTGGGGTGCATTAGCTTTAAAACACATCAGTCACCAAAGGCGACAGTAAGCGGTTTTTGTGTGTGTCTGGTGTGTGTGTGATTAAATTTATGACACTAAGACAGAAATGACTCTTCATAGGGACGATATCGTCTCTTCACCCACATGCTACACAAGATAAACGCCCGTCTCCTTTTTAAATTTCGACATTTTCATCAATTATTATCAGTCTACACGCACAGGCCTGATTAGCTGTTTAGCTTCTAATTTCAAGACTGCAAGTTTGAGCATTTTACGCAGTTGTGGGAGACTGCGAGGGGGGGGGGGGGACAAAGCTCCAACTAAATGACTGTCGGTCTTATCTGTACCGTGTGGGCGTGTGCGCGTGCATGGACCACCAACAGGCTTGCGCGTTCAAATCTCTGCTCTGCCCTTGCCTCTAATGCATCTGTCAGCCTAAAAATGTGTTCAATCGCAGCGAGTGTACATCAGATGCCACTGAAGGACAGGAGGCATATTGGAATTGGCTGTGCATTACTTCCGCACTTTTTGTTCCTATTTGCGGCGTTTCATGAGCAGTCGAGTTAAATGGTTGAAATTTTTACACGGGAGGAAAAATCCTGAATTGCAATTTCAAGTCGAAAATGCTTTTGTAAAATTACTTCCACTCTTCCTGAGTGTTTGCTTCCTTTCAAAAGAGGGCTTCTTTTTTTTCCGGCGAGTTAAAAATAACCCTAAAAGGAGAGCGGCGTCATTTTGATTTTATTGATGTTCTCACTTTTAGTCCAGGCAATATAAGGACACGAACCCATGTGTTGATATGAATACACGTCTTTGTGTACCTGCCATTTAGCCCCGAGTTAATGAGGAAATGGATGCACGCTTATCACAGCCGACTGCCACAGATCCTTCATAAAAGTACCTAAAAGGCGGACACTGCTATTTATGTGCTCGATGACACTAAGCAACCTTCCGGCGTTTTTGCTACATTTGAAGCAAGCGCGAAAAATAAATAAATAAAAACGGGTCATAATCCGGATTTTGTGTATTACTGTAATTTCTCTCCACTCCGAGATGTTTCGGAGAAACTGTGTCTCGAGAGGGTGTGCGGAGGTCTGCAGCTGACAGGGTGGGGAGGATGCTCGCCTACCCTCCTGGCTTCCATCCCGAGCGCAGACAACAGACGTCGTCATTTTCCAACTCAATTTACAGATGCATTAGGAGAGGCTGAGGCGCACCCATATCTCTCAAATGCAATCAGGCCTCCTTTGTGCTTTAAGAGGAAATTGAGGGTGCCGTCGTTATCGACTTTCTTTCCCACTTCGCTCTCATGTAGGCTCGCTTTTTCTGCCAACGTAACGTACACGGCTGCTTACAGACTTCTTCACCGACTGCTCTTTACTCACTTGTCTCCCTTTCAGGCCACGCTAAAAAGGCAAAGTTGGATGTTGAAAGTCATCTCGTAAAGATTTCTCTTACAGATTGACCAAGGTAAGTTCCACAAACGTGTATTTAAAATAGAGGTGGGGAACCTAGTTGATTTAAATGTAGGAAAACAATCTGAATAGAACCAGTGTTTAGAGGCTTAATCTGTTCCCGATCTTAGAATTCCCCACTCCTGTTTGAAACACGACAAATCAGTTTAAGACGAAGCCTAAGAATCTCTTAAAGCGCCGCTTGAAATTTAATTCAAAGGCTCAAATGAAACATTTTCAATAGCGTAGCGCACAGGAAAAATGGTTTTGCTACGGAGAGGGAAACCCGAATAGTCCTACATTATTAACAGGAATTGATCGAATGCCACGAATATCTCGTATCATTTGTGAAAATGTCATCCGTTGATACAACAGTTTCAAGTGTGCATATATTGTTCATTTCACCAAGATTCATACATAATACCATCGTGAGCACATTCAGGCGGAAGGAAAATGTTCTCACTTGACGTGTGTCGACCCATGTATATGCACACACGCACACACAAAAATAACGTCCAACAAGGTGCCACCGTTATGTGGCTGGCGGACCCTCTGCAATACGTACGCCTAAATGAGCTTGAGTTAAAAAATTGAAGCAAGGGAGGACGAGACCAGCGGCAGAAAGGCAGACAAAGGAAAGGATGGGGGGCTGGGAATCGCAGAAACGGCAGAACGGGATGGGGAAGAAAGGAGTTCTGAAGAAAAGAAATCGGTGCCTTTTGAAAACACGCCACCTGTTATTCTCACCTCCGGGAATGTGTCTGGATCTACCTTTCATTTGTCTTTGTTCTATGGAAATTGCCACCGATCACAAAACATCCACTTTTTCACCCCTCGTTTTGTTCCTAGATCAGCCATTTCCTCTACCAACTGTTTCCCCATCTGCACCGTATTTGATCTGTCCCCTCCAAACATCAAATTTACCGTGGTATCGTTCTGCGCCTTTACTTCTTGGAGAGGAGTGGGTTTGTACGTGTCGTATGCACGTTTCCACCCCAATGGGATCCATAGCATTCAGGTAGAGGAGGTGTCTCGCAGCATGTGGACGTTATCTGGAAAGCAGAGGCCGGCTGCCATAGCAACCATATGATGAGGCAGGCAGGCAGGGATATTTAAAGGAATTCAGCCGTCGCTCGCCTTGCTGTCGGCTTCGCACACTTATACATGCGGCCCAGTGTAGGACAAAGAAATCTGCTCAAATATCTGTTAAAAATCAATAGCTGCTCTTCGTTTCACATAGCACGAGTTCTAGAATCACATCATATAATTGCCCGGATTTATTCAGCCCTCCTACCAAGAGCAATCAGGATTTTTTTTTTTTTTTGGATGCATAGTTCCTATTTATCCTCCGGGAAAAATCTCTTTCCCCTGTAGTGCCAATTAAATTAATCAGATTTATTTAACAGGGCCTTTAATCAACACGTGAACGTGCCGTCAGTGTTTAAGGACACACACAGGCGCGCACTATAAGGTGCTTGCATACAAAATTGAAAGCGTCAAAGAAACAACATGGTGACACCTTCAAAAATCAGCAGGAGGCTCTATTTTAACATGTGAAATTATTTTTATTATAGACTATTCTTTAATTGTACCTTCTGCCCATATTATGGCATGATCTCACTGGTCTTGATAGGTTTCTTTTGTCATAATATCCCATCACATGTTTATAATTGAGTTTACATGGTGCCTTTTGACCTATCTTGTAAAATATAGAGGAGAAGCAATGCGGTTTAAAAAAAGCCGTCAAAGGACAACAAAGCAAGACACTTGGACGCATTATGGGAATGTAACGCTAATACAATCAGCATCAAACATACTTGGATCAATTTGTTGATCGTAAATATGGCGCACCTTAGAGCCTCGCACACATTCATTAACCCTCTTCAACCTATTGATGGGTGCAAGTATACAAACAGCACCCTGGTGTGATGTGGACATGCCCATCTGGTAAATGCCAAACATCACATTTGAGCAGTGCTGTGGACGAGCAGCTAATTCTTGCCTTTTATTCCATTTAACATTTAGATGAATCTGTAAGTGTAGGCAAGTGTAAGCAGGACCGATGCCTGTGAGAGCGGCCGGCAGAGATGAAAGTGCTTCACAGAATCAAAATGAACGGTGACCTCTTGTTACACCCCCCCCCCCCCTGCTCTTTATCCCATTTTAATCCCAGCTCATTTCATATGCTAAGTAAAAGCTTATATCGCTCACATTTGCGCGCACACACACCTCTCAGTGGTGTGATTATAAAATTTGCATAGAGGATGGTTGCAAGTGCAGAGAGGTTTGCAAGTGGCCTGTCAGGTGCAGAGAAGTTTAGCCAAGGCTCCCAATTCATGACAAAAAAAAACAACTCAAAAGAAAGTTCCCTCGAGTGTGTTTTTACGCCTCATCTTCTCATTTGCATGTTCTCTTCTCACAGCTGTCATTCGAGAAGTGGAAACCAGGGGAGAGCGGGAAGAGTACACCGCGGGTCCCCCAAAGGAGAAGCAGCGAGATGTAACCGCTCCTCTTCTCCCTAATGGAAAGAGTATTTCTCCACCATTTGAGCACCATCTGCTGGCTCGGTGGGGCGGGACAGCTGGTGTTGTGAATCAGGCCGCCGCATTCCAGGAAACGGCTACTTCCCAACACCAGGGTCTCTCCTTCACTACGCGCACACATTTGACCTCACTGCTCTTAAATACCAATCAGATGATCGATGGACTGCCCACGTAGAGAATACTGACAAATTCTGGATTTTTATCAGAGGAAGCTCAGAACTCATATTCAGGTACCCATCCATTCATTTTCCAGGACGATTGTCATGCAAGGCGAACGACTACAAATGCCAGAAAATGATGAAATAAACAACACACATCAGTCATAAGTTGTTAGGAACGTGCCAAATATCGGCGCGGTGTTCGACTGGTTAGCAGGTCTGCCTCACAGTGGCGCGGGGCTTGATTCCGGCTCTGGCCTTCCTGTGTGAAGTTTGCATGTTCTCCTTGTGGCTGAGTGGGGTTTCTCCAACATTCCAAAAACATGCATGGCAGGCTAATGGAGCACTCTGAATTGTCCCTAGGTGGCTGTGATTGTGAGTGCGAATGCTTGTTCGTCTACGTGTGCCCTGCACTTGGCTGGTAAGTTCAGGGTGTAACACAATTTTGTTTGTTCTCAGTGGAAGCACTTTAAGTTAATAAAAAAGTTAAAATATTTTGTGTGTCGTTTTATTAGTTGTGCCAAGTCATAAATACGGGCATAACATAAAATGGTAAAAAAAAAAATTGCCGGTGCTTTTGAACTCAAATATTGACATAGAATCAGTACTTTAAAAAATGAAGGCGTCTGTACTTAGGGGCAACGTGAGTATTTGTGCAACCAATGGTGTCATGGAGAAGTTAGATCTCACCATTTTAGGTACAGTACCAAAGTAGGTTTCGACTGACAAACAATTACGAACGCGCTGTCTCGCCGCCGACTGTCACCATGGGCCGTTCCACAATGTTTCCGTCCACGCGCAAGGTCACACTTAATCGAACCAAATTTAAAGATACCACCTGCCCCAACCTGATACCGCCACGAAGACTGAAAACCCAACAGAACCTGTCAGACGTTGGACGTGACAGGACGTTCTACATAATGGAGCCGAGTACCGGGCCGCAGCAAGCGGAGGAAACGGCCAGATGTACCCCAGGCTTTTGCGATAACACAGGGAGGAGCTCAGGTGAGCCCGGTGCTTTTCAAGGGACGTCGGCCGAGTTGCTTCCCGGGCGGCGTGGGTGGATATCAGGCGAGTATGTTCGGAGCCCTTTCGACACCCCCAGAAATCTTTGTCGTCTCGGGGCTCGTGTTAGCGTGGGCGCCAACCATGCAAACGTCAAATGTAGGCCACAGCTGAAACTGTTTTTTTGGGCCAAGAGTTCAAACTCGCTTACCGCTTAAAGCGGTGCCGGAATGGCGTGGCCCGAGCGGAGAGGATTTGTGATGCAGCATCGCGACAACCAAGGTCGTCAAATAAAGATGCTTTTCAACTTCGTTGTTTGCATTAGTTTAATGGAATTCACCCTAAACGTCTGGAATAATTTCTGGGGCATGACATGACAAATGTAGAACAACTCTTCGGCGCGCGTTTTCTAGATAATTGCATGCGTTGAGGGGGATGCTACAAGCTATCATGCTAAACGTTTTAACCATGCTTCATTGTTTTGACTGCTTGGTCAGGAGTTAATTGGACCATTGAGACAGTATGGAATTTGGACCACCACCAAAAAGTTCATGTTCTTGATTTGAAAATCTATTCAAGTATTTCAAACCGTGTAAAACAACAACCTTTTTTTCAGTAATGAATTTGTTTTATACACTTGTTTGATTCTGGATTCTCCAGATATTTGTTAGTAAACATTGGGGCTGAACAATTACGGAAAATCTCATTGTATTCCCACCCCTCAAAATTGCAATTGGCATTTAATTTGCGATCAAGGTCCTTTTTTAATGCATTGTTCAGAGCTCCAGTGCTTTTTGGATACATTTCATCTGCAAGCAGATGTTACTGTCAAACTGATGCACTCAAGCAATACCAAACAGATGAATGACAACGGTTTTGTGATTTTACTTTACTGTCACTGTGCAGGCCACTCTTTTAATGTACAGGTATGTCTAATTAAAGAGCAGTTGAGCGGGAGGAAAATCCCCAGTTGATTTCAAGGTTGCAGACGATGATGTTATAAAATCGCCAACCTTTGCTCCAGAGATTAGCCTGAAGAGACCACCTTTAAATCACAGACTCATATTTCAGCGCCTTTTGCAATTTGTTTCAATTCAAGCATAGTGAGATTGGACTTGTGAATAAGCAATCCCAATCAAGGCGAATTTACTTGACAATGCTCTGTTTCCTTTGCAGATCAAAATATTAATCCGATCCCTACCTCCCCTGCTGGTTCAGAAGCCTCCTTGAAAAGAATTGTTCGATCCTCTGGCTGTGAGCTATGTGGTGACTGTAAAATCATTTCTCCGAGGAGGACACTGGTCAGGCAGGTGGCCCAAAATTGACCCTTGCTCAGAACAGCATAAATCCATTCAAACAAGTAAGAAAGTCCTCGACCTTACAGTCAACCTATGTGACGTCGTCCGAAAGTCTGGTGCAAGGTGCTATGATTGTGGCTTTATGCTACCACATGGTCTCGAGACCAAGACTGTTTATTGCTTTAAAGAGGACATAACAGCTGCTGGATTGCAGCTCAGGTCCCGTTGTTCAGGCCACCAGAAAGATGGAAGTGACGAGCACCAGAGCTTTGAGTCCGACCCTGGGACATCATGTGACACCATAGGAACAGAGATATCTGGGAGCAAAACATATCACAACAACACTGAGTTTCTTACAAATCGTGCAACTCTGAGGATTACTCCAGATCTGGAAACCATGAATCCCAACTGCCTCTCAAATGAGCAAACACGATGCGGGACTTTAAACAGTCCCAGTCAGGCACGTCCAGAGTTTACAGTCGGGATGTGCGATGAAGTGAGAGACGGACCTGAAACGTGTGCGATGCCAAAGGAGACGCCAGGATTATTCGATGATGACCCAGGGTCCTTAACCTGCCAGAGAGTGAGGCTCTATGTTTGGAAAAGAAGGAGTTCCTGTGCACGCACTTATATCACCTGGCACAACAAGCAACTGGTTGTGAGTGGATTCATGAACCTGGAAAACCACCCGTGTGACTTTGCACAAACAGAAGAAATCCCGCCTGTTTCTCTTACTCCAAGAGAGCCGTCACCCTCTTTCGACACTAGCGGTGACGCTGGCGATCGCGTTGACAGCGGGCGTGTGGAAGAAACGGATGAAAAAGCCACTGAGGTACAAGGTAACGCGGAACAACTTGAATCGGAAGAGACCATGAGCACGGACCGTCCGCCGGATGCCACCGAATGCAGCCCTCCCCTCAGCAGTTCTGATCATGACGATGGTGAATCCTTCAACGGCGACGGCCAGTCACCTTCCTCAAGTGACCCAGGATCGCTGTCATCTGAGCTAGCAGACAGTGAACCAACCGGGACAGGTGGTGGCGCTCAGTTGGGCGTTTTGGACGAGTTCACGGCATATCAACGTGACATCCTGCTTGTTGATGTGGACCACGACGACTCGGAGCTCTTTGACATCCTACCCCAGGAGAGTCTGCTGAAACTGGGTCCCAACAGAGTTCACGAAAACCCAAAGACTTGGACCACATATGGAGTGTCGCAGACTTTCAAACAAAGGTAAAGCCTCATATTTGACGCCATCTCCCAGATGTCAAAGGCTTATTGTGACAACATACTCTACTATATTACTTGTGTTTCAGTTGGACCCCAGTTAATATAAATCGTCCGTGCGACAGTTCAGACAACGGTATGGCCAATTTAAGGACCTTGCTGAAAGTTATCACGATGTGCCACGCAGCAAGAAATTGTTTTTACCAGAGCGTCGGCAATCTCATTGCATTGTAACAAAACGAATACACGAGTGATGTGTTTTTTGAGAAACGATCTCTAGTTATTGCCTCATCGCCTTGCACTTGTGAATTTTGCAGAGGAGAACCCGAGCAGGCCCTGGCGGCCGAAGAAGAGCGACACTTCTCCCAAAAGCCAAAGCAACCTATTCGGGGAAGAAAGCAGCACCAAACCAATGGTAATGGGTCAAAACTCAGTTCGGGTTATTACATAGAGAATGACAGCGTTTTAATTGTTACTTTAGGTGATTGAACAGGACACATCTTATGCCGGCACAGATCATATAAGCGGAGACATCCAGGAAAGGTATGTTTTCGCACATTTCACCACGTCTGCGGGTTCTGGTTTTGCATTGATTTGTCCTTTCGAAAACAGGGACGCGCAAGTTGAGGCAGAGAGCGGATCGCGTCACCCCGTCCCTCCACTTGGGCCAGTGAGGAAGGGTGAGTGGGAATACAAGCAGCGTGACAGCATTGGGGATTCGGTGAAGGGGTAGCGTTGAATGGCTGTCTCGATTGTTTTTGGCGGTTCGTTGTGCAGGTCCATTGATGCCCAACACCGCAAACAAGACTGATCCGAGGTGTCCGAAAATTAATTCAGTAAGTATTGTGTCGATAAGGAAAGGTTCAAGTGTTGCAGACGAACACGCGTCACTCACAAAAAGTTAGGGATATTTGGCTTTTAGGTGAAATTTCGAGGACGAGCCTAAAATGCATTCGAACCTTTACAGGTGAACCTTCTCGAAGCTTTTGAATGTCCAACTGTGACATTTTTCAGTACTTTTTGCACAAGTTGCTGTTCTCTAATGAGGAGCTTAACGGCAAAATGTGGTCGTTGAATCAACCAATAAATGTCCCGGTTCAATGAGAGCTGGTGTTGAAACAGACGTCTGCGAGTTCTTCAGACGTCGACATTTGTTGGGGTGTACCCACCATTTTGTTGTCCATTCCTGTTTCAATGAGTTGTTTGAGATGAGGAAATCGCCAGTGCATCCTTCTACTTAAATGTCCTACTTTTATGATATGATGTCACTGTCGTGTGAACTTTTTTACATTTTGTATAAATTTCACCTGAAAGCCAAATATCTCAAACATTTTTTGAGTCGTGGATGTATTCATATCAGAGCTTATCTCGTGTGGTGCTATGTTTCTGTTTTTCGGGAGCCATTTCAGTCATGTGAAAACTTCCTTTCGCCCCCGTTAAACATTCAGTACTGCAGCGTGTTCTTCAGTGGATCGCTGTCCTGTAACGACAACATATGCCACTTTCTGCACGTGCCGATGAAAGGCGACGAGAAGGTAAACTCATGGCTATGAGCGGCAATCAGAACCTTTGAATGTACAGTGGAACCTTTGAACAAACTCATCTCCTCCCAATGGAAATAAATTGGAGGGGGCAGGGGGTAATGTGCCAGATAAAATTGTTGCCTTTATTTACTGCATAGGTAAAAGTAACGGTTTACAAATCAGAAACGTTGTCCACTGTTAAAAAACCCAAAACTACTGAAACACTCGACATGAAAAGTTGCATTCTTTTACATCTTCGCTTGTCACACAAGTGTGAAATGTAATCATGAAAATCACCCTACTGATTATGACACGTATTGACATTCCCATAGGAATCGCATTCAACCAAATAGATTTGAAGAGAACGATGCATATTTTTTCACAATTTAAAACTTCCCGAGGTTTTACTGGCTGCCTGAGCATCCATCGATTAGAAGAAGCCGTCGGCATTTATGCCATCTGTGAGGCTCGTCTGCTACTTCGAATTACAGCAGCGTCAAAAGCCAATTTGTACAGCTGCAACAGCATTTGACTTCTATTGTGTCGCTTGCACTGGGATTCAAGGTGTTGCTGAAAGTGCCGAGATGCTTGATGAGTGAGTTATTTGATAGTCACCACCACCCGCTGCCGTACTTGAAATGTCAAGCTTGACCGGATGGGGGTTGCTCTTTTTCCTCGCAGTTCTGTGTCAACACCGTGTCACGCTTCACCAAAGATCTAATGTGCCACCAGAAAGCAGGTACGACTTAAAATGGATCTTCTTTCCGACCAGTGAGCTATATTCTACTCTGTCCATCCGCACATCCGAATGAAATCAAATCATCCTTCAATTCATCTGCACATAATTTCGTCTTCATCTGTGTTTTCAGGGGCTTTGTTCACAAGCTACTACCAGCACAACCCCCCCGGAATGTTTTTCTCCATGCCCGTGTTTCTCTCCCTCCTCTGGACTCTGCTGAAAGCAGACCTCATACCTGATGTTCTGTCAGTGCTCAGTGTCGCCTTGGCTCATAAAATCGTGGTCAGTTTACGTTCCAGCGAGCTGCTCTGTAATTTGTCATGTCGGCCAGCAGAGGGCAGAAAAAAGTTGATGTTTTGGGGCGCTAGACTGGAGAAAACGGAGTCTCACGAGAAACCTCTTTCTCTCACCTTCTCTTCAGCCTACTCATAAGTTCCTGCTCACTCTTTTCACCTGTGTGAGAGAAAAAGGCTTCACAAGCGGTGTGCCTCGCCTCATGCAGCTAACATATAAGGTAAATGAACTCCTTGACAGTTCACCCCGTCTGCGTATGCCGGTCTGTGCGTTATAAAGTTTTCGCCTTCAAACAGATGGCCAGTGAAAATTTAATGCTGAGCTTGGATTGCTTCGATGGTGTTCAAAACATTCCTGAATTCCAGCAGATCATTGATCCAAACGTGCCTGATCTTCAAAGGTGAGGTTTTTTAAAAATTGTATTCATCGATGTCCTCCTGAACACTCGTTGGACAGTGCCCCCGCCCCCTGCAGATTCATTCATTTCGTAAATTCGCCTATTCAAAGATTTCTGTTTTTGCGCTCAGGAGGCCTCAACCCTGTGCAATTTATTTGATTGTTTTGGTGCCAAGGAACTATGTTGAAGTGAGTGGAGGAGCTTCATTTTGACAGGCAACAGCTTTGCCCCATAGGAAAGTAGTTTTTGTTGCCATTTTGTGGCATCTCGAGGCAACGATAAAAACCTTTTTTTTTTTTCGGGGTCACGGGGTGACAATTACTCCGGGATTTTCCCTATTTCCCATGCGACTAATGAGAGGAACACTGTACTGTGGTTATATTGTTCTGCATCCATTTGGCTGACCTGATTTTGTTCATGCCGTAGTAGTAGTTCACTGTCTGTCTCTTTTGATATCAAAGACCATCTGTGTCCGACGGTGTGCCCATTTCACGCTCCTTGATCTTGGCCCATGTCATTGTGGAGATGGAGGTTAGCCACCTTAGCCATTTTCAAGCCCACCGACAAGATCGCACAGTTTAGTTCTTGAGTTCCTCTGGCCTCAGCTTGCCGACATTGTTGTGTTCTCCAGCTTTGTACAGAGCAAGAGGACTGGCGCTGCCTGGGGAAAGCCTTTCGCTCCATTTGCACACCATGCCAACATCCCAGCCAAGTGGAGCGCATCAGCGGGCACGTTGCTGTCGCTCTTCTGTCCCAGACCAAAGACAAGCTGTCAGTGCCGTTTGTGGCGTTTGCTGAGACAAGTAAGCAACTTTGATTGATAAATAAATAAATAACCTGGGATTGGGGGGGTTGTTATTTTTTCCTAAAAACAATTTTTTTAACTCATTGTATATGACTACAAACTATGCACTGTCTGTTCTGCTATGAAGCTTGTCCCACTCAAGATCCAAACTCCCCGTTGATGGGTTTCATTGGCAGAATTGGAGTCTCTCTCATGCAAAGATACCATAAAACTCAACAGTGGGCCAAGGTAAGTGGACCCATCTGAACAAACATTTGGAATTCGATGTTATGGGGATATATAAAATACTGCTACACCTTATTAGAGTGTTTCCCAAACTTTATTGACACCAGCCACAAATTTTACAGTCTGCTGGTGCACCGCCAAACAAATGTCACAAAAACAACACGGGTTAATCTTGCCCTCTGCAAGAGTATCTAATGGAAGAGCAAATGAAATCATCTGAAATGTGACCACATCCGATAGGGCTGCTAACAACTACCTTTGTGTGGGTGTGGTAGGGTCGGAGGGTGATGGAGGTGCTGACCCGGTTTAAGATCAACTACTCGGTGCAGAGAGGTTTGTTTGCGAATGAGGACGGCGGCTCACGCTGCAACCTGATCACCTTGGCAGCAGAACTCTTCGTCCTCGGCGGCAGCCTGGAAGGAGCCCTCCAAACTCTCCGAGGTAGTGACTTGGAGCCGAGGGCATCCCCGGGATTTGTTTTAACCGCGATGTTGTGCCAAACTTTTATCTGTGACGACAGAAAGCAAATGGTTTGTGAGTTCAAACATTTGGCCGTGTAAGCAGCGTGACCTGGAGAGAAGAAGCTGTGTACTCGCCCATCTGGCTGAGAAAGCCTCACACAGAGATGCATTAGAGGTCCTGCGTAATCTCCCGGGAATACAAAAGCCTAACGGTGAGCTAACATGCATGGTTTTACTCACATTTGTGAACTTTTTTCAGTTTAAGCCGCCGTGTAGCACCAACTACTGACAAGACTTAGTCGATGTCTGATTTTTTTGCGGATGGACGGGATGTCTTACTTTGTATGGGTGTCTTTCTCTCGCCCCAGACCAGGTTGACGTCTCTAAGTACACCCCCTTGTTTAATACTCACCTGCAAGTGTGTGTGGACAGACTTGTGCTCCCCGTGGCCTCAGACTTGGCGTACTTAATGCTTTCCAGAAAGGTACAAATAGATGGCGCTGTGCTGCGGGCGCTTTTGCACAAGCTAAGGAAACAAAACCAGTGGCAACGTGCGCGCGAACTCTTCAGGCGTAAGTGGAGGACAACGGTCCAACACCTTTCATTGATTAATGAATACACACAGTTGCCGTTTTTATTGAATTTCATTTTACCACCTGTCTCTGTGCATTGCTTGACACCCACCTATTTGTGTGTCCATAAGACTCTCTAACTGCTGGCCATTACCCAGCTGTATCGGCCCCCGCTGGGTTCATGTCCCTGAACGTTCCCAGTCGACTGGGGGAGGTGGAACTAGCTCTCACATTTGAGATGTTAATCACTGTCAATGCTTCATTCATTCTCTCCCTTTCTGAGATGACGCCCACCACGCTCAACATCATCCTGAAAAGGTAACACCAGATATACTCATGTGGATGTACAGTAAACATTCTCTAGTAAGGAATCATTTTTGCGCTACCCAATCCTTCCTAATAACAGAATTTCCTTATGTGGGAAATGAGCATGGTACATGTACTTTATGAACATGCAAGTATGTGAACAAAATGCATGTGTAACAACAGAAGCAATGAAACGCAAAAATATATGCTCCAAACACTGTTTATAACACAAAAGCTGCAGTATACTGTACAGGTATATGAACAAAATCCAGTAGAACAAACTTCAAACTATTTGCTCTAAAATGAGACAAGTAACAGACCTGGTGACTTTTCTTTCCACTCACTCACTGTGTCTATAACTCGACCTCCCCTCGATCGCCATCCAAGACAGCGTTGTTCTGCTGATGATGTGCAATTAACTTTTAAAGCCAGCCACAGTACGCTTTTAAGTCCTCGATGGCCATAGTTAGCGCAAATGAACTCGTCTTAGTCACTTACATGTTGCCGTTTTGGATTCAATGAGAGTAAATAGCGGCGCGGACAGAGTAGTTCCGTAGTATCAAGTGGGACTTGCTTGTGTTTGCGCCACTGCGGGCTTCCGTATGGAACTTCCGTTGTTATGTATTGATCGTTAATGTAATATCGTAGTCAGATATTAATGCATGTTTTTCGTCCGGGTGAGGGAATTTCCGTTTGAAAGAACTCCGTAGATGGGAGTATTTACTGTATTGTAACTGTTACATGCAATTGACGTATCCACCCTCCACCCCCAACAGGAGTCAAGAGAGCGAGAGAGAGTACCTCTCAGCTGGTAGCCGCCTGCTCTCAGCGGCCCTCATTCCTCAGCCCAATCTAGAGGTCCACTACACTACTGTAAACTCCTCACGAGAACAAGTCTTCACACTTAGCGTTGCCTCGGCCCAACGATGGCTGCGTAGAAATCATATGTGGGCAAACAAGGTGTGGAGTTAGTTTATCAAGTAAGTTTAAAAAAAAAAAGAATTTCATAAAGTAAATGTAAGTGTTATAGTTTTGACAATAGTGTGACTGGTTTATTGTATGAACTATGTAAGTATTGTTACTGTACAGTACTTTGTATAGTTTTGTTTATAATACTTTTACAAAATGTTCTCAATGTTCGGGTATAAAGTTCAGTTCCACAATGGCTCTTTGTGGTGTTCATTTTTTATCCTAAAAGTGTGGGGCTATAACAGTGTTACTGAACATTTGAGAATAACACAATATGGAGGTTCAACCTGCGAAATAACGTCAAGACGTGTGACTTATGCTTAGTTCAATTCTCCCACGCAGTTTTCTGGATTTACTTTATTTTGTATTTTGTCCCGCTTTCCAGATGTCAGAAGTTTCAAAAGGAGCAGGGAGCTTTTACTGTTCTGTCTGTTATAATCCTCTGAGTTCATCTTTTTAGAATTGCATGGCAAGCCTGATCAAATGCGATCACAGGCTCTGAATGAACCAAACCACATTTTTTGGTTTGTTTTTGTTTTTGTATGTGTCGAGGGAAGCCCAGGCATGACACATTATATGGTTGGCTACATACCTAATGTGCAATTAGCCTACTTCTCGACATATTTTACAGTTCAGCTATTATGAGGCATAGACTGAACAAAGAGGAAAAAGACAAATTTTTATTCTTGCTGTTGGACCGATAGTTACTGTTAGCCACTTAGGGAAAGAAATGAGAAAGTGTGTCTGGCAATGTTGTCATATGTACTGCATCTATTTAACTTCTAATCGTGACTTGTCAGACTTGGGCAAATTTTAGTGCCATCAACAGCACTTTTTTTTTTTTTTGTGAAAGTTACCCCAGGGCAAGTCAACACAGACCTTCACGTGGTCAGGAGAAGATAAATGCATGTCTGATGTCATTTGACATAAGCATTATGAAGGGTCTTATGCTTCTGCGAAGTGATAAAAGACCACTGTGTAAACTGACGAATAAGAAGTGTTGACGGTACCATTTGTGCAAGTGCCCTCCCCCCACCCCACACACACACACACACACCCAAAAGTGAAAAGTGATGGGTCTTCTTTTTATGTCTCGTCAAGAAAAGTCAGAGCTGTTATCCCATTGCATTGTATGTACAGTAGTGAAAAAATGGATGAAATGTTTGTTTAAGAAAGCTCTCTGGTGTAGTCCATCAGGTGGAATGTTTTCCCACTATGGCATATCAGCATAACCCCTGCCCTGTTCTGAAGCTTTTTACGAATCCATCTTACTTGAATCATTGAGGCACTATCGTAAATCACCTCACTGTCATCCTCTGGGACTTTGGGCCTAAGAAGCTGCTGTTTTCTTCATTTAGACCAGAGATGAATTGACCAATATGTAGTGTTGCTGGTCCCTCTCTCTGGAATGACCTCCCACTGAACATTCGGTAAGCCCCCTCGCTGCCCATCTTTAAAACCCGCCTCAAAACTCACTTGTATTCTTTGGCATTTGACTCAGATTTGATCTTAGTTTTACTGTTTGGTGCTTTCTACCGTCCTTGTTACTGATTTATTGCTTTATTGTTGTATGTATATATGATAGTTGCTCTATGTACAGCACTTTGTATGCAGCTATGGCTGTTTGAAAGTGCTCCATAAGTACCGTTGAGTAGTGTAGGACCTGTGTCGGATGACGATAATTTTATTTAATTTGCAAGTTTTAATTTCGGCAAATAAAATTGGCCACGGATTTAAAAATACAAGATAGCAAATGGAATTGCAAACGCAGGACTTCATTCAGCTCGTAGCTACTGCATACTAAATTCCCCCCGTAAAGTAAAAGTTGGTAAAAAGGAAAAAAAAGCAACAAGTAAACAAATCAGCTGATTGATATTTAAGTGAGGGGCATGTATTTTCCCCACTTGATTTCGTTTTTCAATTCGATCTTCAAATTTGATGTCCGATTTGTTGGCATTATCCTGATGGAAAAAGGTTGTTGATAAATTTGCGTCGTTCATTCCCTTTAGTACATGATTGATTGGGGCGTTTTTCGACTTATAGTCTAATTTCCAGCCCACACGGTGATTTGTGAGTAGTATTTGACACGCTTAACATTCACGTACAGCCAAGTAAAAGCACCCCTACTTCAAACTAACATCTTAGTAGGCCAACACTAAAATATTAGCATCAATCATGTTAGCTCGATGTGCTGTCAGAGTAAGGCTACATCCTGGGGGACTGTAAATCAAATACAGTATAATAAATGATGCCGGCTTTTATCCGATGGCGTTTAATTCTGGTTGAACGGCGCAGTAACAGTGTCGAAACAAAATGATCTTTAGTCATGAATGTACATTCGACAGTTTTTTTCCCCCCGTCTCGACAGAATGCGAACGTCGGTCGCGCACGCACGCAGACTCGGGTACGAGCGCGTGGCGTGCACCCCCCACGTCCGCTCCTCCCCTTCCTCCCAGTCCCTGCAGCGGAAGTGAGTCCATTTTTTCCTCAGTCGAACTGGAGCTGCTCTCGGAGCCACAGGCAGGGCAACACGCGCCCGTGGGAGCTCGTATCTTCAGCCAGTGTTGATGGTTCTTTCCCGGAGGAAGCAAATATAAGCGTGGACGACCGAGTGGAGGCTTGGAGCATTCGTCTGGTGTGTTCCCCCTCCCCTTCCCTTTTGCCCCATGCTGTCTGAGGAAAAGCCTGCGTGAAATTCCTCCACGCCGAAAACGAGCCCACCGTGGGGAAAGAAGGATAGCTAGGAGGTAGACCGCCCCCTCCCTTTCCCCTCCATATGATCGTTATCTATAAGAGACTACATGTTTGTTTTTAACGTTTTTTTCACGCAATGTCCGCTCCGTGGTTGTCGCTTTGGTGAATTGTCGACCACCCCTGGGTTCGAGGCTCTACTCCAAACTGAATCCAATCCCCACCGATAGTGACCCACTGGGGGCTAAAACATAAGAACTGAACTGAACGAAGCTGCTGGGTTTTTTCCCCACCAGAACGCCGAGCTCCGTGGTCATGTTGCCGAACCGGTGGGGGAGGAGAGGCCGTGCCCCCTCCACCTAGACGCGGAACACTGGATCATTCCAGATATATATACATATTTTTTGCCTTAGTTTAACACCTCCTGCCTCCCATGCAGAATCACAAACGTTTTTTTGATGTTGTCACGTTTCAGGGATTGATTGATAACGTCTTACTGCCATCTGATAGTTCAGTTTAAAAACTACCTTGTTGATTTTTGCATCACATCTGAGTTATGTATTAGAGATATCTGTGCGCAGATGAACACCCTTCTCCCCGGTGAAGTGACTTGAATGCCTCATGAACCTACCTCAAACAACAGCTTTTCACCAGCTCGACACATCGGCTCGACGTGTGCCCAAATGTATACCTCAATTGTAAACTGAGCCTTGTGTTTGAGGCGACGCCACAGATGGCTTCATTTCCCGACTCGGAACTGCAGACTTGCCCGCTCTGCAAGGAGCTGTGCGGCTCCTCGGCCCCTATTTCCTCCAGCTCGTCCACCTCCTCTTCCTCCTCCCACACCTCTTCCTCCTCCAGCCAGACCAGCAGGAGGCTCCATGTCCTGCCCTGCCTCCATGCCTTCTGCAGGCAGTGCCTGGAGGGCCAGCGCTGTCCGGGAGACCCGCTCAAATTACGTTGCCCCACCTGTGACCAGAAGGTGTCCATCTCAGAGGCCGGCGTGGAATCCCTGCCTTCCTCCAACTTCCTCTTCAGCAACCTGTTGGATGTTGTGGTTAGCACCAAGGAGCAGATCCAGAACAAGAATGGCCACCACCACCCCAATCGAGGAGGCATGGGCTCCTCGGGCTTCCATCCCTCCCATGGAGGCCATCTGCACCCCCCGCATCTCATGGCAGAGCCTCAGTGCAGTTCATGCGACGAGGAGAACCTGGCCACGTCCCACTGCCTCGACTGCCAAGAGTATCTGTGTGACAACTGTGTGCGTGCACATCAACGGGTGAGGCTCACCAAGGACCACTTCATCGAGCGCCTCGGCGAGAACCTCCACCTGGGCCGAGTCAACAGCAGCCCAGGCCAACCGGGCATGTCGGTGTCCCTCGCCCAGTCCCTGCAAAACAACTTTGCGCTGCTCTCCCTCTTCCAGGACCGCATGAGCTTCTGCCAACACCATGACAATGAGGTGAGCAAAAAAACACCGCACTGTTAAAAAAAAAAACTAAAAGGCAACAAACTTGAATACAGTTTAAAGTTGGGCAATACAACAAAATATATTAAGTCTAACTCACTCGTTGCCGCAATGATTAATTCAGCAACTTGAATAATTCTATTATGAGAAAAAGTTGAAGCAAAATGTCTGCCTCGGAAGCTTTGTAGGGATCACTGATTTGTTATTACCGTCACAAGCACCACTACTGTGTAGAAATAAGTTGGAAACTATCCACAAAGACACAATGTCAAAGTTTGGCATGCTTTCACACTTTACAAGGATGATAAAATGCAATGAGTACTACTTATGATACCTGCACAGTTAGCCAATTTGAATGTTGCCTCCTATTACTCTTTAAAATGATTGTCGTACCCCACAAGGATAGACACGGCTGCCGATGCACTTTCAGTTGATTTTTTGAACAAACGGTAAGAATAGCAAACAAGCACGTTTATAAATGAGCTGTTGATGGCCACAGCTCGTCCCTCAATATGCAGACAGGCTAACAGGTTTGGCCTGTTAACAGCTAACCAAAGCTGCACACTGATTCACAGATGCCCATGTCACTCACCAGGCCTTTTAAAGCTACAACACCTTCAAAATCTCAGATAGCACAATGGACAAAGTAAGGGTGGCGACCGTAAGTGGATGAAATATTCTCTGCGCTTCACATGCATTTTATTCTGTTTTTATCCGATTAATCATTCGAACAGAAAGCTCAATTATATATAAAAAAAAGTACTTGATAGCTGCAGCCTTGTCATGCTGTGTTTCCCAACATATATTAAGCCAAGGCACGTGTTTTTCAACTGTAAAAATCAGATGGCACACCACCAAACAAATGTTGCAAAAAGTGGCTGCATGGGTCAATTCTGCACCTTCTGCTCATTAATTGAAGAATAATTACTAGCTTTGCCTGTCACATGATCTTCGGGCCAATTACGCAAAAAGCGTATCATTTCCCACAGCACACCCGATGATCTCTCACGGCTCAGCGTTTGGCACTTCACTGTAGCATTATGGCAAAGAACCGTATGACAAGAAGTTCAAAGGGAGCCGAGTGACTCTTGGCCTAGTTCCTCATTGTCAAAATGGCTGCATTGACACACAAATGTATGCAGAGTCTGCCTAATGTGTACCACACAAGGCATTCGGGGCAGAAGCTGCCCCGCACCACCGACTCCCAAACTAACAACCCATGCTCAAGTTATTTGTTTGATCATGTGATCAGGATAGAGTTGGCTGCAATGAAAACCATCTTGGTTGAGCCATATGGTCTGAATGAATAACGTATGATGGGAGAGACGGTATTTTTGTGTATGTTCTGGGTTGTGAGGGGAGAGGATATGTCTTCCATTTTGTAATTTGTGTACTTCAGATAGTAGGCAGCCATCTTGTGAAAATATGTTTTTTCGTAATTGTGAGTAAAACCGACTATCACGTTTGTATTTTGGGACGTATGTGTTCAACAAGTGGGATCTGTTGTGCCATCTGACAAAACAATATTTATACTTGTGCTAAAATGACACTTTTCCCTAAAATCACCTTCGATTGCTGTTGAAAGTTTCAAATTTGGGGTCGATCAATTTACCATGGAAATTTACAGGAAATTGTCCATTCCTTCAAAACCCGAGCTCAGAGGAACACAATGCTGATACGCCCTTCAATTAACTTTGTCGACAATAGCGTGGAAGCAACCAAGATCGGCTTCATTGTCGTCTGTGAAGTCAATTGGCCTAATCTGCAGTTTTCAATGCATTGCTGAAACCAATTAAGGTTGGCGGTGACCCTCCCCCTGCATTGCCAGTAAATAGGTGGGCTCGGTTTTCCAGTAAGAGCTTCTTTTCCCAGTAAGGCCACCCTCACTCACTGTGGTCCCCAGGGGGGAGGGAATGACACGAGAGAAGGTCAGGTGTTCTCTACCTGTGAGTCGAGTAGCATTGAGGGTGTGTCACGGGGGCTCCACATCATCCAACACGACGGCACGTCATCCTGATGGTTGTTAGGCCTTTGCAGTTTAGTCCACTGCACATTTACACGGTGATTAACACGAACCTCATTGTGGCAAAACTCCCCTTTTAATGTATGCGTACAAATAATAGCGCCGAATAATTTCTGGTTATGTCTAGCCCAGAGGTTTTTATGGACGATAGCAAACTAAAAAGCCTTTACATTTTTATCTAAGGGGTCCACTGGGCATTTTGTAGTAGCACAGCTATTTATTTAAGGACCAGTCTCGGTTGACACAAGGTTTATGTGATGATATGCGCAGTTGACCCTTGTACCAAAAGTTGACTCGGGACATTTTCAAGAAATCCTTCGTTTCATTTGATTCTGCCTGTCAAAAACCAGTATTATACTCAAGTGTTAGTTGTGTCTGAGTCGTCAGTGGCATCGAGGGCACAAGCGAGAGGCTTGCTTGTGTTTGGAAGTTGAAATGGAAAATGGGATTACACCAAAAGAGCGCCCCGCTCTTGCTGCGACGTCGCCCTCCGACACCCAAATCCACGCGCCACTCGGTCGGAGGAGCGGCTAATGATATGTTAATCCTCTGTCAGTCTTTGCCATAGATTAAACGGTCGTCACGGTGACAAAAGGCCTGGCTGGGCCTGTGAATTACCTCCCACAAACTCACTAATTGTCTGATTGAGTAGCCGTGACTGTATTCTATTGAGTCATGCGTCAAATCGAATGAATTACTTCGATGCTAATGTGACACCAGAATAATTTCGGGACACTTGAGCCCGCACATGCTTTTGATTCAAGCAAGGCCTCTAGAACGTCTTGAAGATTTGCCCGCTGTATCCTGCCTTTTGTTTCGTGAGACATGGAAGTTAAAGGAGCCCCCTTTATTCAGCTGTCGCTATTTGGTTTCGTCACTCCTGGATGTGACCGTGCAAGAGTGTGGCAGAGGCGTTCTCTTTTCCAATCACCCCTGCCATCTGCACGTAGTTATCCTGTGAATAGGACTGTGGTGCGAGTGCACCAATAGCTAGCGGAGTTGGATTATGAAGTTCTGACTTCCAGGCTTCTAACGCGCAACATGTGGCCCGTAATTAGATGGCGTTGCCCTGTTTCCTGTGTGTGTGTGTGTGTGTGTGTGTGTGTGTGTGTGTGTGTCCTGGCTTTTGATGTCCAACCGAGCACTTTGGTCTTTATATAAAGTTAATATAGACAGAATGCCCTTTATGACCATCCCACTTCACTGCAACACTAAATTTGCATAAAGACTTTTGATGCTAAAGCTCAGCCATGTTACGTTCTTTACGTGACTGCTTGACGGCCAGCTGTTTCCTTTTTCTGTCACATGCCTCCGTATGACAAGCCAACATGCACCTGCAAAGTGCACATGTTCATAATGTGGCCACAACACACGCTTCTCCCTCCTGTATCCTCTCCCACGCCCCCCCGATCCGTTTCCCCGCCCTCGTTCACCCCCGTCACTACTGTAGATACTGTAGCACACGACACTCAGTCACGTGCTTGCTATGGAGGCCAGCTGACGGCGGGTTTGTTTTCCCTCTTGCGCTTGGAGGCCCGTCCAATCGCATCGCGGGATCGGAGCCACCACCCCCCCTCCCCCGCATGCCGCCGCACTCGGGCGTCTCGTATCTGGCAGAGTTTCAAAACATCAACAGGCGTGTCCAAATGCGCGTTGTGTTGATGGCAAACGGCCAGCAGAAGGTTGCCACGAGAGGGCGGCGGCCTCCCAGCCGGCGAGGAAACGAGATTGCAATGAGGGAGAAGAGAAAGAAGGAAAAGGAAAACTGATGGGGCGGAGAGACTGAGTGGTACCCAGCTCGTTTTAATCTTATTACACAATACGTTGTTTGCCTCAGTGTATTAGGTCATACTCTTTACATTGTACCCTCACAATAAACCCAGAAGACTGGATCCCACCCTGATGTGTCTTATACATTTTCTCAAAAACCTAATATACAATAATTTGAAAGCTGATAAATGAATATCACCCCTAGGCTGGCAAGCGCTTAGCGAGGCAGTTTTTTTTTGTGTCAGGTCATATTCTTGGCCAATAGTGCTCTCAATAATGTGCACCAAAAAATAGCGTCTGCGTCCCTTTGACATGATAGAGCGCTGACGTTAACCGCTCGCAGCCTCAGTCGAGTCACAATCGGGCAAGTAAAACATCAATGGACAATGGCAATGAGCCTGCGAAAAGGATAAAAGCGGTGCTTACACTGTTGGCCAACTGTATATGTATATATATACATACATAGATGTGTATATACACACAAACACACATACAGGGGCGAGTTGGCCGTCAGGAATTTCCTTTCACAAAGGCCAGACTTGGTGTCTGCAGGTCCAGTTTAGAGCAGGAAGTTCTAAATTGCGGTTGCCAAATATATTGGACGTGAAGAGCCTGCAGGAATGTCACTTTGTGATGCGTCAGTGTGCGCCCACACCTCAACAGTTATTGTCCTCTGCCTGTTGACACGTCGTTAAATGGAAAAAGCCCCAGGCACTGCCTGTGGAGAAGTCAAATAGAAAAATACAGCAGTTGAAAGATAAAACATTTAGGCAAATGTTAATTGGAGTTAATTACGTTGTGACTTTTTTTATGCGCCGAAAGATGTATAAAAGCGTAGTTGTATGTAACATTTTGTGGTTTATATTAGCTATCCTGAAAATGTGTTTTTCTTGAGTATGCTAGTAGATACACACAGCTGTTAAATGAATGTTTATTTTCCTGAAAACCAAATATTTTCTTTGTTTAGCTTTTAAAAAAACAAATCACCAATTTTTGAGACTCCTTCACTGGACAGCGACACTATGGTATTTTTAATTATTAAAAAGCCCATTGCAACTCCAAGGTAACATTTTGTCATTTTACATGCAATGAAAAAAACCCAACAACCTCTCAGCTTCGAGATCACATTTCCAGCTTTGGAAAGGTGTCACAGAATCTTTCTGTGCATGTGGGTTCGAGGTTCATGAGGAAACAGTTGGGAAATACCTTTTACACAAGGTAGAATGTCTCCCTGCCAGTGTCGGTCAAACGGTTGAGCCCTTTGTACGTGCGCTTCTTGTCGAGCAGGCCCAGTTATTTTCTGGCAACGCAGTGTGACATTACGAGGCCGGCGTCCCCTCCCCCAACTGGGCTTTCTTGGAGGGATTTTACTGGCTCCTTGGGTTCGTGCCCTCTTCCGTAGTTCCCAGTGCCTGCACGATTCACTGGAGAAAAAAAAAAGCAACACTTTTCATACATTATATGCGCTTGTCAAATGGCAGAAAAATGCTGTCCCGACTATTGAAGCAGAATGATGTAGAATACAACCCCCCCCCAAAAAAAATAAAGCGTTGACAATATAGGAAGCTCGTAACTGAAATCATGACATAAAAGACAAATCATTTGGGTTCACACACTTCACGCCCATCATTTGGAGGAAAGTTGTTTCTTCCAATGGCCCAGTGATAATTTTACAGTTTAATCCCAGTGAGTCCCAGGTACTCGCTGATCAGAAAAGTATGAGTCCCATTATGCATTCAGTCCCAAATTTCAAATTCTGAAATGGTCTACTTATTCAATTGCAGATGATAATATCACAAACAACAACAATATCCGTTGATAATAGGTTTATTTCTTATAAACAAATGTTTAAAAAATGTCAATAATTCAGGCATACAAGATTTGCTGAGAAATAGGTTCTTATTTCATCCCATGGTTCAGTCTTTGAGTTCATAAATTCTTCTCTCTTTACTCTGCTTCCAATGATGCAAGGCTTTCTCAAAGTCAACTTATTATCGCAAAAACTATCCAACTTTAGCTGCTTCCTCTGTGATATCTCCGCAATAAACTTTCGCAACACTTGTTTTAACATTACACAACTTGGCAGTCGTCTGCCTTCCGTGAGGTTGAATGCAGATGTCGCAAATCTCGTCACGCGAGATTACTTAGCGCAAGATCAAAACAACAATGCCGGTGATTGTCGAATTGCGACACTGCGTAGCTGGAAAAAAAAGTATGTACCAAAGTTTTTTTGTTTTGACTGATAAATTTTCTGGCGTCATTATTTGGGACTGTGCGTCCCGCGGGAAAAGTATGCGTCTAGGATGCGGATGCATGCCCGCTTGTAATGATCCTAACCCAACGCCACCTCCGATTTGACAAACAATATATAAATTCATTCATTGGTTTGGCTTGTACAAAGGAGTCTTCGTCAGAATAAAACAAATGCTAATACGTCATATATTTGAAGGCTTATGCCAAACGGCGATCGGTGGACACTATGGTCGTGTCTCGGTGTAAATTGGTACGCGAGAGATTAATGGGCAGGGCGGCAGAGGGCGTAACATCCGGTGCACTAATGAAATCCTATAACTCACCGCCGGCCAGCTCCCTGTCCCCCCCTGTGTGGCTCAGGCCTGGTGCCGAGATTGAAATGGCGTGTGGTGTTGGCATGTTGGGGCCACCCCCCCATCCCACAGCAGGGAAACGCCAGCACAAGGATTCTAATAATAGAGTCATGGACAGTCGTCCTTTTGTTTCCAAACTCGGATCCTTACAATTCGTGTCCCAGTTTCCTACTTGGGAAAATGTACCAGTTGCGCTTAATGAAAGCGGCAGATAACGACAAGGGCCCCGACTCGTGGGAATAGGCAGCATGTGTCAATAAATATTGAGCGGCCTTCCAAAATGTACTGCGTGTTATGTAATTGGAGATGTTGCAATTATGAAGGTCTTCGTCACCTGTCAACCCCATTGAACTGTTGGCAATAATACGATAGAGGAAAAAAAAATTTCAAATCTTTGTTTTTGCTTACAACTAAGAAAGTTACGTTTTTTTATGTTGAGGCTTTCCAACTATGTTGAGACCTCTGCCAACATATGTTACCCAATCAAGGAGGATCAAGGAGCATCAGTAGTGTCACCCCCCCTCCCCAAAAAGTGATTGGCCATCTGGGAGATAAGAAGTAAGACATTAAGAAATCTCCATTTGTGTTGTCTTTTAAGAATGAATTTACAATGACTTGAGTGTGACTAAAAACGCGTGAAGCAATTTCTAACGCCCAATACTTTTCACCCATCGGTCATCTATTTGCTGGAGATTTGATTCGTTTTCCCACTATGCGCGCGGTGTGGCTGGTTGGCTCTAACCGATAAGCTTCTTCTACACGTGTCGTCGTTTTCCCAGAACTGCGCGCGGGCCGTGGTTGAAGCACCAAAATGGCGCTCTCCTTGCCCAGCCTCAGTTTTGCCCCACCCCCGCATTCCTGTCTTTTGTATGCCGCGTCCCCTTGGAATTTAGGAGATGTCAATAGAGGAGAAGCAGAAGGGTGGATGGAAAAGGCAAGAGGAGCTTCTTGAATGATGAAGCAGCCCCGAAAAGGGGCTTAGGTCAAAAGGAAAGCGCAAGAAAGGAGAAGCAAGTCAGATAAAAGTCTGTGCGTGTGTGAGCGTGCGTCTCATTAGATTATGCGCCCCCGCCCCCTCCCCAGGGGAACACGGTTGTTATTGATGGATTGATTGCAGGCCCATCCCCATCCACTCAGTGTTCTCTGCTATTGGAGCCCATTGATCTGCCGTCTCTTTGGGATATGATGGTCAGCGCATCTTTAATTAGCCTTTCGTTACAACCAATCAGCGCTCAGAGGCGGCGTTTGAAGCGTAAAAAACAAGAGTTTTGGCAACAAAGGTTCAACGAGCTTCCCTCAAGAGACGTGGACACTTTTCTGTCAAACGCGACTTGTGTTGCTATGGCATCCACCGGTCGACTAATACCAATATGAGCATCCTACATGTTAAGAATGGTTATTGATCAAGTTTTGTTTGACTTCAGTCCATCGGTTTTTGTTTTACAGAACAGTTTTTATGAGCCTTGCCGGTCACACGTGCATAAGGATGACTTTGGTCATTCAATCTTTACTCATTGATCTTTTTTTTTCTTTTTTTGCAGGGGTGGGGGGGCTGTTACACTCAAGCAGATGTACTGTGTGCATGAATTATATGTTTAAATTAAGTACATTGTATTCTTCAGCTTGTAATACTTCCGCCGCAAGGAAATCGCTTTGAATCATCTATTACCATTCATTATTTTAAGATCCAGCATCCGTCCAAACAACCGCTTACACGTACGGTGTGGACCTTTTCGAATCTTCAGTTCACCAAACATGCATGTTTCTGGACGAACAATAACAGGAAAAGAATGAATAGAGATTTATTTATTTAGTATTGTTATTGTCACGATGGTCCGCTATTCACTCAGAAATAGACAAAGGTTACATTATTAATGGAAAAAGTGATTACAATTACAGCCCAGATCTTTTTTTTTTCAACTTATGTCGAGCAAAAACTATAGTCATTCATTCAACTTAAGCATTGCAGTGCACATAGCAACCAATGCTTCAAGAAAATGGAAATACATTTGATCATTTGGATTTGAGTTTCACATGGCATCCCTTGGGTTTTCATCCTGTCCATTTCATACTGTCAGAGTTGACACGAGGAGCAATGGTAACAATGGCCACCTGCTTTTTCCTCCCAGGTTTTCCTGTTCTTCTGCGAGAGCTGCGCGGTGCCCATCTGCAGGGAGTGCAGCATGAGCCGCCACGTGGGCCACACTTTTGTTTACCTCCAAGATGCAGTGCAGGACTGCAGGGCCGTCACCATCCAGCTGCTGGCCGATGCACAGAAGGGACGACAAGCCGTACAGGTGAGTTGGACCCCGGCCAACTCGGGGCCCATCATGCACTCTACGGCAGCGGCATGGTTTTGTAATTTTGCCGTTCCGAAAAGTCTGACTACATGAATCGTATGAAAACTGTGAAGCACTATTTCCTTCCTGTAAAAATGCGCATCCAAATAATCTTTTCCAGATGACCAAAAATACCAGTAAAACACATTTCATCGAAAGGAGCTATAGTTTAACATGCATAAAACAATCTGAAAGAAGTATAAATGACTAATGAAATGGATAAAGGCTCTTTATGGTGCATTAAAAGATAGTTGGGGAGACGGGGGGGTTAACACCGTTTTCTGGTGTGACGTAGTCAATACTTACCTGACAGCTTTCGACACAGCAGAGCAGGAGAAGTGAGTGTCGAGTGTCAAACCAAACACAGACGTTGTAGAAGACCCTTAGACACAAACTCGCCCACTTACGGCTCCCCAACTAGCTCACAAGGCAGAAAATGGACGGGTCCACCTCGTTCTGTTTGCACACGGCAGCGACACAGTAAAAATGGCTTTTATAGCCAGTGTAAAAGGGGCTTTTATAGCAGGGCATGCAGGTGCTTGTATGAAATTTGAGCACCCATTTTTACCCCAAATGGATCCTTGCGCAGTATGGAGTGAATAGGCGGAATTCGACGGCCATGTTGCCCTCCTTTGCTTGACGATATTGATGTGAAATCACCCAATTCCAAACGTATGCGTCTCTAAATTTTGATTCCCAACCACTGTGCAGTGAGACGTTAGCGTGTCATAAACTGCCAACAGGCAGAAGATTGAAATGCTACTCTGCTAGGTGGCAGAAAGTACCAATAATCTGTGTATCCATCATTATTCCAAGGCTGGGAGGCACAGTCGTGACCAGTCCATGGATTTCTTTTTCCGCTTGAGTTGGAGAAGTCCAGCTGGTCCTGAAAGGGGGCGGGTCACATGGGGGTGAGGTCTGGCGGGGGCGGGGATGAAGGTCAAAGGGGGGAGGGGGTGTGGAGAGGAGAATGAGGGGGAGGGTGGATGAAGTATTTAAAGGATTTGGGAGAAAGGAAAAATCCCGTCTTCATTGAAAGAAGTGGAACGCTTTGCCCACCTCTTGTTCACATGGCCCCTCGTGCACCCCCATCCTTACGCTCACAGACATTTACTGACTCTTTCCATTTAGCCAATTATGGAATGAAGAGGGGGAGGGCTGCCCTTTTAGGTCCCACGTTACACACAGAGAAATATATTCAAACGTTGCACATGAGGGGATTTCGTCTGTTTTGATGCTATGTCTATCCAAAGTCGTTTTCTATTCCAAATGAGCACATGGGAATAGCCCTCTTGCCCCAAAAACCTTTGTGGAAGTTGTGACTCCATAATTTTTGATACGAACCCATGTATTATAGCGTTATGTTGTTGACATCACTCCTGAGAAAATGGGAAAAGCCATCCTCATGAAAATGTAATTGAAAATGTTTTTTTGGGGGTGAAATCCTTAAAAAAAAAAGGGGGGGCAATGAGAGCTTGTTTCATCATATGAAACTTGTCCAGATGTCTTATGTAGTTATAATATCCTCAGCGAGTGATAGTTATTAAAAAAAAAAAACATTAAATTGTCTCTATCATTTTAAAGTGTGTAAAAAGTGATCTATAAAAACTGTCAACATTCCAACTGATAAGTGCTCTTTAAGTCAACTCCCCTATCAGTCAGTCCTCTTAGAACACACACTTATGACCTTGGTAGGACATGGTGGAAACATGAAATGCTATCTAAGGTCATGTTACATGCAAGCGCACACAATTTCCTCAGCAGAAACCGCGCCCCACCTCTCCCCTATCTCGGTGACCTACATCTGTGTGACTCGCTCGTGCATGTGCGGCTCCGAGTTCACCCGGGGTCCTACCGAAATTCCAAAACCTTTAGCCTAATGCGGATCGTCTCTCTGGCAAATGTCAGAGCGCTCTCGCCACGTGGAGCAGACTTTGAAATTGAGACCAGGTCCCGCAGAGGGTGTATTATTTATTTATTTAAAAAAAAAAAGGAAAGAAATCCCAGAGTCTCAAGCAAGCAGCTGAGCTTCAAGAGAAGCTAGCCGACCATCTGGCGACGCGTTGTTGTGTGCGTACTTAGTGTTTGCTTGTCCATTCTGTCGGAGGTCACCGCAGGAGTAAATGCTGACGCCAGATAATATGTACACACACACACACACACACACACACACACACACACACACACACACACTCTACCCTGAGGTAGGAAATTTCCGCCCACTCCACCCCCATTATCTTCCCTGACCTCTGACCCTGGTCTTGTGAGTCTCCCGTTCGGCCCAAGCTCTGCGATCTGATTGGTCACTTTGACCCTCTTTGTGTAGCAAGCTGTGCTCGGCTAGTTATATACGGAATGGAGTTTGAGCAAGCGACGGCACCTAAAATAGGCAAAAATAACAAAATAATGTTGCGTTTGTATAGAATAGTTATTTAAAGTGGGATGTGTACACATTGATTTTTAAAACCGAACCGCTGTTGAAATTGTCACAGACGTAATAGGCAGGAAAAAGAACGGCTGGCGTTTGGGTCAATATCACTCTCAATTGCCTTTCAAACCAAGTTAATTGATAAAAGCAAGTCATATTGATCATGTATATTCTATTTTCAGTAAATATGAACTTAGCTTTCCAAATTTCCACGATGTGGTTTGTATGTTTGTTGTCTGCTTGCTTTTATTGAAGATTTTAAAATGTGTGGGAGCTTGACCAAAATGCATTTCTAACAGTAGCATGGACTTAATACAGCCAATGTTAAGTTTAAGGGACAATCTCATTTTTTCAAAATTATATTTATATTTGCTTCATCAATGGAGATGTGTCAAAGGCAGCGTCTGGAAACGTTAACTCATTTGGTGTGCTCGAGATGACCAACGGAGCACACCACGCTCAACCATATCGCCACCAACAATCCAAGTGTCCTCCCGCAAACCAGATGTGTCTTCTAGTACCAAGACTGACCTGTGGGAGGCAGCGTGTTGCCACGGGGCACCCAGACTGCCAAATAATAGAAAGAAGAAGAAAGAGTGGTCGTTGAAGAAGCTCGCCTGCCTGAGTAAATATTGACCGGAGCATTTTCCTAACAGATCGGGAATATGATTACATTTGACTGCTCAACTGAAAAACGGGAATGTGACACACAAGACGTGGCCATCCATGGATTTCTCCGTTTCTGTCGCACCTTCCGGAAGACTAATTTAGTTGTCGCTTCAGATGGCCACCTCAAAGGAGAAAAAGACCCTGCTGCCGGTCTTTGTTCTGGCAGGGTTTGCAGTAGGGAGGGGCGTGTGCGGTATGTGTCCTAAGACAGAGGTTGCAGATCATGACCTGTAAGCTTGAACTGACCCTTGAGCCCTGCGGCCAGTTTCACAAAGGCAGCCTTATCCCACCTCCCCTTTGTCCCTGTGAGGTCCCGCCTCCCCCTCCAACCCCCCACCAAACGCCATCGGAGCAGCCAGATAAATATTGGCACAAATTGTGCATTGTCAAGTTTAAACATATTCATGATGCAAATTATCATAATTTGCGAAGAGTAGTTAAGCACGTTCTAAAAAACTGCAAAAATGATTGCATTGCCGTTTTTTTAAACTGAAATTTTTTTGTACCTCATGATTTCCTTTTTGAAGCTACAGCATTCATAGTAGGAGAATGTTTATCCTTACAATATGATGAACAATTATTTATTTGACCCAGTTAACTCCAGTTTGCGTTTATCGTCATTTTAAAAAAACTTCTGTAGCTCAAAGCGCAACTTTGCTGATCTACACCGACAACATGGCTGTGAACGGAGTAGAGCTAGTTTCCAAAAGCACTTAGTGTTGCCAAAGTAGTTACTTTGTCGCTATATTTAGCAACTCTTTCAACCCCTCTAATAACTACTTTTCAAAAAACACGGACAACAACTTTCATTCTTGCTAAGAAAAAAACAGCATGTGCAGACATTCTCGCATTGTTCCCGTATGACAAGAAATGAGACCCGTGGAAGGCGAGCACGGAGTGAATGGCGCTGAAAATTGCCCAAAAAGATGTTGCCCATTTATATGTCGCAAAACTTGCTATTCACTGACTTTTTATCTGAGCTATGCAAATATCTAAATGAGCTGGCCTGCCTCACTGAGAAAACAATGAAAGCTTGCGGGGTTGCGTTGATACTGTGACAAACATCCGGTTTGACGGCTCATTGTCGTGTTTGAAATGCTTCAGATTATTGAGGAAAGCATTGGGATCATGTCTAACATGCATGTTTTGACCAAATTGAGGGAAATGTATTTTCACATTATAAAGAAAAGTGATGCAGGGTCATTCTTGGGGGGGGGGGACTGTTGCAAAGGTTGTTTGGTATCCAGTGGGCGTATTCAAGCAGATGTTTGCGCATTCACCGGCAAAGCCCCCCTTGCTTTGAATGTTTCTTTATTCCCCGCATCCTGTTTGCGGGGGTCATCTTGAGCCCTTGTGAGCAATAACAGGCCAAGCTTACTTTTGTTTCATCTCATCCTGACATCCACAGCATGCAGGTTTATGTCCTCCTTTCAAAAGTAACCTGTGTTATTTCCCCATCCAGCTGAGCATGGAGAAGGTCCAGGCCATCGCCGAGCAGGTGGAAATTAAGGCAAAGGTGGTCCAGACCGAAGTGAAGGCCCTAGTCCTCCGACATAAGAAAGCGTTGGAGGAGAGGGAGTGTGAACTACTGTGGAAGGTAAACCTCTTCCTGTTATTTGTTGACCTCGTCTCACCTGCCCGTCTACCCCACAGTTGTGATGAGTTTGCTGGTCAGTCCCCCGTTCAGTCTTTCCTACACAACCGCCCAACTCACAGCCTCTCTGACAAAGTCATTAGACAACAACCACCCGCGTAGCACTCCCCCACTCCTTCACCCCAATAGTGACTCAGCCGACTGACTTACTACGCGTTGAGAGGAGCCATAGATTTCTGCAGTCTCCCGTAACTGTTGCGTTTATGAGGGCAGTTGTCAGTAAGATTTGCGATGCTCTGTACTTTCTCTGTCTGCTCGCTAAACTGGAAGGAATGCCGGCGAGAGCGGCAGGAATACCAGTCGGGTCAGATGAAAGCTGAGTCATAAGTAGGGAAGGTGTACATGGGTGTCGTACGGCTCCATGTCAATATCGCATATGGTTCATAGTTTTGAATTCCCTTTGGAATATACGATTTGGAATGCATTTACTGTTGTCGAGGGCCACACTGCTATGAAACCCGTTGCGTGCCTTTACTGTTTGATCTGATTACTCTTCCCATCTACCCTCTGGCTGTTAAAGTGTGGTGGAGATGTCAAATTGGCTTGAAAATATTGATGATGCTCCAGCTAATAATAAAAATAACAATTTGACCAATTTCGCTTGTCTACATCTGTGCTGGTGGAGATTTGGATCCCAGCTAGAGCACATGGATGTATTTATGGTTTTCGGTGTGGCCGTAAATGTCTCTTTAATTCAATTGAATCCTTTAGCCATGAAAAGGATGTCAGGCTGTGCCGCACTGTGGTAAATTCTCAGCTTTTCTACAAGGAGTGTGGACTTAGTGGAATGCCACGGAGCTTAGTGTGCGCCTGAAACCTGAGATCTCTGCAGGAGAACTCGGTTGATCCATTCAAGATGAGAGCCTCTGCTTTCTGTTATGGAAGGTCTATTCTGAAAAAGACCAAGATGTGAGGTTTCAGTTTGGACCCCAAATGAGAACAAGAACAACATCAGCTCCTTTGCTTCCCTAAGACTCGGCTGTGTTAGCTGCAAGCTCATTTTACAATCACTTCATTAAGAGATTTGGAGATAAAGATGGTTCATTAACCAAATAGCCCCGATGTTGGTCCGCTTCATGGGCATGCTTTCTGCCCTGCCATGACAAAAGCCCCATGAGATGAGTGCGGCTCACTCGTGATAAGCCCATTGGCTCAGTGGGAGCATGATGACGGGCGGCATTGTCTGCCAAACAAATCCGGGAAGATGCTCCAGTCACTCGGCAAGTTGTTTCCTCACCGCAGAACTGTTAGACTCATCACCGATGTCACCGGTGACGCGCGTTGTGTGGGAGTTGCCCTGGGCATGCTAGGTTGCTTTCCACAAAGAAGACTTATCGGGGCCCTTTACTTATCTCTCCATCTTCCCGACGTGTTGGCGTGGAGGCTCCTCTTCATGGTATCCATCATAAAGGCCAACAAGAGCCTTTGTCGTCATGGACTATAAAGTGTAAATCTACTCTCACATGTGCAAATTGCACTTCCACCGAGGCCAAGACTCAACAAAGAGCCCTCTTTTGGAGCTTGAGTCGGGAGGGACTGAAGGCGGTCAGCCTATTGTGTAAAACTCTTTTTGTTCAGTGACGCTAAGTAAGAGCCAATGCTTGCTTCTCAGGTTCTATGGCCACCTTCAACACTTGACCATTTTTGTTTTCCTGACTGAGTACTCAAACTAACAGCAGGCTGGGTTTTGCTGGACACACTCCCCTTTTTCTGCCAACCAAAAATGACTGCAGAAGCCCATCATGGGGAAAATATTTAAAAATGAAAAAGATTGGACAGTTCAAGCTGCATGTGGACATTTCCTTTTCATTCAAGTCCAACTGGCTTTTGAGACATTGCATGTGCTTAAAACCAATTCTGCTCATTGCTGCCATCCTGTGGACGGACATGTTGTCAAATTGTCACAATGAAAGAGTTTTTCCTCAAGCTTTATTGTGCCAAGGAAGATATTTTACAGTAGAAAAAAAATTCACGGCACATGAGCACCCTTTTTTTTACATAGAAGATCAAAGATCTATTAAAAATGTAAAAAGCCATCTTTTCTTTTCTTTTGATGGCGGCGCGGACACCCGCAGCGGCTCCTCTTGTTTCATGTTGAGAGGGAAGAAATTTCATCTGTGCTGTATGTTACGCATACAGTACATTTGACAATAAAGTTTATCCAATCCAATCCAATCCATCTGTTTAATTCAAAATATTTTCATTTCCCACCCCCCAAAATTAGAATACTGTATCTAAGCTTCATGTTGCAGTTTGAAGCCCTTTCTTTGCTGCTACTTGATCAACAACCTCTCCTCAGTGTGTTCATTTAAACAAGTCGCCTTCCTCTCCGCCCTCTTGCAGTTGGAGAAGATCCGGCAGCTGAAGGCCAAGTCACTGTACCTGCAGGTGGAGAAATTGCACCAGAGTCTGACCAAGTTGGACAGCACCATCGCCGCCGTCAGCCAGGTTCTGGACGAGGGCCGCCACATTGACGTGCTGCTGGCCCGAGAGCGCATGCTCACCCAAATTCACGAACTCAAAGCACTGAGGGGTCTGATGCAGCCACAGGAGGACGACCGTTTCATGTTCACGCCTCCAGACCAGGTAGGATGTGATAAGGTTTCGTCAAGCATGCTCCAGTACTTGTGAGGGACGGTCACCAGTTCCAATGTGTTGTGCATTGCTCCCACAGGCTCTCTATATAGCCATCCAATCCATGGGCCTGATCAGCAGCGGAGCCTTTGCTCCAGTCACCAAAGCCCACGGCGATGGGCTCAACAGCGCGCTTCGTGGCAAGCATGCAGCTTTTACCGTGATTGGCTACGACCACGACGGCGAGCCCCGTCTCTCCGGCGGCGATATGGTGACCGCCATAGTCATGTCCGTGGCAGACGCCAACCTCTCCGCCGCAGAGGTGACCGACCACCAGAATGGCTCGTACACGGTTAGCTACATGGCCAGGAGTGAGGGGGAGCACCTTGTGTCGGTGTTGGTGTGCAACCAGCACATTCAAGGCAGCCCCTTCAAGGTGTTTGTGAAATCGGGCCGCAGCTACGGCTCCCTGGGTTCCCAAGTGTCATCGTTCGGGGGTGAAGGCGAGGGTGATGGTCAACTGTGTCGTCCCTGGGGGATCAGCGTGGACAAGGAGGGATATGTGGTGGTGGCAGACCGCAGCAACAACCGCATACAGGTAAAAGCCTTGACTTGTTTGTTGCCTTTCTCAGCACTTCATAGGTCACCTGAACAGTTCCTGCTTCAAATTTGGCTAATTGCCACTTGCGCTGGCGTGAGTTGCCGACAGTACCGGTAATTTGTTTGCGACTGTTCAGGTCATGTTCAGCTGCATCGCTTTGCGTGTGGCGGGCATAAAAGTACACACTGGATGTTGCAAAAAAGTCTTGTTTCCTTTCAGAATCAATATTTTTTTATAGAGCGCTAAACTCCAAAACTCCCCATAACCTTGGCCGATAGTAATACAATTTTGTCTGTGTGCACGCAACCTTTCTTCCCCCCTCTAATAAATTGCACTTGCAAAAATGAGGCTATTAAAGTCTAGTCATGATCAATTTTAAATTAAATTCCACAAGACCCACATGCAAGTCTAGTCATGTGTTTAGCAGTAGGTCTGGCTTGGAGCCATTTATTGATAGAAGTGTCACCTCCCACCAAATATCTGGACAGTCTCTCGAGTATAATTGTAAAACTGAGTTATTTAGAGCGAGACTATACTGTTGAAATATTTACACTTGATTTAAAAAAAAATTGAATTATAATGACAAGTATTCTCGACCCTCTCCAGATATTCAAGCCCTGCGGCGCATTCCACCACAAGTTTGGCTCTTTGGGTTCTCGACCCGGTCAGTTTGATCGTCCGGCCGGGGTCGCCTGTGACAGTCAGAGACGAATCGTTGTGGCCGACAAGGACAATCACCGTGTGCAGGTACAGAATTGTGCTCCCAAGAACCTGTCAAAGTTGCCAAACGCGCATGCTGACAAATGCAAATATTTGTGGTGGCAAGTTCCGAAGCGGCTGCGAAAAGTGGCTACACTCACTCCGGCACTTGTAAAAACAAACCTCCTTAGCCGTTCGCCCCCCTGCAATTCAACAGGATGCGCCCTGACAGATTTGCTTTGCTTGACAGGTGTTTACTTTTGAGGGGCAGTTCCTGCTGAAGTTTGGGGAAAAGGGCACCAAGAATGGCCAGTTCAACTATCCCTGGGACGTGGCTGTCAACTCTGAGGGTAAGATCTTGGTTTCCGACACCAGGAACCACCGCGTGCAGCTATTTTCCCCCGACGGCTCGTTCCTCAACAAGTACGGCTTCGAGGGGGCTTTGTGGAAACACTTTGACTCACCCAGAGGTGTGGCCTTCAACCACGAGGACCACCTCGTGGTGACCGACTTCAACAACCACCGGCTCCTGGTCATTCGGCCCGACTGCCAATCCGCCCGCTTCCTGGGCTCCGAGGGCATCGGTAACGGTCAGTTCCTGAGGCCCCAAGGTGTGGCCGTGGACCAGGAGAACCGAATCATCGTGGCAGACTCGCGCAACCACCGCGTGCAAGTGTTTGAGCCCAATGGAAATTTCTTATGCAAATTTGGAACCCAGGGGAGTGGCTTTGGACAGATGGATCGCCCCTCCGGGGTGGCCGTGACACCGGACGGCGTCATTGTGGTCGTCGACTTTGGGAATAATCGCATCCTCAAGTTCTAGGAAACAGGACATTCGCTCCCTCGATTTGGCCTTTTGCTGTTTTGTTTTGTTTTTTTCGTGGTTTTTTTTCTCACCAAAAGAAATGGAGGCGAGAGAATGAATCAAAAAAAGTGACACGATGGGAGGAGGAGAGCTCAGAGGATTGAGAGCACGTTGATGAGAAGGGAAATCAAATCTGATTTTTTTTCCCCCGACTCAATCCGTTATGCGGTATGTATTTCAACGAGGACCTCTACAAATGGATAATCAGAAGCAACAAAAGAGCCATTTATTTCCCTTCCTCATAGTGAGCTGCTCTCTTCTGTCTGTAAGCTCTTCTCGAGTATCCTTCTCAGGGAATTTCTCACTTTTCTTGAAACCTCGCACCCTCTGCTCCACACCTACCTCATTGAGCTCTTTTTGAATGTACTCATAGTCACCGAGCAGAGGTCTATTAATCCGTGAAGTTTTACAAAGAAGAAAAGCCTACCTCTATACTTTTATTTAAGAGAGACAAAACTAAGAAAAAAATAGACTCTTTGGTCGTTTTATTTGCACAGGATTAATGGAATTCATGCTGTGCATTTTTTTTTTTAAATCTGAGTTAAGTGAACCTCCTGAATGTTGTTGCTGAGACAATACTCAGATCGCTGTCGAGGCTGCATGATTCATTGTCATTAGAAGGCTTTGCTAAAAAGGAATTAGGGTACAGGACGGCAGTGTCTTCATCGTTTCCATTTTAGGCAAATGTTTTTTTGGGGGGGTTTGTTTGTTTTTTTGGGCGGGGCTAATTACATTGCCCCCTCATCTCTATATGTGAGTTTGCATAGGCATTACGGCCCAACCAGAATGTGGGAAGAAAATGCCACAATGACATGATGTTAAAAAAAAAAAAAAAACGAGCTCAGGTAATACGTCGGCTGATTAGAAAAGATCAGCGCTTTTCAGGCCTCCTTTAAGCTTCACTCGTATGTTCACTATAGCGGATCAGGCCTTTGATGACATTCTCAAACGTTGTGCCCTTTACCCGAGGCCCCAGATTTTTCGACCTATTGTTCGACTGAATTTGTGTTTTCGTAAAGGTCCAGTCAACTGCATGACCAACTAGGATGCAAAGACGAGTATGCAAGGACCGCTTGCTTTCCTCCGAAAAGGGAGGACCCACAAATGGATGTGGGGGATACATTTTTCGAAGATCGGGATCTATTAGGGATCCTAAAATAGAGATTTGATCATAGTTAAATGACACCTTTTTCCCCGAGGCAGTGTTTGACAAATGCCTCCGAAGTAGATAGTCCAGAGGACGAATATAGGAACATCAAATAGACTTAAGACTTGACAATACAGTGAACGCTTCCTGTTCGCGGGGGAATATGGACTGAGCCCTGTTGCGATAATCCATGCCTAATTGACACCCCCCCTGAAAGGGTTTAATTGCCTCTAGACGCCACTAGATGGTGACAAAGCACTATGTTTGTCCGAATGAAGCTCAAACTCGCTTCAACATAGCTTGGGGCATTCGCGTTCCCCGGCACCTTGCGAATGCCCACCCGCGAATACGCGGCGCTTCACTGTACAATCCTTTGGACGTAAGCTGTGGTTGAAAGCCGCCCTCTTCCGAACCAACGAAAGGGCGCGACCACCCAAGCTCACCCCAATTTATTAACGCTCAGGTCTCAGGAAGCACCTTCAGACCTGTGCGCTAGTAGACCAATCCTCTAAAGATGGAGGTCTATCGACCAACTACTAGATTCAACCAAAGTTAGAATATCTGCACAGTGGCCAACTAAAAAACTGGCATTTAAAATATTCTTAAAAAGTCACGTTCTTCAATAATCCTCAATGCTGGGAAACGTTAGCGGTGTCGTGGAGTTTGGGAGCGCCGCCCGCTGACACTGCACGAGTACTTGGATATCCAGCCGCATAGAAAACCAAAGAGAACCCTCCCCTCCCCCTTTTGGACCCCACCTATCCGATGTAGAACAATCCGTCGCGCCCCAAAAATAGCCTTGTGAGCAAATCCTCCAATTAGTGGGGGGTGGGCGTTGGCTCCTCGCCCTTATTTCAATCTGTGCCCCGCTTGAACGCACTCGACAATTCATGTCCTGTTGGTGGCTTTCGTGTTTGAGCAAAAACTGTGGAAAGAATTACCGACGGGCTCTCTTCTCTGAGGAGAGGACCTGTCCGCACATGATCCAGACCGACACCTTCTAATGGAATACGTTCATTCAGCCTCAGTGTTTAGTCAGCTTGTGGACCTCAACGCCTCAACTCACTTTGTAGCTACTGTTCACTTTCATATACCTCAAACTTGTGTAGTTTCTATTTCATTACCTCATTTTGACTTTTGATTTTGTGCATTTTTCATGTGTTGACATACCTCGTCAGATGTGTATACATCACTCTTATACCTCATTCTTTGACCGCCGCAGTACAGCGCGTGGCCCATAGCCGGAGGACCAAAGATTGTGGCACCGTTGAAAACTTGTTGAGGTCGCGTATCCCCATCGGGCAACCTTGAGCAGCTTTTCCGCTAGGTTGACTTTGCTGTATGATTAATTGCCTATTTTCTTTGTTGTTGTTGTTGTTGGTGTTTTTTGTTTAATTGGGAAAAGAAATCACCAACCAAACCAAATAGTTCCGTCAATAACATAGTGCCAAAATGATCTCTGGGAGTTGTGTGCCAAGGACCGCTCTGTTGTTGATGACAAAACGCCACTGGACCACGTTATCGAAGATATATAAATGTTGAGTGAGTCGGGCAGCCCAGGATAAATCCTGCGGCTCTCCGATGGCGTGCACTTACGAGGGCTGGGCCCTGGTTCTCTTTGACCTCACGACGATGACCTCCGCAGATTTCCGCTTGTACGTTAGTTAAAGGGGTAGCAGGGGGGAGGGAGTGTTAAAATAAATAAATAAATAAATAATTTGCTGCACAAGAATTACACAAACACTCAACTTTCAGCACAACTGACCAATATTTATGCCCACAGCAGGACTTGTCTTGGCTGCGGTGACAACAATGTCATGAACGAAAAGGTTTTCTACTTAGCACACGGAGGAACAATATCAACAGTCGTGCTTGTTTTTGCGTTTTCAGTATTACTGTGTTCATCCACGTCCGCATCCTTTTTCGAAAAACTAAGATTGTAGAGTTCTATCTTTAAGATCCTTAGATCTTCTCTCTTTAAGAGGAAAAAAAACATATTTTTAACCTTTTAATTACTTATTCATTTTGTTGCATGCTTAAAAGAAAGAAATCCTTGTCAGATTGATGTCTTTTCTTTGGGTGGATGTTGGGCAAAACCCGAGCGGGAAGCTGACTTTCTGGGAGATGGATCAGATCAGGAAATGTACCCAAAGACGAGTATGCGTGCGCTAGAATGGGATTGACCTTTTGCCGTTGTAATCGGTGGCAGAGAAACAACCTGTTCGGTCAGCCAACGCCTCGATTCCCAACAAACATCAGAGGCAGAAAACATCTTGAGGCTTCTTTTGCTCAGGCGCTTTACATGTGGAAACTTCTAAAACTCGCCACTCTGAATCGATTGATTTGCCCGCCTCACACGGGGCAGCCTCTCGGAGCCCCTTTGTCACAGGGTCACCAGTTTGGCTCCTCTAGCACAAACCAGCAGCCAGCCGTCTTCCTCTTTTTGACAATCCAGGAAGTCGGGTGACGGCTGCTAACAATGTGACGGGTTGGCGGCGCACTCGTGCGCGCATCCCGCCGACTATCTCATTTCTTGCCCTCTTGGGACTTTTGAGAGGAAAAAAAAAATTGAAGCTGCACCGGGTGTTGTGTGCGAGGTCTTAGACCTCCTTTTTAATGATTGTATAATCGAACGTAAAGACAAAAAAAAAAATATGGTTGGTGAAAATTTAGAAATGAAATTAAAATATATCTCAGGTAGTTCTCAGCAGCCGCGTGCTGCTGGCGTCATTGAAATGTGTCTTTTAGAAATAAAAGTAGATCTCCCCTACCCCTTTGACTAACCCTTTCCCCATTTTGGATCTTAGCGTTAGTCTGATTCTTTTGTGTGTCCATTAAAATAATAATAAAAAAAATCGAACTCCGAAATATTTCTTTTGATTAACGACCCCCCCCACCCAATTATTTCCTCTTTGTTTCTTTTACACAATTTTCAAACACCACACACCATCTGATGCTCATTGGCCCTTTTAGAATGTATTTTGTGAAGAAAAGGGTTCAGCATCCGGCCGATGCCCGCTCCCGACAACCTGCTGCTGGACCGCAGCACAAGTCCGTATTCATTGTCACCGCATTCCCACATCAGCAATATTTGTAGCGGCGCGTGGCACAAACCAGCGTTAACATCTGTCCGGATGGAGCTTGAGGGGGCTTGCCCCTCTTTGGTCCATCGGTGATGGTCCAGCAGGCGGTGTGGAGGGAGTGGATGTTTCTTGTTCATCTGTTGTCAAAGCAGATCTCCACTGAATGTAACCCCTCAGTCCTAAGAGGCAGCGCGACTGGATGTGGCCCGCCGAGTTTAGATGAGTGCTGCTGGCGCTTCTTCATCAGGGCTAGTGTGTGTGTGTGTGTACGCACGCGCGTGCGTGCGTGCGAGTGTTTCTGTCTGTCCCCCACACACACACTTTGTGCTGAGTGGAAGTGCAGATGTAAGTCTAAATAAGGCAAAGGAGACGATAATATATTTGGCCACCTGCTGCTCGCGCTGTACTCTTTGGACTTTAAACATTTCCTATGCAGTTTTTTTTTGCTGTTGTTGTTGTTGTTGTTGGTTTCTTTGTTTACACTTAAATAAAGATGTATGTCTGACTTCAACACGCGTGATTGGTGTTCTTTCATATGAGCCAGCGGAACCACAAAGACTGTTCTGGTGCCTTTTTGACACGAAACTATTGCATTCCAAAAAGTTGAGATTTTCCATTGTGGTCATTACTTGGGCCTATTGCATTCCAAAAAGTTGAGATTTTCCATTGTGGTCATTACTTGGGCTGGTTCAACTCCTGAAGTAAACCATCATAATGTCTGAACAGTGAACACACGTTTAATATCTCCGAAAATTACTGAAAACTCGTTCGTGTGACTATTAGTTCAGTCCAATACCACTGCGAACTTCAGACACAATAATAAACTAAATGCATCTGACGGTGACAAGTGAAACTCACCAAAATGGTTTATTTGGCACAGCTTCGTGGAAATACTGTCGAGGGTTTCATTCTATTGAGCAGTTCTTATCTTTTGTGGCCGATGTGGGCATTCGAATAGTGGCTCAGTATCACCCCCTGGTGGTCATTGAACTCAGGGGCGTTAACGGGGAAACGAGTGTGTCGGTATAGCTTTATTTTGTTTTTTTTTCCTATCATACGAAGTGATGAATTATCTATGTAATTGGCAACTCACAATTTTCATTGTTTCATCCCTAACTGCTAAATGTCTGCCCCCCCATGATTGTACTGTAGTTCCCTGCCACTACCGCTGGATGTCAGCATTGTCACATTGACCAGGGGATCGAAACGGGTGGACCCCAATGTATGACCACAAGTGAGTGAGGGTGGTGTGGAAGGTTGAATTTTGGAGTGACAGATCGTCCAAATGTGTGTTCCAACACCCCATACAGCAAAAGGTGGCAGCAGAGGTGTGTGTGTGTGTGTGTGTGTGTGTGTGTGTGTGTGTGTGTGTGTGTGTGTGTGTGTGTGTGTGTGTGTGTGTGTGTGTGTGTGTGTGTGTGTGTGTGTGTGTGTGTGTGTGTGTGTGTGTGTGTGTGTGTGTGTGTGTGTGTGTGTGTGTGTGTGTGTGTGTGTGTGTGTGTGTGTGTGTGCGCGCGCGCGCGTGCGTGCGGCCCTGTGTGTGCGCGCGTGCGCTCACCACCTGTAGTAGTTGTGTGTAAATGTACGCAGCTCTCAGAGGAACTAATTAGCAGGAGCAGACCGGCAGCAAAAGGCACTTGTGGGGAATGGGATTGCGCCTTTGTACACTGCCTGCACTTGTTTAGCTTAAGCCACAAAGGGAAATTCAAATCTTGGAGGTGAATGCCACCATGTAAAGATCCCTTCCTTACACTTGAAATCGTCGGCCAACACTTTTTGTGGAGGTGGTTTTGGGAACGTGACCTGTTCCATGTTTCTGGTGAAGAGTCATTCCTCAGAGGGGAGGAAATTGCACAAGCAGATGGAGGAAATGGCGAGGATTGCTCCTGTCTTGAATTTCAAATTCTTCAAAGACTTTTCAAGTACACATTGACTTCAATTTAGAGTCGTATTTACCTTCTGTGTCACCATCCGTGACATCAATACGAGTACGCTGTGTGAATGGTTTCCTTTTCTCACTAAGGCTGGGGTGCAAAAAAAGCCTTTTCTGTCATTGGTGGCTTGAGGTACACTTGCACATCTACAATCTGTGAAAGCTGTATCCAAAAATGAGTTTTAAAAGACTTATAGAAGTTTTTACATTCTATAAGTCTTGATCACAAGCAACTTTGTGAGAACGGAGAAGCGGCAATAAAACAGGCCAAAATATATACAAAGTGCAGTATTTTAGGAGTTGTACAATTCTCAAGTGTACCTAATAATGGGTCTTATACAATCGCTGAGTCACACTTTTCCTCTTGGAGACAGGCGCTCCTCGAAGTTTTTATGTTTGTAGCGGAAGTGGGGGACGCGTGTCATTATGCTATCACATTATCCCTCCACAGATGAGTTGGAACCTCACATGGCTCTTGCTTTCAGGGTGCGTCATGGCAACTGCGCCGTGTAGGAGGGAGAGGGCTTCACCAATAACATCCCTCGTATTTTCACGACGGCCTTTTAACCCCTAACATCGTCTTTGCTGACCGGCATCTCCACCTCGTCACGACGCATCAGTCTGTTCGACACACATACACGTAATGTAGCGCAACTCGTGAACCGAGTAGGCCGCGAGTGCATTGATCAAAAGTGACAGATGCATGGTAGGTAGAATTGGAAGCCATGGCGGTGCTCGTTGACCTTTGCTGCCCCACTCGCAAATTAGCTGTTGGTTCATCCTGAGCGGTACGTGTTCTACACCAAATGCATGTTGTGAGCGGTCATGCTTGGCAAAACCACAAAGAGGAAGTACGGGCTGTTAAGATGGAAAGTTCAATCTTAAGAAAGTGTTTGGATTTACATTTTTGCCCTGTGCTTAATAGTTAGTTAGTAGCAAGTAATTTACACAAGCCAAGTCAACGATGACTTGATTTTAAAAGCAACTATGTTAGGTTATGAGTTACTTCATCTGTTGCGTTCAACAGATGCTGACAACCCCACTTAACCAATTTCGAGGTACGTTTTAATCAGTAAGATTTAGGAATGAAATGTCATCTGTGGGGGTACCAGTAGGGTTTTTGAAGCTAGATAACACTTTGTCAACAGCACAGATTGTCATTACACTGAAAATAGTCACTGAATGTAATTTATACAGTCAACTAGTTATTCCTTATCCTCGCAGTTTAACAGGAATTCTGCTGTCCACATGCTAATTTCTTCCTGTCTGTTGGTCTCCAACAGAAACAGCCGTAGGGACTCAGACTCTCCTTAACATATTCCCCAAATCGCTGCAGTGTGGAAAAAGGTCAGCGCGCAAACAGGCGAGATTACATCCCCTGCCCCCTGACGTCCTTGAAACGTGTCCTCCATGTGTTCCTCGCAGCTTTCACCCGCCCACTCATCGATAGAATGTAATGTTTGAACGGACACGTTGACGACAGCAGAGTGTGCGTTTTTCTCCTTATTGCTCAAGGGTAACAAAGTGGGACCCCAAAGATGCAAGGACTTACAGCTACTACAGCTACTTTGAGTCACAGCCATTTGTTCAGGTTATTAAGACACCATTAATACAACAACCCCCTTTTAAATGGGGTTTTCAATAAAATAACACTGTAATGTACACGATGAAAACATACAGGAATGGCATAGTTCAATAAGAATTAATGGGCCTATTTTTGCCGCAATGGAGTAAGCTGCAGTAATGTTAGTCGTTTGATGCTGAGGATCAAGGAAAATATGCAGAAATGTTCTTTATACTGGTCAAGTTAATCTGTAGACTTAAACTTTATCGAGTATGTATTTGACCTACCCCAGAGGAGACGGAAGGCAGTAACCCTCTAATAAAGCAAGTTTGAACCACTTCAATCTATCTCAAGTCCAAGTGTCCTAAACATTTGGGTTCATTACAAGCAATCCTGTCTTTGTGAAGTTCTGAGCCATTGTTATGTATCCGGCATGGTGGCATGGAGCGGCGCTGTCAATGATTGGCCAGCCGCGTGTGTGTGTGCTCAACATTTAAAATGCCGTCTAATAATGAGATAAAGCCCACTTTTGCCGCTGGGATAATGATTCCATCAATATCAGTTAAACACGGCCAAGCAGGCGCCGCCGGCCTTAAAGATCACTCATTGATTTAGTGACAAGCGGCCGCTCAGTTTTCTGAAATGAAACCGATGTGTTTATTCGCTCGGTCGGAGAAAGTGCCAGCCATTTTAATGAATGGATGTCCATTGTAATACATGTACATTTCGTGCCATCTGGTCAGACGTGTATAATAATAACTACAGTTTGCCCGTCTATGGTGAATGGAAATCCTCTTACTCTGTTCCGACTCACAACAAACTTAAAATGTGGAGTAATGCACTTTTCAATGAGTAAAATACGAATCTACACTGTTGTACTTTCTAAAACCAGACAGTAAGAAGACAATTGAACAGGATATAAATTATTCCCTCAGTGTGTGATTGTATAATTGATTATGTAATATATGGATTATGTAACATATGGATGTGCAGTTGTACACAAAGAAGACGTCACAGCTCCTCAGCTAGCTGCAGTCACAACACATGTTGCTGCACCGTTTGTGTTCAGTCTTCCATAAATTTGAAGGGTTACGTTACCGAGACGGCGACGGCAGTTGCGTTGGCCGCTCCGGGTGTTTTTTTATTATGTTGGCGTGAAGCTAGCGTAGATTCCTAAGGCGGTGTAGCATTCTTCTTTCGATATATAGAATGTAATTGTCTTTGTATTATGTGTAACCCTGTGTTATAATAAATTCTAAAGTGTTCAGAGCACGCGGGAGAGGTAAAAGTACATACAGACAGTGCTCGCTCTCCATGCATGCATCGTGGCAACTCCAAGAGAAATGTTGAAGACACTCACGACAGACTTCGAGATGGCCCCCTCCAAGCGTCAAAAGCCGACATGAGTCATGCGCGGCGTGAGGAGTCATCAATATTGAATTGGGCCTCATTTGAAATGCAGAAAGTCGACAGCGGTCCGACGTCGCCTGATCCCTTTGGTGAGTGATGGCCCTTGAAAGAGGCTAGACGGGAGGCGCTTGACGCCGACAACCCGTTTGCTGTTGATTTGCAACCTGTTTGAACAGCTTTAATGTCTCCCATAGCGACTCGGGCATCCCAGACAGCAGCTCTGTGATGCCCGTTCAAGACATTTCACATCACTCGGTGAGCCCGCCGCGCATGTTTTCCGCATCCAATATGTCTGCGCTTTGAAAAGACCATCAGGCCTGCGCAAGTGTGCGGAAGTAATCGCGTCGGCTGTCATTCGCCACGCGTCTCTCTCATCTCCCTTCATTTTCTCTCCCTTTATTCCCAGCGTCTTCATCTGAGCCTCTGTTGAAATACGTCAGGAATAAAATGCGTAATGAAGACCAGAGAGACGTTCCGAGGCGGACGTAAATAGAGGGTGAGTGGCACCGAGACCTCGGCGTCATGATGATTATTGGAGTTGAGCTCCATGCTGCCTTCTGATGTGAGTAAAGCACTCGACAATGCGTCCTTTCCGCGGCGAGTTCCCACAATGCAACTGTACTCAGAATGATTTACTCACGGCTTCGACTGGGCCCCGTGAAGCGGCAGCACGGTGTTGGGAGATTGCCATCGGCACAACCTAATCAGATAATCATCAGCTCTTTGCAATGTTGATTGTGTGAAAGCCGCTTAACAAAAATGGACCCTTTACTCAGTATTGACTGACACTGTCAAAAAATAGTCTTGTCGTCACTGCTGTGTTAAGTAGAGTGACCTTGATGTAGACAGACTATATCAAAAATATGTCGATGTGGTTTTCACCCTCCCACATCGTTATGACGCGTATAACGTTATAATCCCACATTTGAATCTCGCTAAGGCAAAAAAAAAAAAAAAAAAGGCAGGCGACTCATCTGACAAAATCCACTTGGCTAAATGCTAAGCTAATGACAAGAATGGCCAGGGAGATACACAAATAAACAGATATCATGTCAAAAAATTCGGCCTTGAAACTACTCCATCTCCAAATGTTCAAAAATTCAAAACCTCTGCCTTTTGATTTTTTTTTAAATGAGCACTTAGTCCTACGACTTGACTATTCAAATATAGCCAATTACAGTGGTACCGGGAGAGTTAAATATCAGATGGTATTTGGTGGAAAACCTTTGAGAGCAGCTGCGTCAAAGATTATTCCAAGCGATTATCCTGCGATGTGGGCCTACACACATACCGCCAGCATTAATCCGACAAATCATGCAATTAAATCGGGTCACCCCATTAAAGTGCAGAATGAGTGCGTCGTCGCAACTTGAAAAAAACGTAAACAAAGATGATAAAGACGTCCCCCCCCATTTGTGAGTGCATACAGCAAGTATGCATACTAAGTAGAATCCATGCAGAAGGAACAAATAGGCCAGCGTAAAAGAAAAGTGCGCACTGGCAACTGCAAAGATAAGATAAGATAAGAAAACCTTTATTTGTCTCACAATGGAGAAATTCCCATTAAAGATGTCAAGTAAAGATCATTTATTCGGTTAAATCTGGTAAATACAAAATAGACATTCAGTGCTATGTAATAGTCTTAAAACACCCATTTTGGACATATAAACCACTAAAAAAGAAGGGCAGATAAAATGTTTATGCCAAAAATACTATTTCCCACCCGAAAATGTCAAGTTGACGCATCAGAGGAGGAAGAATACGGTGTCTAGTTGGATGAAGATCACCCATCTACCACGTTTGGTGGAATATAATTTTGCATAGAGTTCAATCCTATGGCCTTGCATATTTCCCGCAATTTTACTTTTTCAAAATGGCTACCGAATGAAAATCTCATGAAAACAACAAAGCGAGCTGTGGTCGCATGCTGTGCTGTGTTTAAAAAATAGATCAATGGTAGTTGTCAGCAGCAAAGCAATAAATAATATAGTGTATGATCAATCAAGTTCCGAGTGAGCATAATATAGCACACACAGTGGGAAGTACAGTATTACATTTTGTAAAAAAAAGTTTTAAAATATATGTATAGGAAAAGACATTTGGAAAATAGCACATTGAATAAGTTTAAAAAGTAAGGATAAATAATATGAGCTCTGTAAATGAAATGAGTAATGAGGATCAGTGGATTGTGCTCATGCACCTAATTAACTGTCCATCCTTGCCTATTTGCTGTTGTCCTCTTGACGTCATCTCCTATATTTTGATAACCGTCCTATACCACGGACCAGTTTGGAGTACCAAAAGCATGACTGGACAAAACAATAATAGTCATCGTTTGCTCATCACATAGCGGAGAGAGTGCGTCATTCTTTGGAGTCTCATGCCCCGAGGCTCTGTCTTATTTAGGAGATGGACACCGTAGCGCAGCTGATGTCGCCACGCACAAAACTAATCAGGCTTGCGCATTCCGCATTTTGGATGGTTTTGAACTTGAGCGAAAGACGCACCAGACGTCCTCAAAGATTTTTAATATGGGAACAGGTGCTCGGGAGACTCACACTCTCCAGTCCCCATCTGCTCAGCCAGACGCAAATAAAACATTTTCATCAAAATTCAGACACACATAGTCACAAAGTGCACACTGAGTATGTGTGTGTCACGTAAGCAACATTGAATTTGTGCAGTGCAACACTTGTTTATGCACAGTTGTGCCTTAATCTACTATACGAAGCCACTGTAAGGCAACTATACCGTTTAGGAAATGTTTGATTGTTTTGTGGGACACGCATCTCCTTGAGGTCATTTGACTCATTCTGTCCATCCGGCTGTCTGTCAACCTCGCCACTTCCCAATAGTTACTGACAGAAAACGAACTTTTCAAAGGGGTTGTCCTCATTTATGTTGAGCACTGTATTTATCTCTTCATCACTGTGCTGCCGCACTCAAAGCATCCATCAGAGGAGGCGGTTGGGATTTGGTAACCTGTCATTGTGATTCAGACCCGTCACACCCTAAATGGAGATATTCCTCCCCAAAACCGACCTTGACAAGGCGATGGATGGCTGCTCAGATATGCGAACGGCCCGTTCTTTGGCATCACTCGGTATCGAGCGTCGGCAACTTTAGTGGTGGATTCTGCTTTCACGCACGCACGCAGGCACGCTGCTCTCAGTAGGCCAAACGGCTGCCAACCCTCACTCGGGCCTCATGAACGATCCCGCGGCAGGGCGGGAGAGTTGCGTTCCAAAGTCGTTAAAGGGCCCGCTGCGGCCGAGCGCTCGGCGCAAGTGTTTTTGCGAAACGAGCCCGGAGACGAGCGGATGACAGACGCTAATTTATGCAGCCGCGTACGTGTGAGACGCTTTTGAAGAAGCCCGATTCAAATAAGGCGAAACAGAGCAGCAGTGATGTTCCATCGCTGTCACGGCCCGCCATCGGACCATCACTCGGCTTTAATTACACACCGCAGACTCTCGGCACTGTGGGCGACAGGCGGGGTACGCTCCGGACGGGTTGGGCACTTAGACAAACAACCATTCACGCTCACATCGACAGCAGCGGGCAAGTAGGAGAGCAGAAAAATGGAAGGATGTCATTCTTGCCTGTGCTTCGGTGTTTTCTCATTCACTTCTTGGGATGGAATCATCGTGCGCTGATTCAAAGTCATTTCGGTGCCTTGAGAAAGAATCAATGTCAAGCTTTGCCCACCAAAATGACCCAACAAAGTCGTTGCGAGGACAGGAGCCCATGCGCGTCCACGCCACGCTTTCATTTATAATTCAGCGCCAAGACCACATCGAGGGGCGACGGCGAGATGCAACCGTCACCGTCTGAGCGGCGTGCGCGTATTGAAATCCACAGTTTGTTTTGTTTTGTTTTTATTTGCACGCTTGACAGACAACAATTTGGAGCGTCGTCTTGTCCGTTGCGTCTGCAAGGCCGTCCGTCCTCACGCCGTGCCCCACATGAAAAAAAAAAGCCTTTTAATTGGGAGGCACAGCCGCCTAATGAAGCCTCATCAGCCTAATTGGATGCAAAAGAGATTCACATGCACACGCTTGCACCTCTTCGTCAGCTGCTGACTCCACTTGCGCCCTGCTTTCTAGTAGCAAAACGCACACAGAACCGGCCACCATAATAGGCACACCAAAAGAAAAAAAAATCACATATATAACATAGTGTAAAATATAAAAAAATATTGGAGGGCCTCAGCTGGATTTCTGACAGCGCTCAAGCCCCTGTGTAGTGATGAAGCAGGAAAAGTTGCTGGGACATTCTGCTGTTACCGGCAACCCTAATGAGGACAAGTGTGATGCAAAACGGATGGATGGCTGTACTGTATGCACCGAAAGAGACAGGTTTACGATGCCTAGACGAAATACGGGATAGTAATAAAATAAACTTTGAAAGGCCTATAATGTGATGGCGCAGGTGTGCCGAATGAATTGCGTTCATCTATTGCAGCGACAATGCAGGACATATAGCGACTTGCGTTCAGCTTGCTAATTGGGCATGTTCGGCGGGACACGGTGTGCGGCCGGCGCTCAGTTGTACGTCTTGGCTAACTAGCTGTCAACGAAGCGTAGATTACGCGGCACCTAGAGCGCCGTTCGCTGGCGGGGCCCGCCGAGCTCCAGGGAAAGTGCAGTCTGCACGCAAACGGGCAAGATCTCTCGAGAGGTGCGCTCGCAGAAACTGTAACTAAACCATGGCCTTTTACACAAGCTCCAAATAATATATGATCAATAAGCTTTCTTAGTCCCAACTCCTCACTGCTCCCGCGTGCACTGCAATTCCTTTATATGTGTGTAAGGCAATTATGTGGCTGCGCGACATAGTAAATTTTAGACTGGGGGAATATGAAAGTGGGAACAGGAAGGTGATTGTAAAAAGCCTTGCACAGCATACGCGTGCAGAAAGACAAGAGTGTTGAATCGCCACAATCATGTGAACACTTGCAAATTGAACACGAGTGACACACACACACAAAATAAGAAACAGCCACGTATTGTGGGGTATCTGCCGATATCAGCGGGAGGGCCTCCCACCCGCTGAAAGCTGCTGAGGCGTCCACTTAATTAAGGCTAGTCGATAGTATTGACCCCCGGCAGGAGTTCAGAATTGTACGACCGCTAAGGTTTCGGCCTTAATTGCTGAGCGATTGCTTGGAGGACCCTTGAGACCTCTCCTTGATGAACTACACCCTTCACTTGAGAAGTGTCCTTCTCAAATGGGGGGGGGGGTCGCTGTGCCTCAGGGTCAGTGTGTGTGACCTCAGGGCATATGCAAGTGTAATAGCACATCCACTGCAGTAGGTGGCAGTGGTGACAAATTTACCAAAAAGTTACTCTTTTCATATAAAACTTTATTTTTGTCATTGTATTTCATGTTTTGTACCTCCATGCGCTTGGTCCTTGCCCATGGGCTGTACTTTTGACGACTCCGAATTCCAAACGGCTGTAAAATACGTTGAAAGGCTGCAAAAGCAAAAAGGGAAAGAAGGGAAAAGTCCCACCGAGAAACGTTGACGAGTCATGAGAAAAACCTAAGATGAAGCCAACAGTACGTGTGGCCATCCAAAATCATTGTTGGGATCTCAAACTTGGGAAAACATTGCATTAAAGCAACTCAGGAAAGCCCACGACTAATTTCCACCTGCGCAAATGACTATGGAGCCCTTCTAATCACATGCGCCACTTCGTCTTCATTTTAATATAGTGATGCTCACGTGTTACCGTCTCGGGGAAGACAAAGCGAAAAGGAAAGGATTAATCCACGGGATTTCAATCTGTTTCAAGACACTGTGTCATCCTGTTTTATTATTCTCAGACATGCAGCAGCTTTGTCACACACGTATGTGCATGGAAATGGCTTGATCATTTTCGTGCGTGCGTGCGCGTTGTCGGCCCTCTGCATGCAGCCAGCGCTCTCCGCTCAATGCACTCGAAAGTGTATTCATTGGTCTCGAGAGCTCCTTGCGCCATCGCTGTAGCTGCACCTCTCCGTCATTTTGGCAGCCGTCGTCACAACGAGTGCGTGGCGTGCGTGCGGCCGGCCGTCCGCGGCCGTGCTGATTGGAAGTGTAAACATATCCTTATGGATTGTATGTGGCGTGTTTGGTTGTCGTCAAGGATGCACGACTTGAGGATGCTTCCGTGCCGCCGATGGAGGACCGGGGCTTCTTTCAGATAGAATAATACACTGGATAAATGAAGACCGAAAATTCCGGTTCATTTTAAAGCCCCCGAAAAGTGAATTCAGAGACTTGCTTTGAAATACATGTTACAAGGTTGAAGATGACTACCGTACTAAAAAAAAATCAAAAAACCCTCAATTAAAGCAATTTGGCGATATAGATAGATATTGTTGATGTGTTTTTGGGGTGGTGGGGCTAGGTGATTGGAGGCATGTGTGCCGTGTGAAATCATGAGGCCAATATGGTGTGCCCGCAGCTCCTTTATACTCCACACCTAGCGATATTCTTATAGCGTGCTAACAGATGGGTGTGCTGTATGCAATGTTCTCCGTGACATGTTCACGCTGAGCCGCACGCACGCACACACCTTCCAAAAGACTGCAACCTTATGCTCAAACGGTCCTCGGAGATGCCATGGCTGTGACAAGTACTTTACTCGATGTTTGCATTATTTAGTGTGTTTACTTTCGCGCCGCATTATAGCTGTGGCAAGTGGCCTTAGCCGGGTCTCGCTGGACATTTGCCTTTTATGAGTCCAATTTGTGAGAGGTTTGTCTCTCGAGCCAATTAGACACTTTTAAAAGGCATTTAACCTCAAACCTCGGGAGTTCTGCGGTGTGCTGCACGTATTTTGCTCACTGGAGAAAGATGGAGGAAGAGAAACAGCTTTTTGATAGGTTGCTGTTAGTTTTCATTCTGATGCACCCTTGCCGAGGATGCGCCTCACCGAGGATGCATTCCAAAGTCTGAGGGCACTTGCACAAAATGCATCATGTGAGGAGGAAAAAGTAATAGCCCCTTCACAGGAGAATGGCGAGTCGCTTTTGAAAGTGCTCAAAAAAAGTTTCAATGCCGAACCCCCCCAGTCCTGGTCTGCGGACCGTTCGCTTTCGATCTGCTCATATATGTTTCCGTAAAATTGCTGAATGTGAAAGAGAAGAAGCAGAGAAACTCAAGATGATACGTTGTCACCCTTTTAATAGCCAATATTCCCCTTTCACATTTCAAATATCAAATCCCCAAAGGTGCGCAGGTGTCCCGAGTAAAGAGTCTCCAGAGTGCATGAAAACTGGGTAAAAAGGCAGACCTCCCACAGCAGCACACGGCTAATAAATTCCATGCGGAACTAGCGTCGGGTGGCCTCCCACACCGACCGGATGTCGCGTTGTGGCAACTTTACAAGCAAAGTCATCCACGTAGGCAATGTGGAAATTGGGAAAAAGGCGCGGAGGGGCGGGGTGGGGGATGGAAGTTCTCAGGCATTTCCTGTGCAATTTCGACTGTCGATGATGAAAAAGACTTTGTGAAATTCCCACCGGGCAACTTAAATGCCGACGTGCGCTGCGGAACCTCGGCTGATCACGACCTCATACTAACGAATCTTGCGGGCGTGAGTCATCTCCTCAGCTCGCTGACCTTAACTGGAATCTTTTTGTTTTGATTTCAAAGTCGACTGGAAGCTCTCGCGAGGCGTACCCGAATCCCACTTGTGGCGCAATTAGCACAAGAACAAAGAGCGTCATTTTTCCAAAGGCTTATCAAGAGTCATGAGAATGATGATGAATTCATTTTGTACTTTTTTTGTAAGTCGTCGCTCTGCAATGAAAAGTACGTTTTAAAAAGTCAAGTCAAAAGTTAAAGAGGAAAGCAAAAGCAACACCAAGAAAAGGAATCCCAACGTTACAGATAGAGCACCTGCTTTTCATTGGCCATTGACTAAACCCGACGAGCTCATGGACAGAAAAGCAATGACGCATCAATAATGCCGTAACTTGCCCCCAGCCCACCGCAAGCTTAATGAATCAGAGTCCAGTAAGCATTGTGACGTCAACATGGCCATACTGCCCACAGCCGCCGTACTCGGGATTGCCACATGATATGCGGAAATACATTTTGCCAGTGGGAATTCACTCATCGGCATGGACGGTGTTCTTTAGACCCATTTGTTGTTTTTGTTATTTCCCAGCAGCGCAGTCGTCTCCTACCGGAAGCTTGCCTGACGTGAGGGCCTCTTCCATGCAGAAACCAAACACGGTCGACGCCAGCGCCGCCCCGCTTCCGATGAGAGAAGGCCGGCTAATCCCCGACAACAGGTTGTTTGCTTTGTTCATAAAAATACTAAGTGGCGAGAGTTGATCAATATCCATGGAGTCAGCGCCGAAAGATTTGCTGCGGGGTGGCTGATCGATGGGCCCTCCTGGTAATCCCGCTTGGCTGGACAGAGACAGTGTAGGGGGGTAGAGACAATCGGCGACATGGCCGGAACGTCTCTTATGTCAAACAAAAGCGCAAAGGCTTTTAGGTATCTGTGGTTGTGGCTGAAGGAAGGTGAAGCAGAGAGCATTAAGAACAAAGAAACAACAGATCAAGAGAAGTATTCCTATTCCTATGGACCAATGTGTCACGTTGTTGTTTTGATAACATAAAAGTCCAGGCAGCGCTAGCTAGCTCTCGGTGTGACAGAAATGCAAAAAGAAACATGATTATTATTCCATTGTACTTTTATATCTACCTCCATTTTTCAAAAATCCAACATGTCGACATTTCTCTCTGTAACATTCACTATGACAGGCCGGGTGCCGTCCCTCTAATCTTGATCTTCTACTCAAAAGCTGTGCTGATCCCAATTCCAAAGTGTTGCGAGGCTGCCGTCTACGGGGGCCCGTGGGTCATCGCGGTGGTTGCCAAGACCCTCTTCCATGCCAACCCGGGGAACAAACCTAAAGGAAAAGTTGATTTGAGGTACGGACACACTGTAATGAAGTACGCAGTAGAGCCTTTTTGTTTTTTTTTGTTACTTTTATGAATGAGTGGAAAATAGTTGTTTTTATGAACAAGCATCTGTACCCATACATAAGTTCACGCTATTTGGAGGAAGTATTCAAGTATGCTTTTGATGCAGATGATTAATTTTACAGCACAATGACAAGTTCTGTCATCGGCCATAACACAACTGATAGTCCAAGTCAACAAGGCGGCTGGCGTCATGTTGCGTTTATGATGTGCAAACACGCTCGTCTCGTTGAAACTGAAGCACAAATACGTTCATATTAGCCTTTGCAAAACCAAACCCACACTCACAGACTCATACACTACAGCCTCTGACCACACACACACACACACACACACACACACACACACACACACACACACGAGCAGAGCGGTGAGAGAGTATAAAAGGCGCATCCTTCCCACTCAGCAGACAAGTGCTCTCCTAACGCTCACACACTCCCTTCAACGAACCGAACCTCTTTTCTCAAGGTAGGAGGAAAAAAAAAATCCGTCTTTATTAACAGTATTTATATGCACGCTAGATATTTTATGCCAATTTTATTTTTTAACTTTGTCGAGTGCCACCGGAGTCTGCGATTTGTTTGAAGCGAAGGAAAGTAATAATACTCAGAATAGATTGTCATGATGTAATGCTTTGAAATAGATGGCCTCCGTCTTTTTTCCTTGTATGCCAGCCTTGTAATGGACGGTCCCGTTTATCCGCATTTATTTCAGGTATTGCTGCAATGAGTGTTCAAATGGAGAGACCGCTCAATGCATGCTCATCAAGCTCATATTGTCTCCTGTACTTCCCCTGTTTTTGTGTGTGTGTGTTGCAGATGCCTGCAGGGCTGAGTGTGTGTGTGGTTCTGGTGGTCCTGTGCGCAGGTTCTTTGGGGTTCCCCTTCTCCTCCCATCTTGGGGACGAGAACCAGCGTTCCTCCCCTGAAGAAGGTACACCACCCCCTCCTTGTCAATGGCAACCACGGTAATGTGACATCTTGCCTGTGTGTGTGTGTGTGTGTGTGCGCGCCTATGTGCATGCAGGCCACCTGGAAGCCGACGCCCACACTTTGGGGCAGCCGCATCTCCGACACAGCCGCTCCGTGCCCCAGCTCAGAGCTTCGCAGGAGGATGGCGAGTCGCGAGCCAACCTCAGCGAGCTACTGGCCAGACTCATCTCCTCCAGGAAAGGTGCGTGTCCGCCTTCCGGCAGGGGAGGGTTGCATGTGGCATCAACAATATGCGCTTCTCATTACTGAAGACAAGTGCTCTTCACTTGATGCCCCCCCACCCCCCCTCCCCCTCCCACGCGTCAACACCACATCAGTCTCACTAATTATTGGTCCCAGTGCTGAGCAGCTTTGTAAAACGAATTAGTGGTACTGGAAAGCTTTTGTGGTTCCAAAGTGCGCTGATCAAAGTCTTCCGGCCACTTCACGACATGTAGCTGTATTTCACACAATGCTACTTGATTTCATGTTTATTTCTCCAGAAAGAAGGGGGGGGGAGCATTTGCTCCGTTTGTACAGCCGCCGGCATTTGGTTCCAGTGTCGTCGTGATGTCGTGGCAAAGGTTTGGGGAGTGTGGGGGTGGCGGGGGCGGGGGCGGGGGGTGGTGTAAAATGGGCTTTGACACACTTGTCATGAAGCCTGCCAGATATCAGAGGAGACAGTGTGTCCTCATTCCATGAGGGTCAAACGATTGCCTCCTTGATGGGCAGTGTTGCTGCTTTAATTCCTCATGCCGGAATAGGATCGTTGGAAATGTTCCAATGGGAATGTAGCTCAATGCACGGGAAGAAACAAGAATTTAAGCAGGAATTTAGAAAAGTGAAGAAAGTTGCAAGAGATTTCAGATTGCAAATACTCTGACACCTTGACTTAAAAGTGAGGATTTTTGAGTGATGAGCCGTCACTTGGTCGATTTTTGTCACTCTTCATAGGATGCCCTTGCATCATATGGACAAGGAGAGCTCCCCTCTTCCCCAGTTTCCAATTTGGAATCAATCCTTAATTGTTAACATCTCATGGAAATGTACGAGACATTTTCCCAAGATGGGCTTTTGGTATTTTTCTACTTCTCTCTTGCGATCACTCCTTCTCCTCGCTTTTAGACAAAGGGCTCAACGTGGCAAAGGTCACAAGGATAAGCAAGTCCTCTGGCAATGCGCGCTGGGGTGCGTGTCTGCGCGGGGAGTCGTGTTCCTCGCTGTTCACTTTGCATGTTTTCGGTGTGGGAGGTGTCGTTGTCGAGCCTTCTGCAGCCAATTTTCTCAGCACACCAGGGAACTTGAAAGGTTGTGCTTCGTGTGTGTGTGTGTGTGTGTGTGTGTGTGTGTGTGTGCGTAGGAGGAAGTGGGTGAGTGGGCGGGGGAGCAGAACATCTCCGTCCGCAGAAATGCTGCTTGACTTCAATCGCGATAAAAAAAATAAATATTACGGGAGCAGGAGAGAAACTTTTCGTTGAACTCGCGGGCCACAATATTAAGAACACCTTGGTGAGTTGTGCGCCAGGTCACATGTTTGACTTGAGAAAACACAACGTCGGAAGAATGCCACAAAGAGTCGACGCGCGGGTAAAATGTGTACCAGTGGAAGAACGTGTCATTCGTCTGAGATGTCGCTCCACTGAAGTGGAATTGGATGCGTTTCTGGAGCATACCGGTTGGGAATCCAGACAGTGAACACACTTTGAATCAGCAGATAGGTAGTTGAATGACATTCCACCTACAAAAAAATAAATAAATAATCCAAGAAAAGGTGAAATGGAGAAAGCACGGCCTCAGAGTGTAATCATTAGCACTTCTTGGATAAATGCGTCAGATGATTTTCGGAGAATTTGCATTGCCCCCACCGAGGCCTGAAACGGCCGTCCTAGGGAAACAGTGTACCTAATGTTGTGACTGGTTTGTGGGCAGCCAGCTAAAGATGACAGAGAGCTACAAGAAGCGTCAATCAGCTTTGGGAGTCAAGTTTCAGCAATGACATCATCGTGATTGATGCCGAGGGCTCTCATGTGTGCATTAGCGCTCTGGAATGAACTCCAGTGAAAGGGTCACGATCGCATTAGTAGAAATGGCTTCGAAAGGACGTTTTCTCTTCAAATCTGACAAAATGTTGATCAAACCTGCATTTGTACCGTAGGTTCAGTGCGTCGGAACTTGTCACCCAATAGCAGAGGCGGCGGCCCGAGTGGCGCCAACCACCGGATAGCGGACAGAGACTACATGGGCTGGATGGACTTTGGACGGCGCAGCGCAGAGGAGTACGAGTACTCCTCGTAGAATGGAAACGCTCCAACATTGACTGTCCCTTCACACACAACAACAGTTTACCTGATGACGTTGTACATTTGTTTGTAATGTACTGTTTAATGCAATATACATATGCCAAACTACATATGCCATTTGGTTATTGTATTGAAAGTGGGGGCGGGAAATGTGGTGTCAGGGTACATTGAGACTTACTCGACCGAATAATCAAAACAAACATGACTGCTGGTCTCACGCTCTCTTTTCTTTGCCTAATGTTTAATAGTCATATAAACCTCTGTTGGGACTTTTTAACATACGTATAAGGAGCATTGTCTGCAGTTGTTGTACCGTACTGTAATATGGTGAGTTTCAAGTCATCACTGAGAATCATCCTTGCAAAAAAATAAAAATAAAATGAATTGAAAGAGTCAATGAATCATTCTCTCCAAAAAATGAAAAAGAAAATGTTGCCTCACATGTATGGGAAGGGCTGGGGGGGGGTGACGAATGTGTTATTCTGCAACGGGGGGCAGGGGATCACATGACAGACCCCAGGATGCACAAAATCATCCTGGTGGAACGTAGGTATAATGTGTGCCGTTTGAGTATGAGGAAGGCAATAATTATGGCAAGAGTAAGGTCAACCCGCAGCCGTGCCGAGATGAAAGTCCGCGAATGCGTGCTTGCGGGGGGTAAGGCGTGCTTGGGAATACCTTCAAAGGGACAGTGGCTTTCATTAGGACCGATGATTTCAGGGCTCTGTTGTGTAAGTCACTTTTTGAGCATGCATTAATTGGTGCCCGTGAACATGGAACAAACGCTGTGGCAAAAGCTGCAGTGCTGCTCGAGCTGGAAGCGGAGGTAAAAGTTAGCATGGTGCTGAATGGTGATGAAGCCGCCTCCTACGTTGCGCATGTCCCCGTGTTCGCTACTCGATGTGTCTGTGTGTGCATAGGATGGATCGATGGACAAACACGATTCTGTGAATTATTCAGAGAAGTGGCTGGGGATGCCTTTGGGGAAGGAGATGGTTTCTCGCCATGGTGGGTGCGTGCGCATGTGTGTGAGCCCAGCATTCAAATGAGCACCGGCTCAGCGAAAAGATGCCTTGATGAAATAATTTTTTGAGACGATCCAATAAGGGCATGCGTAATGTAATTTCCCCCAGTCTTTGACCATTGAGTTTTTAGGAAATAATAAAAATGACAAAGACACAAGCTGGAAGCTAAACAATTGCATTAGGCAAGTATGAAACTCAAACAGAAATTGTGAAAGGAAATTAGAGGTGTACGATACGACCAAACACTTAAGATACAAGGTGTTTTTAGCCGAAAAAACGACCATGTACAGTAAGGCGTTTTTTTGAGGTTAAAAACGCCTTACAAAAATATGTCGTTTTTTTCGGCTAAAAACACCTTACTATACTATGTCGTTTTTTTCGTCTTTTCTTCGGCTAAAACGCCTTACTATACTATGTCATTTTTTCCGTCTAAAAACGCCTTACTATACTATGTCATTTTTTCCGGCTAAAAACGTCTTACTATACTATGTCGTTTTTTTCGTCTAAAAACGCCTTACTATACTATGTCGTTTTTTTCTGCGTTTTTTTCAGTTTAAAACGCCTTACTGTACTATGTCGTTTTTTTCCGCTAAAAACGCCTTACTATACTATGTCGTTTTTCGCTAAAACGCCTTACTATACTATGTCGTTTTTCGCTAAAACGCCTTACTATACTATGTTATTTTTTCGCTAAAACGCCTTACTATACTATGTCGTTTTTCGTCCTTTTTCGCTAAAACGCCTTACTATACTATGTCGTTTTTCGCTAAAAACGCCTTACTATACTATGTCGTTTTTTTCGTTTTTCAGCTAAAAACGCCTTACTATACTATGTCGTTTTTCGGCTAAAATGCCTTACTATACTATGTCGTTTTTTTCGTCTAAAAACGCCTTACTATACTATGTCGTTGTTTTTGTCGTTTTTTTCAGCTAAAAACGCCTTACTATATACCATGTCGTTTTTTTGGCTAAAATGCCTTACTATACTATGTCGTTTTTTTCGTCGTTTTTTTCAGCTAAAAACGCCTTACTATACTATGTCGTTTTTATCGTCATTTTTCTTGGCAAAAAAATGCCTTACTATACTATGTCATTTTTTTCATCTAAAAACGCCTCACTATACTATGTCGTTTTTTTCGGCTAAAAACGCCTTACTATACTATGTCGTTTTTTTCAGCTAAAATGCCTTACTATACTATGTCGTTTTTTTTCGTTCTTTTTTTCAGCTAAAAACGCCTTACTATACTATGTCGTTTTTTTGGCAAAAAACGCCTTACTATACTATGTCATTTTTTTCATCTAAAAACGCCTTACTATACTATGTCGTTTTTTTCGCTAAAAACGCCTTACTATACTATGTCGTTTTTTTCGTCTAAAACGCCTTACTATACTATGTCGTTTTTTTCAGCTAAAAACGCCTTACTATACTATGTCGTTTTTCGCTAAAACGCCTTACTATACTATGTCGTTTTTAGTCTAAAACGCCTTACTATAACTATGTCGTTTTTCGCTAAAAACGCCTTACTATACTATGTCGTTTTTCGCTAAAAACGCCTTACTATACTATGTCGTTTTTTCGCTAAAAACGCCTTACTATACTATGTCGTTTTTCGCTAAAAATGCCTTACTATACTATGTCGTTTTTTGGCAAAAACGCCTTACTATACTATGTCGTTCCTTTTTCAGCTAAAAACGCCTTACTATACTATGTCGTTTTTGACAAAAAACGCCTTACTATACTATGTCGTTTTTCAGCTAAAACGCCTTACTATACTATGTCGTTTTTTTCAGCTAAAACGCCTTACTATACTATGTCGTTTTTTCGTCGTTTTTAGGTTAAAAACGCCTTACTATACTATGTCGTTTTTCAGCTAAAACGCCTTACTATACTATGTCGTTTTTCAGCTAAAACGCCTTACTATACTATGTCGTTTTTTCGTACTTTTTCAGCTAAAAACGCCTTACTATACTATGTCGTTTTTTTTCGTTTTTTGGCAAAAACGCCTTACTATACTATGTCGTTTTTTCAGCTAAAAACGCCTTACTATACTATGTCGTTTTTTCAGCTAAAAACGCCTTACTATACTATGTCGTTTTTTCAGCTAAAACGCCTTACTATACTATGTCGTTTTTTCGTTTTTAGCTAAAACGCCTTACTATACTATGTCGTTTTTCAGCTAAAAACGCCTTACTATACTATGTCGTTTTTTGGCTAAAACGCCTTACTATACTATGTCGTTTTTTCGGCTAAAAACGCCTTACTATACTATGTCGTTTTTTTTGGCAAATCGCTAAAACGCCTTACTATACTATGTCGTTTTTTCGTCTAAAAACGCCTTACTATACTATGTCGTTTTTTCGCTAAAAACGCCTTACTATACTATGTCGTTTTTTTCGCTAAAACGCCTTACTATACTATGTCATTTTTTTCGCTAAAAACGCCTTACTATACTATGTCGTTTTTTTCGCTAAAACGCCTTACTATACTATGTCGTTTTTTTCAGCTAAAACGCCTTACTATACTATGTCGTTTTTCGCTAAAACGCCTTACTATACTATGTCGTTTTTTGGCTAAAAACGCCTTACTATACTATGTCGTTTTTTCGCTAAAAACGCCTTACTATACTATGTCGTTTTTTTCGTTTTTTTCGCTAAAAACGCCTTACTATACTATGTCGTTTTTTTGGCTAAAAACGCCTTACTATACTATGTCGTTTTTTCGCTAAAACGCCTTACTATACTATGTCGTTTTTTCGCTAAAACGCCTTACTATACTATGTCGTTTTTTCGCTAAAACGCCTTACTATACTATGTCGTTTTTTCGCTAAAAACGCCTTACTATACTATGTCGTTTTTTCGCTAAAACGCCTTACTATACTATGTCGTTTTTTCGCTAAAAACGCCTTACTATACTATGTCGTTTTTTCGCTAAAACGCCTTACTATACTATGTCGTTTTTTTCGCTAAAACGCCTTACTATACTATGTCGTTTTTTGGCTAAAAACGCCTTACTATACTATGTCGTTTTTTCGCTAAAACGCCTTACTATACTATGTCGTTTTTTCGCTAAAACGCCTTACTATACTATGTCGTTTTTTCGCTAAAACGCCTTACTATACTATGTCGTTTTTTCGCTAAAACGCCTTACTATACTATGTCGTTTTTCGCTAAAAACGCCTTACTATACTATGTCGTTTTTTCGCTAAAAACGCCTTACTATACTATGTCGTTTTTTCAGCTAAAACGCCTTACTATACTATGTCGTTTTTTCGCTCGGTTAAAACGCCTTACTATACTATGTCGTTTTTTCGCTAAAAACGCCTTACTATACTATGTCGTTCCTTTTTCAGCTAAAACGCCTTACTATACTATGTCGTTTTTTCGCTAAAAACGCCTTACTATACTATGTCGTTTTTTCAGCTAAAACGCCTTACTATACTATGTCGTTTTTTCAGCTAAAAACGCCTTACTATACTATGTCGTTTTTCAGCTAAAAACGCCTTACTATACTATGTCGTTTTTCAGCTAAAACGCCTTACTATACTATGTCGTTTTTCAGCTAAAAACGCCTTACTATACTATGTCGTTTTTTCAGCTAAAACGCCTTACTATACTATGTCGTTTTTTCGCTAAAAACGCCTTACTATACTATGTCGTTTTTTCGCTAAAACGCCTTACTATACTATGTCGTTTTTTCGCTAAAAACGCCTTACTATACTATGTCGTTTTTTCGCTAAAACGCCTTACTATACTATGTCGTTTTTCGTCTTTTTCAGCTAAAACGCCTTACTATACTATGTCGTTTTTTCAGCTAAAACGCCTTACTATACTATGTCGTTTTTTTCGCTAAAACGCCTTACTATACTATGTCGTTTTTTTCGCTAAAAACGCCTTACTATACTATGTCGTTTTTATTCTTTTTTCGCTAAAACGCCTTACTATACTATGTCGTTTTTTTTTCGCTTACTTTTTTAGCTAAAACGCCTTACTATACTATGTCGTTTTTTCGCTAAAACGCCTTACTATACTATGTCGTTTTTTCGCTAAAAACGCCTTACTATACTATGTCGTTTTTTTCGCTAAAACGCCTTACTATACTATGTCGTTTTTTCGCTAAAAACGCCTTACTATACTATGTCGTTTTTTCGCTAAAACGCCTTACTATACTATGTCGTTTTTTCGCTAAAACGCCTTACTATACTATGTCGTTTTTCGGCTAAAACGCCTTACTATACTATGTCGTTTTTTCGCTAAAAACGCCTTACTATACTATGTCGCTTTTTTTTCTATTTTTTTCGCTAAAACGCCTTACTATACTATGTCGTTTTTTTCGCTAAAACGCCTTACTATACTATGTCGTTTTTTCGCTAAAACGCCTTACTATACTATGTCGTTTTTTTTCGCTAAAACGCCTTACTATACTATGTCGTTTTTTTTCGCTAAAACGCCTTACTATACTATGTCGTTTTTTCGGCTAAAAACGCCTTACTATACTATGTCGTTTTTTTCGCTAAAAACGCCTTACTATACTATGTCGTTTTTTCGGCTAAAACGCCTTACTATACTATGTCGTTTTTTCGCTAAAACGCCTTACTATACTATGTCGTTTTTTGGCTAAAACGCCTTACTATACTATGTCGTTTTTTCGCTAAAACGCCTTACTATACTATGTCGTTTTTCGCTAAAAACGCCTTACTATACTATGTCGTTTTTTCGGCTAAAACGCCTTACTATACTATGTCGTTTTTTTCGCTAAAAACGCCTTACTATACTATGTCGTTTTTTCGCTAAAAACGCCTTACTATACTATGTCGTTTTTTTCGCTAAAAACGCCTTACTATACTATGTCGTTTTTTCGCTAAAAACGCCTTACTATACTATGTCGTTTTTTCGCTAAAAACGCCTTACTATACTATGTCGTTTTTTTCGCTAAAAACGCCTTACTATACTATGTCGTTTTTTTCGCTAAAAACGCCTTACTATACTATGTCGTTTTTTTTCGCTAAAAACGCCTTACTATACTATGTCGTTTTTTCGCTAAAAACGCCTTACTATACTATGTCGTTTTTTCGCTAAAAACGCCTTACTATACTATGTCGTTTTTTCGCTAAAACGCCTTACTATACTATGTCGTTTTTCGCTAAAACGCCTTACTATACTATGTCGTTTTTTTCGCTAAAACGCCTTACTATACTATGTCGCTTTTTTTTTTTTCGCTAAAAACGCCTTACTATACTATGTCGTTTTTTTTTCGCTAAAAACGCCTTACTATACTATGTCGTTTTTTTCGCTAAAAACGCCTTACTATACTATGTCGTTTTTTCGCTAAAAACGCCTTACTATACTATGTCGTTTTTCGCTAAAAACGCCTTACTATACTATGTCGTTTTTTTCGCTAAAAACGCCTTACTATACTATGTCGTTTTTTCGGCTAAAAACGCCTTACTATACTATGTCGTTTTTTCGCTAAAAACGCCTTACTATACTATGTCGTTTTTTCGCTAAAAACGCCTTACTATACTATGTCGTTTTTTCGCTAAAACGCCTTACTATACTATGTCGTTTTTTCGCTAAAACGCCTTACTATACTATGTCGTTTTTTCGCTAAAACGCCTTACTATACTATGTCGTTTTTTCGCTAAAACGCCTTACTATACTATGTCGTTTTTCGCTAAAACGCCTTACTATACTATGTCGTTTTTTCGCTAAAAACGCCTTACTATACTATGTCGTTTTTTCGCTAAAACGCCTTACTATACTATGTCGTTTTTTTCGCTAAAACGCCTTACTATACTATGTCGTTTTTTTTCGCTAAAACGCCTTACTATACTATGTCGTTTTTTCGCTAAAAACGCCTTACTATACTATGTCGTTTTTTCGCTAAAAACGCCTTACTATACTATGTCGTTTTTTCGCTAAAACGCCTTACTATACTATGTCGTTTTTTCGCTAAAACGCCTTACTATACTATGTCGTTTTTCGCTAAAAACGCCTTACTATACTATGTCGTTTTTTCGCTAAAACGCCTTACTATACTATGTCGTTTTTTCGCTAAAAACGCCTTACTATACTATGTCGTTTTTTCGCTAAAACGCCTTACTATACTATGTCGTTTTTTCGCTAAAACGCCTTACTATACTATGTCGTTTTTTCGCTAAAACGCCTTACTATACTATGTCGCCTTACTATTTTTTTTCGCTAAAAACGCCTTACTATACTATGTCGTTTTTTCGCTAAAAACGCCTTACTATACTATGTCGTTTTTTCGCTAAAACGCCTTACTATACTATGTCGTTTTTTTCGCTAAAACGCCTTACTATACTATGTCGTTTTTTTTCGCTAAAACGCCTTACTATACTATGTCGCTTTTTTCGCTAAAACGCCTTACTATACTATGTCGTTTTTTTCGCTAAAAACGCCTTACTATACTATGTCGTTTTTTCGCTAAAACGCCTTACTATACTATGTCGCTTTTTCGCTAAAACGCCTTACTATACTATGTCGTTTTTTCGCTAAAACGCCTTACTATACTATGTCGTTTTTTCGCTAAAAACGCCTTACTATACTATGTCGTTTTTTCGCTAAAACGCCTTACTATACTATGTCGTTTTTTCGCTAAAAACGCCTTACTATACTATGTCGTTTTTTCGCTAAAACGCCTTACTATACTATGTCGTTTTTTTTTTTCGCTAAAACGCCTTACTATACTATGTCGTTTTTCGCTAAAACGCCTTACTATACTATGTCGTTTTTTCGCTAAAACGCCTTACTATACTATGTCGTTTTTTCGCTAAAACGCCTTACTATACTATGTCGTTTTTTCAGCTAAAAACGCCTTACTATACTATGTCGTTTTTTCGCTAAAACGCCTTACTATACTATGTCGTTTTTTCGCTAAAACGCCTTACTATACTATGTCGTTTTTCGCTAAAACGCCTTACTATACTATGTCGTTTTTCGCTAAAACGCCTTACTATACTATGTCGTTTTTTCGCTAAAACGCCTTACTATACTATGTCGTTTTTTCGCTAAAACGCCTTACTATACTATGTCGTTTTTTTCGCTAAAACGCCTTACTATACTATGTCGTTTTTTTTCGCTAAAACGCCTTACTATACTATGTCGTTTTTTCGCTAAAACGCCTTACTATACTATGTCGTTTTTTCGCTAAAAACGCCTTACTATACTATGTCGTTTTTTCGCTAAAAACGCCTTACTATACTATGTCGCTTTTTTCGCTAAAAACGCCTTACTATACTATGTCGTTTTTTTCGCTAAAACGCCTTACTATACTATGTCGTTTTTTCGCTAAAACGCCTTACTATACTATGTCGTTTTTTCGCTAAAACGCCTTACTATACTATGTCGTTTTTTCGCTAAAACGCCTTACTATACTATGTCGTTTTTTTCGCTAAAACGCCTTACTATACTATGTCGTTTTTTTCGCTAAAACGCCTTACTATACTATGTCGTTTTTTCGCTAAAACGCCTTACTATACTATGTCGTTTTTTCGCTAAAACGCCTTACTATACTATGTCGTTTTTTCGCTAAAACGCCTTACTATACTATGTCGTTTTTTCGCTAAAACGCCTTACTATACTATGTCGTTTTTTTCGCTAAAACGCCTTACTATACTATGTCGTTTTTTCGCTAAAAACGCCTTACTATACTATGTCGCTTTTTTCGCTAAAAACGCCTTACTATACTATGTCGTTTTTTCGCTAAAACGCCTTACTATACTATGTCGCTTTTTTTCGCTAAAACGCCTTTACTATACTATGTCGCTTTTTCGCTAAAACGCCTTACTTACTATACTATGCTAAAACGCCTTTACTATACTATGTCGCTTTTTCGCTAAAACGCCTTACTATACTATGTCGCTTTTTTTCGCTAAAAACGCCTTACTATACTATGTCGCTTTTTTCGCTAAAAACGCCTTACTATACTATGTCGTTTTTCGCTAAAACGCCTTACTATACTATGTCGCTTTTTTCGCTAAAAACGCCTTACTATACTATGTCGCTTTTTTCGCTAAAACGCCTTACTATACTATGTCGCTTTTTTTCGCTAAAAACGCCTTACTATACTATGTCGTTTTTTCGCTAAAACGCCTTACTATACTATGTCGCTTTTTTCGCTAAAACGCCTTACTATACTATGTCGCTTTTTTTTCGCTAAAACGCCTTACTATACTATGTCGTTTTTTCGCTAAAACGCCTTACTATACTATGTCGTTTTTTCGCTAAAACGCCTTACTATACTATGTCGTTTTTTTCGCTAAAACGCCTTTACTATACTATGTCGTTTTTTCGCTAAAACGCCTTACTATACTATGTCGCTTTTTTCGCTAAAACGCCTTACTATACTATGTCGTTTTTTCGCTAAAACGCCTTACTATACTATGTCGCTTTTTCGCTAAAAACGCCTTACTATACTATGTCGCTTTTTTCGCTAAAACGCCTTACTATACTATGTCGCTTTTTTTCGCTAAAACGCCTTACTATACTATGTCGTTTTTTTCGCTAAAAACGCCTTACTATACTATGTCGTTTTTTCGCTAAAAACGCCTTACTATACTATGTCGCTTTTTTTCGCTAAAACGCCTTACTATACTATGTCGTTTTTTCGCTAAAACGCCTTACTATACTATGTCGCTTTTTTCGCTAAAAACGCCTTACTATACTATGTCTTTTTTTTTTCGCTAAAACGCCTTACTATACTATGTCGTTTTTTCGCTAAAAACGCCTTACTATACTATGTCGCTTTTTTCGCTAAAACGCCTTACTATACTATGTCGCTTTTAAAACGCTTACTATAAAACGCCTTACTATAAAACGCCTTACTATGTCGTTTTTTTAAAACGCCTACTATACTATGTCGTTTTTTCGCTAAAACGCCTTACTATACTATGTCGCTTTTTTTCGCTAAAACGCCTTACTATACTATGTCGTTTTTTCGCTAAAACGCCTTACTATACTATGTCGTTTTTCGCTAAAACGCCTTACTATACTATGTCGCTTTTTTCGCTAAAACGCCTTACTATACTATGTCGCTTTTTTCGCTAAAAACGCCTTACTATACTATGTCGTTTTTTCGCTAAAAACGCCTTACTATACTATGTCGCTTTTTTCGCTAAAACGCCTTACTATACTATGTCGTTTTTTTTTTCGCTAAAACGCCTTACTATACTATGTCGCTTTTTTCGCTAAAAACGCCTTACTATACTATGTCGTTTTTTCGCTAAAAACGCCTTACTATACTATGTCGTTTTTTCGCTAAAACGCCTTACTATACTATGTCGTTTTTTCGCTAAAACGCCTTACTATACTATGTCGCTTTTTCGCTAAAAACGCCTTACTATACTATGTCGTTTTTTCGCTAAAACGCCTTACTATACTATGTCGTTTTTTCGCTAAAACGCCTTACTATACTATGTCTATACTTTTTCGCTAAAACGCCTTACTATACTATGTCGCTTTTTTCGCTAAAAACGCCTTACTATACTATGTCGTTTTTTCGCTAAAACGCCTTACTATACTATGTCGTTTTTTCGCTAAAAACGCCTTACTATACTATGTCGCTTTTTTCGCTAAAACGCCTTACTATACTATGTCGCTTTTTTCGCTAAAACGCCTTACTATACTATGTCGTTTTTTTCGCTAAAACGCCTTACTATACTATGTCGTTTTTTCGCTAAAACGCCTTACTATACTATGTCGTTTTTTCGCTAAAACGCCTTACTATACTATGTCGCTTTTTTTCGCTAAAAACGCCTTACTATACTATGTCGCTTTTTTCGCTAAAACGCCTTACTATACTATGTCGCTTTTTTCGCTAAAACGCCTTACTATACTATGTCGTTTTTTCGCTAAAACGCCTTACTATACTATGTCGCTTTTTTCGCTAAAACGCCTTACTATACTATGTCGCTTTTTTCGCTAAAACGCCTTACTATACTATGTCGCTTTTTCGCTAAAACGCCTTACTATACTATGTCGTTTTTTCGCTAAAAACGCCTTACTATACTATGTCGTTTTTTCGCTAAAACGCCTTACTATACTATGTCGTTTTTTCGCTAAAACGCCTTACTATACTATGTCGTTTTTTTCGCTAAAAACGCCTTACTATACTATGTCGTTTTTTCGCTAAAACGCCTTACTATACTATGTCGTTTTTTCGCTAAAACGCCTTACTATACTATGTCGCTTTTTTCGCTAAAACGCCTTACTATACTATGTCGCTTTTTCGGCTAAAAACGCCTTACTATACTATGTCGCTTTTTCGCTAAAACGCCTTACTATACTATGTCGCTTTTTTCGCTAAAACGCCTTACTATACTATGTCGTTTTTTCGCTAAAACGCCTTACTATACTATGTCGCTTTTTTTTTCGCTAAAACGCCTTACTATACTATGTCGCTTTTTTTCGCTAAAACGCCTTACTATACTATGTCGTTTTTTTCGCTAAAACGCCTTACTATACTATGTCGCTTTTTTCGCTAAAACGCCTTACTATACTATGTCGCTTTTTTCGCTAAAACGCCTTACTATACTATGTCGCTTTTTTCGCTACTAAAAACGCCTTACTATACTATGTCGTTTTTTCGCTAAAAACGCCTTACTATACTATGTCGTTTTTTCGCTAAAACGCCTTACTATACTATGTCGTTTTTTCGCTAAAAACGCCTTACTATACTATGTCGTTTTTTCGCTAAAACGCCTTACTATACTATGTCGTTTTTTTTCGCTAAAACGCCTTACTATACTATGTCGTTTTTTCGCTAAAAACGCCTTACTATACTATGTCGTTTTTTCGCTAAAAACGCCTTACTATACTATGTCGTTTTTTTCGCTAAAAACGCCTTACTATACTATGTCGTCGCTAAAACGCCTTACTATACTATGTCGCTTTTTCGCTAAAACGCCTTACTATACTATGTCGCTTTTTTCGCTAAAAACGCCTTACTATACTATGTCGTTTTTTCGCTAAAACGCCTTACTATACTATGTCGCTTTTTTTTCGCTAAAACGCCTTACTATACTATGTCGTTTTTTCGCTAAAACGCCTTACTATACTATGTCGTTTTTTCGCTAAAACGCCTTACTATACTATGTCGCTTTTTTCGCTAAAACGCCTTACTATACTATGTCGCTTTTTTTCGCTAAAACGCCTTACTATACTATGTCGCTTTTTTCGCTAAAACGCCTTACTATACTATGTCGCTTTTTTCGCTAAAACGCCTTACTATACTATGTCGCTTTTTTTTTTTCGCTAAAACGCCTTACTATACTATGTCGCTTTTTTCGCTAAAACGCCTTACTATACTATGTCGTTTTTTCGCTAAAACGCCTTACTATACTATGTCGCTTTTTTCGCTAAAACGCCTTACTATACTATGTCGTTTTTTTCGCTAAAACGCCTTACTATACTATGTCGTTTTTTTTCGCTAAAACGCCTTACTATACTATGTCGTTTTTTTCGCTAAAACGCCTTACTATACTATGTCGCTTTTTTCGCTAAAAACGCCTTACTATACTATGTCGTTTTTTTTCGCTAAAACGCCTTACTATACTATGTCGCTTTTTTTTCGCTAAAACGCCTTACTATACTATGTCGTTTTTTCGCTAAAACGCCTTACTATACTATGTCGTTTTTTCGCTAAAACGCCTTACTATACTATGTCGCTTTTTTTCGCTAAAACGCCTTACTATACTATGTCGCTTTTTTCGCTAAAACGCCTTACTATACTATGTCGCTTTTTTCGCTAAAAACGCCTTACTATACTATGTCGTTTTTTCGCTAAAACGCCTTACTATACTATGTCGCTTTTTTTCGCTAAAACGCCTTACTATACTATGTCGTTTTTTCGCTAAAACGCCTTACTATACTATGTCGTTTTTTCGCTAAAACGCCTTACTATACTATGTCGCTTTTTTCGCTAAAAACGCCTTACTATACTATGTCGCTTTTTTCGCTAAAACGCCTTACTATACTATGTCGCTTTTTTCGCTAAAAACGCCTTACTATACTATGTCGTTTTTTCGCTAAAACGCCTTACTATACTATGTCTATACTATGTTTTTTCGCTAAAACGCCTTACTATACTATGTCGTTTTTTCGCTAAAACGCCTTACTATACTATGTCGCTTTTTCGCTAAAACGCCTTACTATACTATGTCGCTTTTTTTCGCTAAAACGCCTTACTATACTATGTCGTTTTTTCGCTAAAAACGCCTTACTATACTATGTCGCTTTTTTTCGCTAAAAACGCCTTACTATACTATGTCGTTTTTTCGCTAAAACGCCTTACTATACTATGTCGCTTTTTCGCTAAAACGCCTTACTATACTATGTCGTTTTTTTTCGCTAAAACGCCTTACTATACTATGTCGCTTTTTTCGCTAAAACGCCTTACTATACTATGTCGCTTTTTTCGCTAAAAACGCCTTACTATACTATGTCGTTTTTTCGCTAAAACGCCTTACTATACTATGTCGTTTTTTCGCTAAAACGCCTTACTATACTATGTCGCTTTTTTCGCTAAAAACGCCTTACTATACTATGTCGCTTTTTTCGCTAAAACGCCTTACTATACTATGTCGTTTTTTTCGCTAAAACGCCTTACTATACTATGTCGTTTTTTCGCTAAAACGCCTTACTATACTATGTCGTTTTTTCGCTAAAACGCCTTACTATACTATGTCGCTTTTTTCGCTAAAACGCCTTACTATACTATGTCGTTTTTTTCGCTAAAAACGCCTTACTATACTATGTCGCTTTTTTCGCTAAAACGCCTTACTATACTATGTCGTTTTTTTTCGCTAAAACGCCTTACTATACTATGTCGCTTTTTTCGCTAAAACGCCTTACTATACTATGTCGCTTTTTTCGCTAAAACGCCTTACTATACTATGTCGCTTTTTTCGCTAAAACGCCTTACTATACTATGTCGTTTTTTCGCTAAAACGCCTTACTATACTATGTCGCTTTTTTCGCTAAAAACGCCTTACTATACTATGTCGCTTTTTTCGCTAAAACGCCTTACTATACTATGTCGCCTTTTTTTTTTCGCTAAAAACGCCTTACTATACTATGTCGCTTTTTTCGCTAAAACGCCTTACTATACTATGTCGTTTTTTCGCTAAAACGCCTTACTATACTATGTCGCTTTTTTCGCTAAAAACGCCTTACTATACTATGTCGCTTTTTTCGCTAAAACGCCTTACTATACTATGTCGCTTTTTCGCTAAAACGCCTTACTATACTATGTCGTTTTTTTTCGCTAAAACGCCTTACTATACTATGTCGCTTTTTTTCGCTAAAACGCCTTACTATACTATGTCGCTTTTTTCGCTAAAACGCCTTACTATACTATGTCGCTTTTTCGCTAAAACGCCTTACTATACTATGTCGCTTTTTTCGCTAAAACGCCTTACTATACTATGTCGTTTTTTCGCTAAAACGCCTTACTATACTATGTCGCTTTTTCGCTAAAAACGCCTTACTATACTATGTCGCTTTTTTCGCTAAAACGCCTTACTATACTATGTCGCTTTTTTCGCTAAAACGCCTTACTATACTATGTCGCTTTTTTCGCTAAAACGCCTTACTATACTATGTCGCTTTTTTCGCTAAAAACGCCTTACTATACTATGTCGCTTTTTTCGCTAAAACGCCTTACTATACTATGTCGTTTTTTTCGCTAAAAACGCCTTACTATACTATGTCGTTTTTTTCGCTAAAACGCCTTACTATACTATGTCGCTTTTTTCGCTAAAAACGCCTTACTATACTATGTCGTTTTTTTTTCGCTAAAACGCCTTACTATACTATGTCGTTTTTTCGCTAAAACGCCTTACTATACTATGTCGCTTTTTTCGCTAAAACGCCTTACTATACTATGTCGCTTTTTTCGCTAAAACGCCTTACTATACTATGTCGTTTTTTTCGCTAAAAACGCCTTACTATACTATGTCGCTTTTTTCGCTAAAACGCCTTACTATACTATGTCGCTTTTTTCGCTAAAACGCCTTACTATACTATGTCGCTTTTTTTCGCTAAAAACGCCTTACTATACTATGTCGTTTTTCGCTAAAACGCCTTACTATACTATGTCGCTTTTTTCGCTAAAACGCCTTACTATACTATGTCGCTTTTTTCGCTAAAACGCCTTACTATACTATGTCGCTTTTTCGCTAAAACGCCTTACTATACTATGTCGTTTTTTCGCTAAAACGCCTTACTATACTATGTCGCTTTTTTCGCTAAAACGCCTTACTATACTATGTCGTTTTTTTCGCTAAAAACGCCTTACTATACTATGTCGCTTTTTCGCTAAAACGCCTTACTATACTATGTCGCCTTACTATACTATTTTTTCGCTAAAACGCCTTACTATACTATGTCGCTTTTTTCGCTAAAACGCCTTACTATACTATGTCGTTTTTTCGCTAAAAACGCCTTACTATACTATGTCGCTTTTTTCGCTAAAACGCCTTACTATACTATGTCGTTTTTTCGCTAAAACGCCTTACTATACTATGTCGTTTTTTCGCTAAAACGCCTTACTATACTATGTCGCTTTTTTCGCTAAAACGCCTTACTATACTATGTCGCTTTTTTCGCTAAAACGCCTTACTATACTATGTCGTTTTTTTCGCTAAAACGCCTTACTATACTATGTCGCTTTTTTCGCTAAAACGCCTTACTATACTATGTCGCTTTTTTCGCTAAAACGCCTTACTATACTATGTCGCTTTTTTCGCTAAAAACGCCTTACTATACTATGTCGCTTTTTTTCGCTAAAACGCCTTACTATACTATGTCGTTTTTTCGCTAAAACGCCTTACTATACTATGTCGCTTTTTTCGCTAAAACGCCTTACTATACTATGTCGCTTTTTCGCTAAAACGCCTTACTATACTATGTCGTTTTTTTTCGCTAAAACGCCTTACTATACTATGTCGCTTTTTTCGCTAAAACGCCTTACTATACTATGTCGCTTTTTCGCTAAAACGCCTTACTATACTATGTCGTTTTTTCGCTAAAACGCCTTACTATACTATGTCGCTTTTTCGCTAAAACGCCTTACTATACTATGTCGTTTTTTCGCTAAAACGCCTTACTATACTATGTCGCTTTTTTCGCTAAAACGCCTTACTATACTATGTCGTTTTTTCGCTAAAACGCCTTACTATACTATGTCGCTTTTTTCGCTAAAACGCCTTACTATACTATGTCGCTTTTTTCGCTAAAACGCCTTACTATACTATGTCGCTTTTTTTCGCTAAAACGCCTTACTATACTATGTCGCTTTTTTTCGCTAAAACGCCTTACTATACTATGTCGCTTTTTTCGCTAAAACGCCTTACTATACTATGTCGCTTTTTTCGCTAAAAACGCCTTACTATACTATGTCGCTTTTTCGCTAAAAACGCCTTACTATACTATGTCGCTTTTTTCGCTAAAACGCCTTACTATACTATGTCGCTTTTTTTCGCTAAAACGCCTTACTATACTATGTCGCTTTTTTCGCTAAAACGCCTTACTATACTATGTCGCTTTTTTCGCTAAAACGCCTTACTATACTATGTCGTTTTTTCGCTAAAACGCCTTACTATACTATGTCGCTTTTTTCGCTAAAACGCCTTACTATACTATGTCGCTTTTTCGCTAAAACGCCTTACTATACTATGTCGCTTTTTTCGCTAAAACGCCTTACTATACTATGTCGTTTTTTTCGCTAAAACGCCTTACTATACTATGTCGTCGCCTTTTTTTCGCTTTTTCGCTAAAACGCCTTACTATACTATGTCGTTTTTTTCGCTAAAAACGCCTTACTATACTATGTCGCTTTTTTCGCTAAAAACGCCTTACTATACTATGTCGTTTTTTCGCTAAAACGCCTTACTATACTATGTCGCTTTTTTCGCTAAAACGCCTTACTATACTATGTCGCTTTTTCGCTAAAACGCCTTACTATACTATGTCGCTTTTTTTCGCTAAAACGCCTTACTATACTATGTCGCTTTTTTTCGCTAAAACGCCTTACTATACTATGTCGCTTTTTTCGCTAAAACGCCTTACTATACTATGTCGCTTTTTTCGCTAAAACGCCTTACTATACTATGTCGTTTTTTCGCTAAAAACGCCTTACTATACTATGTCGCTTTTTTCGCTAAAACGCCTTACTATACTATGTCGCTTTTTCGCTAAAACGCCTTACTATACTATGTCGTTTTTTCGCTAAAACGCCTTACTATACTATGTCGCTTTTTTCGCTAAAACGCCTTACTATACTATGTCGTTTTTTCGCTAAAACGCCTTACTATACTATGTCGCTTTTTCGCTAAAACGCCTTACTATACTATGTCGCTTTTTTTCGCTAAAAACGCCTTACTATACTATGTCGCTTTTTTCGCTAAAACGCCTTACTATACTATGTCGTTTTTTTCGCTAAAAACGCCTTACTATACTATGTCGTTTTTTCGCTAAAACGCCTTACTATACTATGTCGCTTTTTTCGCTAAAAACGCCTTACTATACTATGTCGTTTTTTCGCTAAAAACGCCTTACTATACTATGTCGCTTTTTTTCGCTAAAACGCCTTACTATACTATGTCGCTTTTTTCGCTAAAAACGCCTTACTATACTATGTCGCTTTTTTTCGCTAAAACGCCTTACTATACTATGTCGCTTTTTTCGCTAAAACGCCTTACTATACTATGTCGCTTTTTTCGCTAAAACGCCTTACTATACTATGTCGCTTTTTTCGCTAAAACGCCTTACTATACTATGTCTTTTTTTTCGCTAAAACGCCTTACTATACTATGTCGCTTTTTTCGCTAAAACGCCTTACTATACTATGTCGCTTTTTTCGCTAAAAACGCCTTACTATACTATGTCGCTTTTTCGCTAAAACGCCTTACTATACTATGTCGCTTTTTTCGCTAAAACGCCTTACTATACTATGTCGTTTTTTTCGCTAAAACGCCTTACTATACTATGTCGCTTTTTCGCTAAAACGCCTTACTATACTATGTCGCTTTTTCGCTAAAACGCCTTACTATACTATGTCGCTTTTTCGCTAAAACGCCTTACTATACTATGTCGCTTTTTTCGCTAAAACGCCTTACTATACTATGTCGTTTTTTCGCTAAAACGCCTTACTATACTATGTCGCTTTTTTTCGCTAAAAACGCCTTACTATACTATGTCGTTTTTTCGCTAAAACGCCTTACTATACTATGTCGCTTTTTTTTCGCTAAAACGCCTTACTATACTATGTCGCTTTTTTCGCTAAAACGCCTTACTATACTATGTCGCTTTTTTCGCTAAAACGCCTTACTATACTATGTCGCTTTTTTCGCTAAAACGCCTTACTATACTATGTCGTTTTTTCGCTAAAACGCCTTACTATACTATGTCGCTTTTTCGCTAAAACGCCTTACTATACTATGTCGTTTTTTCGCTAAAACGCCTTACTATACTATGTCGCTTTTTCGCTAAAACGCCTTACTATACTATGTCGCTTTTTTTCGCTAAAACGCCTTACTATACTATGTCGCTTTTTTTCGCTAAAACGCCTTACTATACTATGTCGTTTTTTTCGCTAAAACGCCTTACTATACTATGTCGCTTTTTTTTTTCGCTAAAAACGCCTTACTATACTATGTCGTTTTTTCGCTAAAACGCCTTACTATACTATGTCGCTTTTTTCGCTAAAACGCCTTACTATACTATGTCGTTTTTTCGCTAAAACGCCTTACTATACTATGTCGCTTTTTCGCTAAAACGCCTTACTATACTATGTCGCTTTTTCGCTAAAACGCCTTACTATACTATGTCGCTTTTTCGCTAAAAACGCCTTACTATACTATGTCGCTTTTTTCGCTAAAACGCCTTACTATACTATGTCGTTTTTTCGCTAAAACGCCTTACTATACTATGTCGCTTTTTTCGCTAAAAACGCCTTACTATACTATGTCGCTTTTTTCGCTAAAAACGCCTTACTATACTATGTCGCTTTTTTCGCTAAAAACGCCTTACTATACTATGTCGCTTTTTCGCTAAAACGCCTTACTATACTATGTCGCTTTTTCGCTAAAAACGCCTTACTATACTATGTCGCTTTTTTCGCTAAAACGCCTTACTATACTATGTCGCTTTTTTCGCTAAAACGCCTTACTATACTATGTCGTTTTTTTCGCTAAAACGCCTTACTATACTATGTCGCTTTTTTCGCTAAAACGCCTTACTATACTATGTCGTTTTTTCGCTAAAACGCCTTACTATACTATGTCGCTTTTTTCGCTAAAACGCCTTACTATACTATGTCGCTTTTTTCGCTAAAACGCCTTACTATACTATGTCGTTTTTTCGCTAAAACGCCTTACTATACTATGTCGCTTTTTTCGCTAAAACGCCTTACTATACTATGTCGTTTTTTCGCTAAAACGCCTTACTATACTATGTCGTTTTTTTCGCTAAAACGCCTTACTATACTATGTCGTTTTTTCGCTAAAACGCCTTACTATACTATGTCGCTTTTTCGCTAAAACGCCTTACTATACTATGTCGCTTTTTTCGCTAAAACGCCTTACTATACTATGTCGCTTTTTCGCTAAAAACGCCTTACTATACTATGTCGCTTTTTCGCTAAAAACGCCTTACTATACTATGTCGCTTTTTCGCTAAAACGCCTTACTATACTATGTCGCTTTTTTCGCTAAAACGCCTTACTATACTATGTCGCTTTTTTCGCTAAAACGCCTTACTATACTATGTCGTTTTTTTTCGCTAAAACGCCTTACTATACTATGTCGCTTTTTTTCGCTAAAAACGCCTTACTATACTATGTCGCTTTTTCGCTAAAACGCCTTACTATACTATGTCGTTTTTTCGCTAAAACGCCTTACTATACTATGTCGCTTTTTTCGCTAAAAACGCCTTACTATACTATGTCGTTTTTTCGCTAAAACGCCTTACTATACTATGTCGCTTTTTTCGCTAAAACGCCTTACTATACTATGTCGCTTTTTTCGCTAAAAACGCCTTACTATACTATGTCGTTTTTTCGCTAAAAACGCCTTACTATACTATGTCGCTTTTTTCGCTAAAACGCCTTACTATACTATGTCGCTTTTTTCGCTAAAACGCCTTACTATACTATGTCGCTTTTTTCGCTAAAACGCCTTACTATACTATGTCGCTTTTTCGCTAAAACGCCTTACTATACTATGTCGCTTTTTTCGCTAAAAACGCCTTACTATACTATGTCGCTTTTTTCGCTAAAACGCCTTACTATACTATGTCGCTTTTTTCGCTAAAACGCCTTACTATACTATGTCGTTTTTTTCGCTAAAAACGCCTTACTATACTATGTCGCTTTTTTCGCTAAAACGCCTTACTATACTATGTCGCTTTTTTCGCTAAAACGCCTTACTATACTATGTCGCTTTTTCGCTAAAACGCCTTACTATACTATGTCGTTTTTTTTTCGCTAAAACGCCTTACTATACTATGTCGCTTTTTTCGCTAAAACGCCTTACTATACTATGTCGCTTTTTTCGCTAAAACGCCTTACTATACTATGTCGCTTTTTTCGCTAAAAACGCCTTACTATACTATGTCGTTTTTTCGCTAAAACGCCTTACTATACTATGTCGCTTTTTTCGCTAAAACGCCTTACTATACTATGTCGCTTTTTTCGCTAAAACGCCTTACTATACTATGTCGCTTTTTTCGCTAAAACGCCTTACTATACTATGTCGCTTTTTTCGCTAAAACGCCTTACTATACTATGTCGTTTTTTTCGCTAAAACGCCTTACTATACTATGTCGCTTTTTTCGCTAAAACGCCTTACTATACTATGTCGCTTTTTTCGCTAAAACGCCTTTACTATACTATGTCGCTTTTTTCGCTAAAACGCCTTACTATACTATGTCGCTATGTTTTTTTCGCTAAAAACGCCTTACTATACTATGTCGTTTTTTCGCTAAAACGCCTTACTATACTATGTCGCTTTTTTCGCTAAAACGCCTTACTATACTATGTCGTTTTTTCGCTAAAACGCCTTACTATACTATGTCGCTTTTTTCGCTAAAACGCCTTACTATACTATGTCGCTTTTTTCGCTAAAACGCCTTACTATACTATGTCGCTTTTTTCGCTAAAACGCCTTACTATACTATGTCGTTTTTTCGCTAAAACGCCTTACTATACTATGTCGCTTTTTCGCTAAAACGCCTTACTATACTATGTCGTTTTTTCGCTAAAACGCCTTACTATACTATGTCGCTTTTTTCGCTAAAACGCCTTTACTATACTATGTCGCTTTTTTCGCTAAAACGCCTTACTATACTATGTCGCTTTTTCGCTAAAACGCCTTACTATACTATGTCGCTTTTTCGCTAAAACGCCTTACTATACTATGTCGCTTTTTTCGCTAAAAACGCCTTACTATACTATGTCGCTTTTTTCGCTAAAAACGCCTTACTATACTATGTCGCTTTTTTCGCTAAAAACGCCTTACTATACTATGTCGCTTTTTTTTCGCTAAAACGCCTTACTATACTATGTCGCTTTTTTCGCTAAAACGCCTTACTATACTATGTCGCTTTTTTCGCTAAAACGCCTTACTATACTATGTCGCTTTTTCGCTAAAAACGCCTTACTATACTATGTCGCTTTTTTCGCTAAAACGCCTTACTATACTATGTCGCTTTTTTCGCTAAAACGCCTTACTATACTATGTCGCTTTTTTCGCTAAAACGCCTTACTATACTATGTCGTTTTTTCGCTAAAAACGCCTTACTATACTATGTCGTTTTTTCGCTAAAACGCCTTACTATACTATGTCGCTTTTTTCGCTAAAACGCCTTACTATACTATGTCGCTTTTTTCGCTAAAACGCCTTACTATACTATGTCGTTTTTTCGCTAAAACGCCTTACTATACTATGTCGCTTTTTTCGCTAAAACGCCTTACTATACTATGTCGCTTTTTTCGCTAAAACGCCTTACTATACTATGTCGCTTTTTTTCGCTAAAACGCCTTACTATACTATGTCGCTTTTTCGCTAAAACGCCTTACTATACTATGTCGCTTTTTCGCTAAAACGCCTTACTATACTATGTCGCTTTTTTCGCTAAAACGCCTTACTATACTATGTCGCTTTTTCGCTAAAACGCCTTACTATACTATGTCGCTTTTTTCGCTAAAACGCCTTACTATACTATGTCGCTTTTTCGCTAAAACGCCTTACTATACTATGTCGCTTTTTCGCTAAAACGCCTTACTATACTATGTCGCTTTTTTTCGCTAAAACGCCTTACTATACTATGTCGCTTTTTTTTCGCTAAAACGCCTTACTATACTATGTCGCTTTTTTCGCTAAAAACGCCTTACTATACTATGTCGCTTTTTTCGCTAAAACGCCTTACTATACTATGTCGCTTTTTTCGCTAAAAACGCCTTACTATACTATGTCGCTTTTTCGCTAAAACGCCTTACTATACTATGTCG